>CAJQZP010000295.1:6432500-7032500 GCA_907164705.1 Parnassius apollo
GGAACTCAATTAAATTTCATGCAAATGGTATGCAAAGCGGAGCCGAATGTAAACTATGCCGAAATTAATGCAAACAAGCGCTGACCACTACATAATATTTTAATCGTACCGCCATAATCCAAATATTTGCACGAGGACCCGCGTAATCCTAACGATTTCTTGCTTTGAAATTGTTCAGAAAATGTTTATGGGTTACTCGGACGGCGGGCATATAGTTCGCATACATTTTTAATATATAAGTGATGTTACTAAATGTACACATAACTTTCTTATTTATTCCCCATTGCTGGACACGAAACTTTGCAGTCAGTACTATCATTCACGTTTGGCAAGGGAATCCGCAACCGCAGTGCCAGAAATCTAGCATTCTTTAACGCTATTTCCCGTCAACCAAAGGGGTAATTATTTCTTGTGGCGTTAACGAAATTTCCGATGCCATAAAATCTTTCTCGTACCGTTCACAGGGAATGGGAAAAGGGTTATTAATAAATACCGATAAATCCCCATAGGATATAACTTTTGATTAAAGAAACCTGCAGGTCTATAAAATAAAAAAATAAAAACAATTTAAAACGTTAATTCCACTGATGCGGTAACGGGCAATAGAGATTTTCTTGTCCTAAAACACACTCAGAAATGAGAGCAGACCTGATCCCTGCTGTAGAACGTACGTAGGTAACAACGTTTATGATGTAGAGCCACGCTGCAGCTATATTGTGGTAGAACGGGGTAGAACCACAATCTTACAAAGTACCAGCGTAAAATAGCAGCTTAATGCCGCTGTTCTTCGTATGTTGAGTGTAGAGAACCTGGGACCCTTTTTACTGGAAACGGGGCATTCCATCTCAGTCCTCAAGGCTGGCAACGCATCTGCATTTTGATTCTTAATTGAAGATAAATGTAGATGTCTTTGAGCCACAGCATCCACTTACCATCAGGTGGAACGTGTGCTCATTTGTCACTCTTATTCTATTTTAAAAGAAACTTTCAACTAATAAGATGTTACAGTGCTACAAATTTCGCGTTCATTAAACAAGAGGTATTTAGTCCTCTATCCTTCCTGTGGCCAACGAAACGCTTTTTCTTTAATCAAACAAAAGACAAATAAGCATTTTCCCACTTTTAAAATAAAACACGTTCAAAACGCTAATGATGAGGTCTGTATTCAAGAGTTTAATTGAGATAGTGAAGATGTCGAAAACTAATTAAGATCCGCGTAAGCATTAAAAATATCAGGAGAAATAGACTCTGCATTAACTAACCGCTAAGAATTTGGATTGAGATGGGCTGTGTGGTGGTGATATAATAACGTTTTCATGCCAGAGGATGAACAGGAAATGCTTCTCTATAAATAACAGTTACACTGTCATTTCCTGTCACTAATATGAAGTGATTCAACGTTTTTCCTCTCTTCTTTTAGCTCTATTAAAACCACAAAGCTCGGTTTTGAGTCACCAGCATCTATCGACTTTTTGCAAGTCTTACCAGTTCATCACTCTATTTACTGAGGGCTGCCCTTCACTTCACCAAACCGGTATAAAGCTGCTAGTCTCTGCTAGTCTCAACCATTCTTCTCCATCAGTTATCGGTTAGTTGAGCTATATGACCGGCCCATTGCCACTTCAGCATACCGATCCATTGAGCTGTTTCGGGCACTTCGACCCCAAAATTCTTACATATTTCTTGAAAACATCCTACATATTTTACCAGTTCGTCACTCCATCTAGTGGGGGCCTAGCTACACTTCGCGAGGTTACTCGAGAATCTAAACCGATGGGGACGAAAGGTTATAATTAGATCCTACGTTGGAAATCCAAACATCATTTATTTTTTTTACGAAATTTAAGTTCTGATAGCAATATTACTAAGGTAACATACAATATATACATACATAATAATGCTTCAGTTCATATTTATTTTTACAACTAATTCTGTAGTTAGCTCAATTAAAGCCAAGTTATTACAAAGCAAGAAATCAAATATCAGGGTCCGATGCCGTAATTATGCGGTTAGAACCGTATGCATGGCAGCCCTGATCATGTCTAGCTGGTAAATGGGCTATTTTGTGGTTTTAAGAAACAACAGTAGCCTTATAATAGTTAGTACTGCGACACGTAACGTCGTAGAAAAGGAAACAAAAAATTGATGAAATAAATTCTCTATGATTATTTTAAATATAAATAATGTCACTTTAATAGGTCATATGGATCCTATTATATAGATGTCGGCGTGCCTGTAAAGTGCCGAATAGATCGAGAGTGAGCGAGAGGTTGCGTCGGTAGAATTGAAGGTAGATCGGGAAACCCCACTCGGCACCTACACTTAAGGCCATACCCCTAGCGAACGACCTTGAGCGTTCGGTCTGCCGACGCTCGTTACAATATATCGCGTAAGAAATCTGCAAGACGCCACCTACTGGTATGAACGTAGTATTAATTTAAGAGCTTAATAGTGTAAATGTAGCTTTATTTTCATTACAACGTTGTATTCGTATAATTTGAATGAACACACACAGCACAGACTGCTAGGTGTTTATTATAAAATATTATGAAGCTCGCTAAGCCACTAATAGGCTAGGGATTTATTACCATTTTTATAGACTAATAGCGATCAAACCCTAGACGGTAAATCAGTCTTCCTTATAGTAAGTAGGTACTGTTGCTCATAGACATTTACATCATCGATTAAGTAATACTAGTTTTTACGGATTTCGCGTAACCCATGATCACGGGGGGGACTGAGATGTTCAACATCCAGATTTCATAGTTAACTGCCGTTACCACAGGTTAAAAAAGTATAAATATTTGTTTCGATCTACGCAGATCATCTATGAACTTTTAGTATGAATTTCGTATCTCTCAACATCTCAGTCTAGTATTGTTTCAATGTGTAGTGTTTGCGTAAATATAAGAAATCATTATTTTCGATTAAGTATCAAAATGCGAAAAAAAATGAATGAAGCTGCTATTTCACCCTGCTATTCTGTAATAGCATGGCCCGTCACTACCTATTTGTGCTACAACATAAAAACCAACTTGCTACGAGATGGGATTGCAGTCAAGTATTGACTTCTATTAAGTATAGAGAAAAGTTTGCTGTTAAGAGATCTTATCAAATAAATAATCGTATGTTGACAGCCAATAGTGTATATTATTTAAAATTGTGCGTTAGAGCTAATTATATTAGTTATTTAACCCCTTGTGATTTTACGTAAAATAAACAAGCTAATTTTTTATGGTATGAGTTGTTGTTATTTTACTAGTTATGTTGTTATGAACAGAAACGAACCAACACCAAAACCTTTTAGTATTGTAGCAGCGTGATATAATTCATCACTCTATTTCGTCCTGAGGATGTCATCTATGAGAAATGTCAGGCATATCTCATAGCTTCAGAAATATTACGAAATAGCTATCTTGTTTACGCCAGACCTAAAATACCCAAACAGCTAACGGGCAGTAGGTAGTGTTAAAATTTCGAAACACGTAGTCACAGAAATATGTGATATTATGTATGGCACCTCAATTATACATACTAACGGAATTACTCCATCGTTACTTACTCCTTGTCGTGCCGATTGTGCGATTAGATAACGAAAGTAAAGATGAAGTGTTAGAGATAAGGGTATATTCCGAATATAGCTACACTCGGGAACCAATTATTTGTAAGCAATAACATTGACTATGAGATTCGAACATAGGACCTGCAATTTGTTAAACATAGTTACATATTTATTCTTGCGATTATTCTCCCTTGGTGACTCTTCGAAACTCCAGTTGCATTTTGGGATTTGGTGAAACAATTACAAGTTTTTCGATGAAGATCGAAGTTAACTGACTACTAAGCGAAGTGTTTGTTGATGAACTTTAATACGATACGATCAAAAGAAGCTTCGTTGTTATTCCAGAAAAAACCGGAAGCTCAATACTCTACTTCTGACACGTACTGTCAAAACAAATATTATGTGCTCCCAAGCAAATTACAGGAGGTAGAAAATATATTTTTATTTACAGTAATACAAGAGTTACCTACTGCCTGTTTGTAAGTGGCTACTGCCAGTCATATACACCTGTAACAATATCACCCTGAGGACTATGAAGGAGCCCCGCATAACCTAATTCATATTCTAATATACATACACATGTACAAACATTCAGACCCAGAACAATTATTTGTAGGCTATAAAAACATTTGTACCGTGCGAAGTCAAACTTTACTCTCTACTATCCTTCAAATCGGAATGGATGTTATTCTACGCTCGAGACACTAATTTCCACAAGTTCATACGCAACTACAGAACCTCCCAAAAATTAAGGATGTGGTTGCGTTCCGAACGAAAATAACGGAATCATTCGAATTGCACTAAAATCAACACCAAGAAGTTTTTTTACCAACAGATAACGCTCTAGCATAATATCACCGTTAGCGCTGCAGCAGTTAGTACTTAATGGAGATTACACCTTAAAAATTTATACTGCGGTGTGAGAAACACAGCGACAAACTAAAGATAACAAGACCCGAAAACTAACAATTTGCACAAATGTTGATCTCAGCTTTTGAGTAAACTCAAAACACGAGGCCTGTAGCCTGGCCGTCAGATCGCAGTCGATGATGAATGTGTGGTGCTTATGGTCAATATTGATTTCATCAATAAGTAGACCAAGCGGTCATTAGTAACATCATGTACTCTGATAAAATACATATCTTTTAACATTAAATATACCTGTCTGACCAGCATAACGCGTCGTCACGATACCTGGAACAGAAAAATAATATATAGTCTGGAGCGTCTATTAATTTTAATTAAAGTTTTAAAACTAATCTTTCCTCTTCAAAGGCACAATAGATATTTCAAAAACCATGTAATAATAATGTCCTTCAAACCGTATTTCGGTCACGGCGGCCAGCCACCACGGAGTCTGGCCATCGGCGCAGGACAGGATGATAGTTCCCGAGTGTATGCGCAAGCACAGGTGCACTCCCTATTGCCTCACTCTCATAATCCGAAGGGACGGTAAACCGGCACGACCGGAGAGAGATCAGGCACAGGACCAACGGTTTTACGTGCTTTCTGAGACACGAGGGTAAGAGACACCGCTAACTTCCTGACTCTGGGCTGCTGCTGAGTATTTCTTGACGGAGAAACTCAATAATTCGGATAATTTTGGATTCAAACCCAAAAACTCATAATCAGCAATCGCACTAATTCAACCACTAGACCAACAAGGCAATCAAAAAATCGTAGATAGCATATAATAGTGGGCTTATTAGTTCTTCATCAGGCCTTAAGAGTCCACTGCTAATGTTAGACTTTTATCGTTATAGGAGGATTTGCCTTAAAACGCCACGCTTGAATTGGTGATCCCAGTACTAGTAGACATCTTGCACGTTTTACTCTGCTTTCAGTAGCCAAGTTTGGTAACACCTGGCATGAATAAGAAGATTATGTCGCTATTTATCGGATTATCTTGTGCGCGCAACCCGTCCACACTATGGGAATTCTGTTACATTGAATGATACATTGCGACAATGTGGACGGCAAATTCTTTAATTGCGTGTTACATTGCATGCTACATTTCGCAAATCTGTACCCGCTTTTAAATTCGCAAAAAAAAACTTGTGGGTCGTTCATGGGCAAAAAAACTATCCTATCTCTCAAATTGGACTAAACTGCACACGGTGTGCAAATTTGATTAAAATCGGTTAAGCAGTTTAGGAGTCCATTGCGGACAAACAACGTGACACGTAATTTATATATGTTAGGAGATATATATACACACATAAATATAATATATATATATGTGTGTGTGTGTGTAGCGAAGTACTACTGACTGACTGACTCATCACGATATCTCTAAAACTATACACCCGATTGACTTTTATTTATTTAGTGTAGTTACCCATTTCGCAGTGAAGACTAAGAACGGTTTTCACGATATTTCCATAATTTTTAATTTTTGATAATACATATCGACGTTATTATCGTCTGTTATTGTGCGCCCAGCAAAGGCAAGTGGGTATCAGCTAATATTTTATAAAGCTTCGATATTTCAAATAACAAAAGAACTATTTTTAGTTTTGTATTAAATTATAAATTATCAAACTAATGACAAAACTAGGGATGAACAATTTCGTTATTGGTGACGACAATATAATATGAATTTTTCATTCTATATTTCATTTTAAAAACTAAACTTTGTTACTTTGCCTAGTTAGTCCTAGACCAAGTTAAGACATCTTTCGCACAAGACAACACAATTGTAGAAAACATTATTTAAAACTGAACTTGGAAAACCGTAGTTGGTGCTACTTTAGTTAAAGTTAGTAAAATTACAGCCTATATACGTCCCACAGCTGGGCACAGGCCTCCCCTCATTTCTGAGAGGGTTTTAGGGCAAGGAAGTGTCCGCCGCGCTGCCCAATGCGTGTTAGCGAACTTCACATGTCTTTAAAATATTTTTGTTCTTATTGCTCCGACATGCAGGTTTCCTCACGATGTTTTCCTTCACCGCCAAGCACGTGGTAAATCAGCACTTAAAATTGCAATTAACAATTTCATTGGTGTCGGCGGGGATCGAACCCGGGTTACTCGCGTTCTGTTATATTTACAGCGAGCGTTAACCATCTGAGCTACCACGGCTCTACTACTACTTTAGGTACTATTAATAATATATTTAGCTATATATAATAGCATGGCAACGCGACTGCGAGAATTCACTACCCCATATCATTCCATTGCTGTTGTAAGAGGCGACAGAGGAAAATCGTTATGCCAAAAAAGCATATAGATACAAAATGAACACAAAAATCGAAAAGCTAACCGTAAAAACTGTTTTATGAGAGATGGTCCAATGAGTACCGCCACTCAGGAAATGCTAATGTGTCACTCTAGCTCTGATTTTCAGTGGCAACCTTAAGTACATTACATATATTAAACACATTTATATATATATATATATATATATATATATATATATATATATATATATATATATATATATATATATATATATAAATATATATATATATATATAAGAGGGTGGATTGAAAGTACTCGGCCTAACCAAGAAAATAAACACATACTAAATCAGTTATATTTTTATTTTTCTACATAATCACCATCAAGTTCAATACACTTTTGCCACCTCCCCTTCCAAGCATTTAGACCGTTGAAAAAAAATGATTCTTCCTTAGAGTCAAAATATGCGTCTACAGCTGCTTTGACCTCGTCGTTTGTCGAAAATCTTTGACCTCCCAAGTGCTTTTTTAGGTTAGGGAACAGAAAGAAGTCTGATGGTGCCAGATCAGGTGAACACGGCGGATGCGGTAACAGTTCAAAGCCACAGTTGTGAATTTCAGCCATTGACTGTACTGACGTGTGAACACGGGCGTTATCTTGATGAAACAGGACTTTTCTTCTGAGCATTCCTCGACGTTTTTCTTTTATTTCCTCTCGTAAACGACGTAGTAAGGTGCAGTAGTAATCAGAGTTTATAGTCTCACCCCTTTCAAGATAATCAATCATAATCACACCTTTCGAGTCCCAGAATACTGAAGCCATCACCTTATTTGCCGACAAAATCGACTTAGCCTTTTTTAGGGGGTGGTGAACCAGGTCTTCTCCACTGTTTTGATTGTTGTTTTGTTTCCGGTGTACAGTAATGAACCCATGTTTCGTCCATAGTAACAAAACGATTCAAAAAAATCATCTGCATCGGCTTCAAATAACTCCAAACAGTCGCGTGAAATAGTCAATCGCGTCCTTTTTTGTTCAACTGAAAGCAGTCGCGGAACCCACCTCGCAGACACCTTGTGGAAACCCAACTCGTTGACAATGATGTTTTGATTTCGTTCATAAGAGATGCCTATAATCTCGGCTATCTCTCTAATTTTTAATCTGCGGTCTCCCATTATTAAATCAAGTACTTTTTTAATATTTACGTCAGTAGTTGACGTCGAAGGCCTTCCAGAGCGGGGTTCGTCTTTCACACTCTCTCTACCATGCTTAAATTCTGCTATCCATTTTTTGACAGATGAATATGACAGAGCACAATCGCCTAATGTACTGACCATGTCATCATGGATGGCTTTTGATGATAGCCCCTTCTTATGGAGGTACTTAATGACGGCACGCTGCTCGATTTGCTCCATTCGCGGAAATTATGTCCGATTACTTTGTTAATAAATTTATAAAATCACAACTAATTACCGCACACGTTTCGAACTTCACACAATGAACTAGTCTGAACTGAACTAAATAATGTGGGTAGATTTGATTTTTTTAGAATTGAATGGATCTGTGTTAGGCCGAGCACTTTTCAAATATATATATATATATATATATATATATATATATATATATATATATATATATATATATATATGTATATATATATATATATATATAGATTTTATATTAAAATTAAATAAATCAACAGTATATTTTACACTAATGAATAAAAATCTAATTTAGTTTTTCATGTTTCATTTTTGTCTCGACAAATAGTCATATATATCGATATTGCTGATTAGTTACTACAGTAATCGATATAGAAATCGTATTGGCAAAACCATATATCGTTACGTCTTTAAAAACATATCCAATACCATAAAGTAGCTCATTTAACATAAATGCCGCACAGATTATCATCGGAACTGCGTTAATCAATGAATTACTTCAAAAATGGCATAACGAGATGAAATAAAAACGTTCAAGCTCTTGATAAATATTACTTGTGTATTCAAAAAAGTTTATATTCAATCCTTATATCGTAAGTGAAATGAGCATCGAAACAACTATGCCTTTCATGCTTACTTAAAAATAAAACTGAAGCGCTGGAAGCGACATTGGTACGGATGTGAAAGTGGCAGTTATTTAAACAAAAATACAAATTTAATAATTTATATTAATAAATTTGTATTAACAATAAATACAATTATTGTATTAATTAAATTATTAAATTTGTATTAAAAGTTTTAATTACATATTAAATAAAAAAATGAGAGATATTATTTATTTTCTTAATTATCAGTAGGTATTACTCGTATCTTGTCGACCCGCTAACACTGATTGCCCTCCACACACCGAGAGAGGTCTTTGCAGAACAGTTTTGAACGGTATATAGGTACTTAGACGCTTCCGTGACGCAGTGGCTTAACAATGAGTTACAGCGCTAAGGGCCGCGGGTTCGAATCCTGCACGGAACAAGTATTTGTATGGCCTACAAGTAATTGTTCCGGGTCTGGATGTTTGTCGTTGTGAAATTTATGTTTGTAAACTGCCCCCACGATACAGGAGAAAATCCTAGTTTAAACGCAACGTTTTTAAAATAAAAAAACTTACTACATTATTATTATCTAACCGGTAAGTTGTGAAGAGATGAATAAATTGAGTTGAAATTAGAAAATTGAAATATTATCCCATTTTACGTTTATTGCTATTTTCAAAATACACACCCAGGTAGTCGACCGACGCCCATGAACAACTGCAAAACCAGGGAAAATGCAGGTAGGTGCTTTGCCGGCTATTTAAAAAGAGTAAGTTCTTCCCTTGAAAATAACCGAAACGTAACTGGTAAACAATTCCACAAAGACGTCGTGCGAGAAAGGAAATTCATAGTAAATCGCACATTCTAAAATCACAGCGTACACTTACAGCTGCATCAGTTTTTAATATGATCATCGGTGTTCAGAACTGATCTGAACTCCTTATTTTTGATGTCATTTAAGCTTAAAAGAAAAGATAAAACCAATTTTTAGAAAACCAAGAAGATGCACTAAAACCTAAGGCTGGCAACGATCTCGAACGCCTAGGGTCTTATAACAAAAGTAGAAACTTACCATCTGGAGGACTGTGTGCTCGTTTACCACAGTACTATAAAAATATATTGATACAGAAATTGGTAAATTACGAGATTTAAAAGATGCTCCTTCAATAAATACATTTAAACGTAAGCTTGAGGCATATTACTTATTTAAAATTACTTGATTAATTTTATTGATTATGTTTATTATAATTTCGTATATATTGTATGCTTTATTGGTTTAGTATATATTTTATTTAAATATATATGTATGCATATATATATATATATATATATATATATATATATATATATATATATATATATATATATATATATATATATATAAATATAAATATGTATGTATGTGTATACGTGTATATATGTATAAACTAACATATACATAATATTATATAATGCGTTTTGAATAGTATGAATAAATAAGTTAGTTTTTTCTTTCTCTCGCGGCTCTACCCATAGCTCTCACCACACTACAAAAGGTTAGCTGGCAGAGAATGCCTTTTCGGCATTAAGTTCGCCTTTGTACCAAATTGTTTTGTTTGAGTGCAATAAAGAATTTTCTATCTATCTATCTACATTACAGCCAAAGGAACGTTCCAATTCTGGTACAGGCCGCCTGTTGTTTCTGGCAGGCTTACAATATTCTTTCAGGCAAACATTACAAGTCTTCGATATTTTCTAAACTTTCAAACATGTAGATTTCCATAAAAGATTTTCTACACCACTGCATTACTTCTTTTATATTTAAAACGCGTCATTACTTCCGAGCAACACAATTTAAGCTTAAAACATAGAGACAAAACCTAACTTACCATTTCTATACCTATTATTATCTCTTCCCGCAATCTATACATCCATGACCTAGACCATTTTCAAAGTCTACGACCTCCCGGGCGCTAAATGAATAATTCAGAACGAACGGCGGGCAGTACAGGCTACATTATTAATAACTGGCTAACGCATTACCGCTCAGCTAAGTAGGACTTGCAAACTGCAGTGATGGAATGCCAACCCTAAAGACAAAAGTACAGGTGACGTACGATTTGTAGTGCTAGTTTTTGCCATCGGCAGTTAGGCTTTGCGGATAAAAGATATATACATATATATATATATATATATATATATATATATATATATATATATATATATAAATATATATATATATGAAATAATATATGAAATAATATTAACTCCGGAGACACATGCTCACCTTATTACACAAGCAAACCGAGTTTGATGAAAGCCGGCCCTAACAATTATTAATTTCGTTTTTTTTTTAAATTTTGATGACAAAAAATTTTCATGTCAATGGCATAACTAAATTATAAGTATTCCTTTTACTTGATAGAGGATTTTTAATAGGAAAATATTATTTATACGTGATAGAGCCATGCTGCTGTTATATCGGTAGTACCTGTAGTTGTAACACGAATGGGTCGGCTCGACTGGGGAAGGACCACGCTCTCACAGAATGAAATAACCAGCGTGAAATAGTAGCTTAATGGTGCTGTATTTCGTATGGTGAGAGTAGAGATTCGGAGACCCTTTTTACTGGGAACGAGGCATTCCGTGTTAGTCCTCACCGGTGTCAGCACATCTACATTTTGATTCGTAATCGAGGATAGATGTAGATGTCTATGGGCCACAGCAACCACTTACCATCAGGTGGACTGTGTGCTCGTTTGTCACCCTATCATATAAAAAAATATAGTCTCATTACTAAAAAAAAATTAAATGAATCTCATTAAAGTAAATTGGAAATCGACTATTAAATTGCTATATCGAGTGTAAGTCAGGCAATTACGGCCATTGCAATAACTAGCAAATTGCAATTTATAATACTCAAGATAATCAACAAGATTGATTGCATACATGGTAAAATTATATCATAACTAGCGCTTTCTGGATCTCCAATTCCTAATCCAATTGTGTATCTTAACCAATCAAACAATCCCGCTCAAACACACAAGAAATTTTATCGAAATCGGTCCAGAAATTTTCGAAATTTTGCGAGAAAGCAATTTATTTTTATATATCCTATACCTTAAAACTAGCAATTCTTGTAGTACCTTATATATATATATATATATATATATATATATAATCGGGATCTCGGAAACGGCTCCAACGATTTTCATAAAATTTAGTATCCAGGGGGTTTCGGGGCAATAAATCGATCTAGCTAGGATTAATTTTTTTCCGTGTTTTCAGGCAATAAAAACTGCTACAATATAAGAAGGTAAATTTTGACAGGTTACCAACGATCGTAATAGCTCAGATGGGATGTTATTCGGGCGCGATATCGGAGTTCCGTGGTTCGCGTCGCGTCTTGGGTCCAACATTTTTTCCTTTTTTTTTTCAAGTTCCCTTCTTTTGTGAGAAAATCTATTATTTCGAGCCCTTTTTTTAGTATTTTTTAAAAATACGAAAATTGTAATTAAACTAATTGCACTGATGATTTTTTATTCAAATAACCAGTTCAGTTTTTTTTATTATGGCAATAAGATCAAAAACTATTATTCATGTAATTTGTATATAAATGTAACTTAAAAAAAAACCGGGCAAAGCTCGGTCATCCGGGTACTAGAGAAGATATTTTAGTACGCTTACTTATATATATATATATAAACATTATATATATATATATATATATATATATATATATATATATATATATATATGTCGATGTTTTATATCCCAACGAGAAATCTCCTTCGAGAAATTCAACTTCAATCTTGCAAATATTGCTTCTAAGTTTTATATACAGGATGTTAGTGTAAACACCGTTGTCCTTGAAACCAGTGGTTTGGTTTCACTTATAGAACGTAAATTCAATGAATTTAAAAAAACGCTATTTTCTTTCATAAAATTGTCTAACCTGTATAACGTTATTACAAAAGCGTTATAGAGACTGTTAAATAAGTGAGTGGTCTTTCTATGTAAATATTTTCTATAGAAGAGTTAACTTATATAAAAGGTACGAAAATTAAACCAAATGTATGAGTTACTTGTAAACTGTGTAATGAGCTGAGACGGGTCTCACTGCCAGGCTCTGTATTGATCCATTACATTTAAAACACTTTGTGGCGTTTGTGCCCCTACAAATACTACTTTTGAGATGTCTGATTGCCTCTATTCTAGCACCAGTGCTTTATAGCTGTACTTTTATCTTTTTTTTTTATAGAAGAGGGGCAAACGAGCAGGCGGCTCATCTTATGTTAAGTGACTACCGCCGCCCATGATCAACCGCAACGCCAGGGGAATTGCAGGTGCGTTGCCGGCCCTTTAGAAAGGAGTAAGCTCTTTTCTTGAAGGTCCCCAGATCTTATTGGTCCGGAAAAATCGCCGGTGGTAAACTATTCCACAGAGAGGTTGTACGCGGAAGAAAACTCCTTTTGAAACGTACAGTGGTGGACCGCCAAGCATCCAGATGGTGTGGATGATATCGGGACGTTTGCCGCGTAGTGCGTTCACGAAATTTGGCGGCTGGGATTAATCCGAACAATTCCTCAGATCACTCCCCATGGTAGATACGATAGAAAACGCAAACGGATGCAACATCCCTATGCAGCGCCTGTGACCCAGAAGACCCAGAGATGGGAACAGTATTCCATGTGCGGCCGAACCTTCGCCTTGTAAAGTTGCAGGCAGTGTGCCGGCATGAAATACTGTCCCGCTCTGCTGAGCATGCCAAGCTTTTTTAGAGGCCAATTTGGCCTTCTCTTCCAAGTGACCACGAAACTGCACGTTACTCGATATGTCGACGCCGAGGATACCGATACTGGCTGAGGCAACAAGGGGAGTGCCTTGAAACTGAGGAGATACGACAAAGGATTTCTTTTTAGAGGTTAACGCGCAAACTTGTGTCTTCCGGGGGTTAAACTGGACTACATTTAGTCGCCCCCAATCCGGGACTCTGTTCAGCAAAGACTCGACTTCAGACACAAGTTTGTCCCGGTACTCGGAGACATTTTCCCGAGAAATATTGGCACGGCCGGTGTAAAGAGCATAACCATTGCTGTCATCTGCATAGCAATGAATGTTACGGGTTTGCAACATATCATTGATATGCAGAAGAAACAGCGTTGGCGATAGCACGCAGCCTTGTGGAACAACAGTATTAATAGGCTTGTAATCGGAGCTTGCACCGTCTACAAAGACCTTGATGCTCCGATCTGCATCTTATCTAGAAAAGTCACCGCGTTCAGCCAGAGCAATAAAACGAAAACAAGGTAATTTATACATATTAAGGTCAGTCTTCAAATAAATAATTTAAAGAAAAATATATTTTTATGAATGGGAGAATAAAAAGTTGGAAGTAATTTTATACTTCCTCCATTATTATCTATTCTCGATACAGCCTATCAAAACTCCTCGGTGCTGATCAAAGACCTTCCCTGTTTTTCAATATTGCTGCCAATAGGCATTTTCTGATTTGTGTTGTTGACAATTCCCTGGATTGTTTCCTTCTATCGCCTTACGAAACATGCGGGAAGAACGATATAGTGTTGTGAATATTCTTTCACCGCCACTATATGACCACTACAATGTCATATATACATATATAAAGTGTAAATAAATATGTACGTATGTGAAATTTCGGAATAGCACTAGGCAGACAGCAGCCTGTCAGCGTTCGTTCGTTACAAATTACATGATAACAACGCAACATTTAAGCGAGAGCGACTTGCTTGCGACCATGGTATTAAAACTAAGATGTGACAATGTTCCGTGCGCTGAAAGTTCACGTAATGGCAGACGTATAAATAGCTTCAGGATTATTTCGCTCTCAATATTTTTTACGTTGTAGAGGTTTACGTGGTAGAGCCATGCTGCAACTATATTAATTGTATAGTTCTAGCACGAATGGGTCGGCTCGACCGGGGAAGGACCACGCTCTCACAGAATACCAGCGTCAAATAGCAGCTTAATGCTGCTGTGTTTCGTATGGTGAGTGTAGAGAACCGGAGACCCTTTTTACTGGAAAAGAGGCATTCCATCTTAGTCCTTAAGGCTGACAACGCATCTTCATTTTGATTCGCAAACGAGAATAGATGTAGATGTTTATGGGCCACAGCAACCACTTACCATCATGTGGACTGTGTGCTCGCTTGTCACCCTTTTCCTATATAAAAAAAATCAATAATATTTAAACACTTCAACATTTTAGTCGTTTCTCCGTTTACATTATACTAATATATAATTAAGACAGTGGACTAAGTTGTTTATTTACTTCTAACAGAATGCTGCGTTCTATAAATGTTTTATAACTTAAAGTCATTACCCAGTTAAATTAATTTTGCTTCAACAATTTTGAAAATAATTTCTTATATTAGAAGCGGTAAAACCTCCCTGTATCGCTCACACCACCATTGTCAGTAATTTGAAAATAAATAAAACAAAGGTATTCAAATATATTTCGTATTTGAATACCTTTATTTTATTTTAAACGCTTAATTGAAATCTGTACTTATGTTTTGTAGTTATCATATATCGATTTTGTATTTAAAAACGTGTTGGTAGTTTTGTAGTCCAGTGTATCATCTTCATCGTCTTCGTCACAATCGTCATCGTCATAATCATCATCTTTGTCGTTATCACCATCATCATCATCATCATGGTCGTCATTGTCGTTCTTGGCGTTATAGTCGTATTTTATTTTGTTTATACTTAATTACGTAGTTATGCAATGAATACTTTTTTACTTTTTTTGGATTCCTTACAAAATATTCTTTCATATGAACTGATAAAATGCTAATATAGCGAACACATGTTATACACCCCGTAAAAAATTTTAATAAACACCTTCACGCAGAGGGTGTTCGTAAATTTGCGAAATGAAATATGTCGAACAATAATGCTCATGAACGTCGATGGGACCGTAAATATCGCTCCCGTTCTTATTACAACCCCGCAAATGATGCATCTTTTGCTCTTTTCTCATTTTTCGTCTTCGCATTTTATTAAAGCTATTTTAAAAGTGGAGGAGGGGCCACATTTTACTTACCAGTACGAGTTTGCTTCTATTACAACAGTTGCCAGCTCTTTGAACATATTACTCCATAGCAACATTTTGAAACTGCGTATTGCCACTTCAGCTTAATGATTTGTCGGACTGTGTCGACTACTCCAGATCGACTGCGGAAGTATTCATTACTATTTCTATTCTATCTGGTAATACATTCAGAAGGCTGATAGATGCAATGGCTCAGGGTTTTTTGTCGCGTTTCTTGGTGGAGGCCTATGTTTAGTGTTGATGATGAGTGATGATATTAAAAATTAGACGCCGGGAACTGAATAATTGTCACAACCATCTGTTTAGACAAATATAGTATGAGAAATGTCTAGCTAAGGCATTGGATATATACGAAGCTTATCTTAACAACTAAATTCGTAAAGCCAAAGGTACAGTTAAATGCATTCATAAGAGGTAAATATGAAGCCATGGACTTCAAAAGGTGACGACAATAATGATGAACTAAAGATTATCGACTCTATACTAGATGCATTTCCCTTACCTAATGTGAGATATGTAATGTTATTTAATTCAGGTCTGGCGTGAGCTACAAAATAATAATGGTTTTGAAAATCCTAGAAATTAACTGCAGTCAATTTTCTATGTATACGATATTTACACAAGCCAAAGCTAGTGATCGGGCCTTAGCAGATAAATTCTTATTACTAGCGATGTTCATACCTATGTTTTATTATATGCATTTTGTTTTATTATGTTTAAGAAAACTTATAGTTATTTACAAAGAATTGTTTCTATACACTATTGTAAACCCTCTCAGAAATGAAAGGAAACTTGTTGCCAGCAGTGGGAGGTACGAGTATGTCGGTTGTAAAATTAACATACATGTATATAGAAATTAACCATCGGAAAGTTTTCGATAAAGCCAGGCAACAATTATCATTTAAATTAACCTAGCATGAAAAAGCGTTAAAAGGTATATATCCTCGTAACAATTAAGTAACACTATCGCCAAAATTAACTTTGATTTAATATTTAAACAATACTAGTTTTTACGGATTTTATCGCGTATATTTAACTTTTTAGATACCGATGTTTCAAGTACTTTACGTCAAGTTACGGGGGAGACTGAGATGTTCATCGTTTAGATGTCATAGTTAGCCGAGATTACCATAGGTTAAAATTATTAATTTTTGTTCCGATTTATACAAAGACTACAATATTTTATAGATCTATATAGAAATTTAAAAAAATAATAATTTTAATCTATGTGCTCGAAACGTCGGGTATCTAAAAAGTTAAATATACGCGATAAAATACGTAAAAACTAGTATTATTTAAATGTGTAGATTCGCGTAAATATAAGAAATCATTTGATTTTGTAATCAATTAAAGTACTCTCTAATGATTTCTATATTCACACGAATGCTACACATTGAATAATACATACTTAAAATAATAATATTTACAATTAATGTTCATAACATACAATGTAAAAAAAACTAAATAAAATAATTTATAATAAAAAAGATTAGAGTTCATCATATAAAAATTGTATCAATAAAAAATTTCAAATGAAATAATAATAATACTACACATGGAATAATATATACGGAATACCAACTTTATGGATTTAATTATCGCACACAGGAAGTCTGCAGTTTGTGTATATGTTTAAGATATCCCCCGACATCAATCAGATTCGACAAACCACAAATCTTTGCGAAAATCACCAATTTTTACCAAGGATAATTCATGAATCCATTGAAATTAAAAAAAATCCAAATTTCAATTGAGAAAATGGCTGGGAGCTACCATATGCTTGTGATCATGAAATCCAATAAAACAAGCATTCATGGTACAATAAGCTCATTCATAGAACTAAAAAATAATATCTAAAAGCTGAAGGACGTCAAACACCTCAGTCACCCTTGGCTATGAGTGCTGTAAAACATCTGACACATCAACACATTAAACGCAAAAACATTCGTAGTTGTCTTTAATTTATAATACATTACTAGTAGTAACCTAACTTCAACTATGCTAAAAAAATTGAGCCATTATAGATACGATTTACGACAGTAGCCGTATAACGGTCTGGTCACGTCTATTTAGTTTTCTACTGCATAACTTCCCTTAATATTCCCAAACATTTTCACAAATTTATATTATTTATATTTATATAAGTAAGTTTTGTGATACTAATTGACAGACATATTTGCGGTCGACAAGCAAGTACACAGCCCACGTGATGGTAAATGGATGCTGTGGCCCATAGACATCTCTACATTTATCCTCAAATAAGAATCAAAATGCAAATGCATTGTCAAAGCCTGAAAAAAAAGTAAGATGGAATGCCTTGTTTCCAGTAAAAAGATTCTCCGATTCTCTGCACTCACCATGTGAAACACAGCAGCATTGAGCTGCTATTATACGCTGGTATTCACCTAATGTAAGTGTCATCTAAAATAGCTACTGCAGAAAGAGAACAAATATTCTAAGGATATTACTACACCCAGATAAGACTAAGCTACATTATGACCTCTGAGAACATAAATGAAATACCTTAAGAGCCTGGAACTATACTTGAGCCGTGTTAGCTCAGTAGCTAAGCACTCGCCGTGAATTTCACACCACGCAAACAGCCCGGGTTCGATCCCTCCCAGAAACAATGAAATTTTAATTGCAATTTTGAGTTCTAATTTAACACGTGCTAGGCAATAAAAAACATTGCTTGTAGATTATAAAATCTAAAATACTTTAATATTCGTGCTAAGTACTCTTACGGATATGAAATAGGTAAATCACAAATCTTTGAGAACACATATTAACGTTTCGAACACGGTCGGCTGCTTTCCGAAGTTTAACGCCATAAAACGTAATGGAATTTAGTTTAGTAGCGTCGGAGGAGAGCGGCAATTGTCAACACCCGTGCTCCCGTTTTGCATTTTATAACAACCATTTGGCGTTTCCGAACGCTTTGTTGACGGGGTAATGTGGCGATCAATTTTAAGCTTTTAAAATTTTCTTTATAATTCAAAAACACGTTCGAAAACGTTCGATTTAGGTATTGTTGTTTGTTCGAACTGTCCTGAGTTCCGACTTTTTTATAGAATAGGATGACAAACGAGCACACAGTCCACGTGATGGTAAGTGGATGCCGAGGCCCATAGACATCTACATTTATCCTCGATTAAGAATCAAAATGCAGATGCGTTGTCGTAAGTGAAGACTAAGATGAAATGCCTCATTTCCGGTAAATAGGGTCTCTGATTCTCTACACTAACCCGACGAAAAACAGGAGCATTGAGCTGCTACCCGTTGCAGCGTGGCTCTACATCGTAAAAAACTAACTGCCTGTTACATGTTTTTGAATACCCTAGCAGTAGTTTATTTTACAGTAATGTAAAGTAATTCACCGTACCGTGAGGGTGTAACAATCCCTTACCCCAAATCTTCCCGCGGGTGTCGTAAGAGATGACAAAGAGGAACAAACTAGAAAACGGACCACAAAGTATTCCCAATAACAACTTAAAATAAAATCTTTCTTGCCAAACCTGCCTGCCAAGCAGGCAACTATGGCAAATATCCCCTCCCCTCCTATTAGCAATCTATTGGCTTATATTCAGCAATGGACTTTTGATAGGTTATAAGGATAAGGGTAATGTAAAGCTACCTTCTATTAAGTATTTAGTTGGTTTACTTGATGTCATTTTCGTCGATTATTATTAAATATATAGGCAGTTGAAAGCTACGTTTCTATTTCGTCACTTTAATAATTGTTTGTAAAAACCGAATCAAAAATTTTCTTGGATATACATAAATTAAAAATTTTTACTAAATAAAGTGAAGGTATCTGAAGTAGAACCAAAGTAACCGACATAGTCCAACGAATCCGTAAGATGAAGTAACATTATGACATCTTAATATATGTAAATTACGTGTCACGTTGTTTGTCCGCGATGGACTTATAAACTACTTCACCGATTTTAATAAAATTTGCACACCGTGTGCAGTTTGGTCCAACTTGAGAGATAGGGTAGTTTTTATGCCCATGAGTGACCCATAATTTTTTCTGCGAATTTAAGGATTTTCAGTAGGACATGACAAAGGGTCGTCGAAAAGGGCAGAACAACGTCTGCCTGGCAAGCTAGTATACTTATAAGATAAAACATTTACTGAAAAAGATCATTATTTATTACTTCAAGAAAAGACATTTAAAAGTGATGCACTGCCAAATATTTTCGTGACACTTTATGATGTTTGCAGTTTTCGGTTGTTAAATTTAATTATGTAACGTACTAACGTAATTTAATTATGTGAAGTAACAATGAGCATGTTCAAAGATTTTCATAAATTCACATAGCTCAAAGGATTTATACGTGGTACAGTCATGCTGCAGCTATATTATGGTTGTAGCACGAATAGGTCGGTTCAGCACGGGACAGAACCACGCTCTCACTGAATGCTTAATGCTGCTGTGTTTCGTATGGTGAGTGTAGAGAACGGGAGATCCGTTTTACTAGAATCGAGACATTGCATCTTAGTCCTCAGGGTGACAACGCATCTGCATTTTGATTCTTAATCGAGGTTAAATGTAGATGTTTATGGGCCACAGCATCCACTTACCATCAGGTGAAATGTGTACTTGTTTGTCATCCTTACTCTAAATATAAAAAAGAACCAACAATATTGGGCAGAAAATACCTGGAGTGGCAGCCTCGTAAAGTTTAGTGGGTTGGTAGCTGCCTGACTAGATGTAATGACGGCCTGATAAGACATGCAAGAAGTCAATGGTTACAGGTGCCTCAAGACCGTGTTGGGTGCCATTCCTTTGGTGGGGCCCTATATTCAGCTGTAGACTTGTTAGGTAATAATGGTGATGATGATGATGAATTCAACAAACATTTGTTTTTGGCGGTGACTTCACTGCCAGAGGATTATAGATAATAGTCACTAAGTTATCACTACTTTGAAGTATGAAAATCCAAGCCTTAAATAATAATTGAAAATGAATTTCGGTAGGTGTGGCATTAAACTATACAAAAGGGATTTTAACTGACGCAGAACATAATAACATTTCATAAAATGAGCTAAATTATATTTTTATTATTTTAACAAACTAGAGAATTTTACTAAATGACACTTAAGAATACATAACACTACACCGCGACATTGTTTAAAACACGGAAGATTTTTGAAACATATTTGTGTACGTTTACCCGAGAATTATTTAACTTAACCAATTTTCATTGCGTATAACATAAAATACTTCCTCATTCACACGCATGATAAATTAATCAATTTATGCTTGTAATTAGTGAAATAAATGACACGTGTGACAGATAAAACAACGTCATTGTCATGGTTGAATGTAAATGAACCAATTTGTCGCACGTTTCGTGTAGCGCCACGCGCTTGGCTCACTGACGGCATAAAATTACCATTTGGCACATACTTACCTCACTATGCCATGAAGCAATTCTGTGGAAAATTTGAAAAACATGCAATATTATACATTTATGTTTTGAATAATTTATGAATGAAATCCGCTATCTAATATGTCATTCAGAAACTTTGTCTATTAACATTCTTCATAAAAAACATATGCAAATTGACAACATTTTTCACAAACAACGTGGTTTTAGGCGCATAAATGGCCACAGTAAATAACAAAGGAAGGAGAAAGATGTGCGCGTGAGTGCGTATCTATAGAAAAGCACAGCTTCGGCATCACCCCGTCATCAATGCCCGCAGAGCTCTATATTTGTTGGGCCAAATCAATAGTTTATTTTTATTGGAGAGGGATGTCAAACGAATACACAGTCCACCTGATGGTAAGTGTTTGCTGTGGCCCATAGACATCTACATCTATCCCCCGATTACGAATCAAAATGCAAATGCGTTGTCAACCGTGAGGACTAAGATGAAGGCCTCGTTTCCAGTAAAAAGGGTCTCTGGTTCTCTACACTATTCATACGAAACACAGCAGCATTAAGCTGCTATTTTATGCTGGTATTCAGTAAAAGCGTGGTCCTTCACCGGTTGAGTCGACCTATCCGTGCTACATACTGCTAGAAGAGCTATCTAACACGTAACAATAATAATAATAATATAAGCGTATTATAGGCGTAGGGAAGTGACGACCCCATCGCCCGCTGACGTAACGGTTACGTGACAAAACCACTACGTGAGCGCAGTCAGTCAGCACCTTGCCAAGAGGTGTTAGTGCCGTGCCTCGGCATAAGTTGAAGGTGCAAAGGCCCACTTGTGCACATGGTCTCACCATGAAACGGCGCCGGGTCTGGGCGTATCCCGTTGAATGACGCCCATTAAAATGGATGATGGAATTTAAAAGAAAGCGCAAAGGGCCGTTGCCTGGGGGTCGCCGGGGCGCGTCTGGAGCTGGCGCTGGACGTGACAGCATGCGAACCGCCAGCCGAGCGCGAGGTGCTGCTCGACCACCTAGTAGTCCCTCGCATCCATCATCCCCACCAGAAGGCTTGGTGACGGCAGGATCTTCGCGGGCCCAGCAATCGGCACCCGCCACTGGTGGAATATGCCGCATGCGTTGGACAATCTCAATGAATAGCAACGCATTTCGGGCGTATTATAGGGCGATAGGGGGAGAAATTGGAGGTTTTGTGCATCGGGTAAGGATGCATCGACTTTTTACTGAGCTGGAGCCATCTGTAACCGTCACCGAGCAAAACCTGGCAGAGCGAGTTCGGTATATCTTGCGCTCAAATATATTTGATGACGCCGAACTCGAACGGCTACGACGTGAGGCTGTTCCCTCATCAAATGAAAATGCTACGGCTGAGGATGCGGTGCCACAAGTTGCAGAACATCCCGCACACGTGGATACCGCCGTGAATACCCCAGTGGTGGCTGATTCAAATGATGATGGAACATTCGCCCAGGAACTAGAAATGGAGCAAATGATGTACTCCACATTGGAAGAGACGATTATAGAAACGCGCAGTACGCCTCTCGAAAATCGACCGCGACTTCCCCGCATAGCCCTAAGCCAGCCGGGACCTTTGCAATACGGACTCAATTCTTTTTGGCGCCGCGCTGGCAGTCTGCCGTATCATAGGCGCCAAGGTTTCTACGGCTGGCCGCGCTACTGGCCAAAGTAGCGCTATCCCAGCATAGAGAAAAATAATTGAGGAGCGTATCGCAAAAGGCTAGAGCTCTCATCGGCAGACTGATATGCTTCAGGTCAGGCAATAACAGATCAAGAATTGTGCGCACCGTCAGGATGACATTTGCTGGGACAAATGTTAGTTTGTTCCAGCTAGATATAATGCAAAAACAGACGGAGCGCATAGATGATCTGAAGCAGAGAATCGCTGCTTGGGGAAAGCGGATTCGGCGATATACCGAGAGGTCGACTCGGTTTAACCAGAATCGTCTCTTCCAGAGTGATCAGAAGAGGCTCTATAAATCATTGGAGCGACCAATGGCAAGTGGAACGGGCCCAGCACCGAATCAGGCCGACACTGTAACATTCTGACGCGGCCTATGGCCAGAGCCCGTAAACCACAGCGAGGGCTCTTGGACATAAGTTGTGGCGGGTCAGTGTGCGAGTATAACGCCCATGGACCCCGTTATTATAACACCGGATGACGTAGTCGAGGCGGTCCGTAGGGCCCCGAACTGGAAAAGTCCGGGACTCAACGGGCTGCATTACTACTGGCTGAAGGGGTTTGTGGTGCGTCACACTGTACTTGCCCGACAGTTCCAAGAGGCTCTCAACCAGAAGTCACTCCCGAGCCTCTTCACTACTGGGATCACTCATTTAGTTCCTAAAGACCATGATACCACAGACTCGAGCAAATACTGCCCCATCACGTGTCTACCGACTGTATACAAGACACTAACATCCATTTTGAGCGCGAGAATCACTCGTCACCTGGACTCAAATCAGGTGATGTCGCGCGCTCAAAATGGATTTCGAGGCGGTGGTCGTGGAACCAAGGAACCACTTCTCATTGACGCGGTCATTGGCAAAGTGGTGAAACGCAACCGTCGGAACTTCTCCGCCGCTAGGATAGACTACAGAAAGACATTCGACTCAGTGCCCCATACATGGCTAAAGAGAGTCCTCGACTTGTAAAAGATAGACTGTACAGTTAGAGACTTCCTCAAGGAATGTATGGGGTAATGGAGTACGATCCTTTGTCATCTGGGCGAGCGGATGATGGCTGCGGAAAGCCACATAAGGATGAGAAGGGGTATCTTCCAGGGCGATTGTCTGAGTCCAATCTGGTTCTGCCTCTCTCTGAACCCTCTCAGTACTTTACTGGAGGGCTCCGGGAGGGGTTTTCAGCTTCGGAAAGGAGGCACAAAAGTACAAAAGTACCCACCTTTTTTATATGGATGACCTCAACTTATTCGCCTCCTGTCGCTCCCATCTTGTGGAATTGCTAAACATCACTTGTGAATTTAGCAATTCTATTGGAATGGAGCTGGGGACGGATAAATGTGCGGTCCTCCATGCTGAAAGGGGAAGGATTGCTAACTCTGAGGACATAGACCTTACCTATGCCCATCAGTTTAAGGACCCTTTCCGTGGCTGAAACATACCGATACCTGGGTGTGTCACAGAACATCGGTATCGATGAGGCTGGTATGAAACAGTCTGTTTGCGACGTGTTTTATGCACGCTTGACCAAAGTGCTCAACAGCCTTTTGTCTGGTGTGAATAAGACACACGCATGTAATGGTTGGGTCATTCCTGTCCTTACGTATACCTTTGGCATACTCAGGTGGACTCAGACTGAACTTAACGCCCTGGATAGAAAAGCCCGCACTACTATGACGTCCCATAGGATGCATCATCCGAGCTCGACGGTAATGAGGCTGTACTTGCTGCGAAAGCACGGTGGGCGTGGCTTTTTGAGCGCGCTCACCATGAATAATCGCGAAGTGTGCAGCCTACGTAATTACTTCCTGGTGAGATCGGATGATCCATTCTATAAAGACGTCATTTCTTGTGATAAAGGACTTACCCCTCTATCCTTAGCCAACGAGCAATGGCAAGAGCCGGCAGTGCAGAGCATTTCTGACCGGGAGACCGTATGGAAGGAGAAGGAGCTCCACGGGAGATTCTACAAGGCCCTACATGAGCCTTTCGTAGACATAGTAGCCTCCCTCTACTGGTTACGTTTTGGTGACCTCTTCGGGGGAAACCGAGGGTTTTGTCTGTGCAATACAGGATCAGGTTATTAAGACCAACAACTATCGGAGATACATCCTAAAGGATGGCACCGTCGACATCTGTCGAGCTTGTCGCCATCCCGGCGAATTACTTAGGCATGTCATCTCCGGTTGTTTGGCGCTTTCTAACTCTGAGTACTTGCACAGGCACAACCTAGTAGCCAGAATTCTTCACCAGGAGCTCGCTCTGAAATACGGTCTCGTGGACCGGAAATTGCCATATTACAAGTACTTGCCGGAAGGCCGTGCTCGAAAATGATCACGCCAGGCTCTACTGGGACCGGGTCATCATCACAGATAGGACTATTCTTACGAATAAGGCTGATATTATGCTGATGGACCGGGCACAGTCAAGGATATTTTTGGTCGACATTACCATTCCGTATGACGAGAACCTCGTGAAAGCCGAAACAGAAAAACGAACAAAATATCTGGACCTGGCTCTCGAGGTGACCGACATGTGGGGTGGTCTGCCGACTGAAATTATTCCTGTAGTCGTCTCTGCAAACGGGCTAATCCCAGTCAGCCTCTCGGGTCATCTGAGGAGGCTGGGACTCCGAGACGGACCGCTCCAGGCTCAAATGCAGAAGGCGGTGCTCCTCGATACCGCCCGCATCGTCCGCCGGTTTCTCTCACTTTCCCCCTAACCCTCGGCCGTTTGATCTCCCCTGCCGAGGGACTCCATCTGGTTCGGCTTTTATTTATTTATGAATTACTTATTTATTTGTGCTGGTATATGAAATATATATTTATGTATATTTATCATTTCCTTTTATATATTTATTCAGCCCAACCAGATGAGAATACACTACTAATACCACATAATAATAATAAAATAGTAGTAGTAAAATAGTAAGTAAATTCGTTTATTTTCCAACGTTTGTAAAGCTATATATCCATATATCCTATCTTTATTTGCAATAAATTTCCTGTATAATGATGCCATGACCGTTAAGTGGCGGTGTATATCCACCACCCCGTATAGTCCCGTGTGTACCGTAAGATTCGACAGAGGGGAATCGAAACAGCTGATGGACAGCAGCAACTTCCTGATAGCAACTTTTTGCGATTGACAACCCGCTCGCCAGGCGTGTCAACTAAGACGAAATCTATATGAGGCAATTTATGGGGGAGGCCTGTGTTCAGCAGTGGACTATAGGCTCTAATGGAATGGAAATAATAATAATAATGTCCTCCAGACCGGATTTCGGCCACGGCGGCCTGCCTCAACGGAGGCTAGCCATCGGCGCAGGACAGGATTATACTGCCCAAGTGTATGCGCAAGCACAAGTGCACTCTCTATTCCCTCACTCTCACAATCCGATGGGACGGTAAACTGACACGACCGGGAGAGATCAGGCGCAGGACCAACGGCTTTACGTGCTTTCCGAGGCACGGGGGTGAGACACCACCAGTTTCCTGACTCCGGGCAGCTACTGAGAATTTCTTGACAGAAAAACTAAATAATTGATTTTTTGGCCCGACCCGGGATTCGAACTCAGGACCTCTAGTGGTTGTAGTAGTCGCTCTACTACAACCAATAGACCAACGATGCAACGAAGCAGAAATGGAAATACGGTGATGCTGTAAAGCAGTGGTGTATGATATAACATCATCACCAAGAAGATGGGGAGCAGCATATACCTGACTCAATAATAATATAGAAAACTGCGTTTGCCAACCAGCCTTGTGTGCGGGCAAATCAAAGCAAATATCCCCTCTGATTCAATCTTTAGAAAGTGAACATTTGATGGGCTGTGATTAATGAAAGAATAAATAACAAGAATTTTGTCTTTAGTCTTACTTAGTTTACTCTTTTTTAAAAGGGTGACGACGCACCTGAAATTCCCCTGGTATTTCAGTTGTTCACGGGCCGCGTTAGTCACTTACCCCTTCATTTATCCCTTCTTATATTTAAAAAAAATCTCTTCACTAGTACTATCTTATCAATAGTAGGTATTCATTGAGCCTTAATAGTAATATAATTTAATAATTTAAAACGAGATAAAATACGTAAAATTCGTATTACTTAATTTGAACCAGTACAGGATCGCGGAATTAAATTGCAACAGTCTTCAGAACCGCCAGGTAAAAGGTTAAGAACAGCTGTTCTACAGCGTTATACAAATGTACACCGAGAAACACGCGTAGCAGCCATTAAAAGCCATATTTTTGAGATGTCTGGTCAGTTTCACGCATCAGGCCCCAGTACAATAGCACTGTATTGGCAAAAGGAAGGGCGTGTTTCACCTAAAGAATATTACCTACCGTATACGCCTGAAAATGATATGTCAAGGCCATCAAATATGGACCAGGCTTTCAAAAAACAACCTTTGTTTTGCTACAATAGCGACTCGCTATTCAGGTAATCACACGAGATCTACAATTTTTTTTTTCTTTATCAATACCGTAATAGTACAAGACATGGGCCGCTACCATAGAGCCATTGTCATAATCACTATGGGTGCGTTTGGCAGAAAAAAGCGCTAGCAAGCGCTTACAAGCGCTAAAATAGTTTTCGGCCAGGACACGATTGCTACTTCAGTAGCGCTGACACAATCAGCCATTTTGCTTATTTAATTTGTTTGTTTTTAAGTAAAGTTTATAAGTTGTTTTGTGCAATATTAGTTTAAAGTAATATAATGACATGAATAAACATATACATGTTACTAAAAATTCATGATTGGTAGGTTTTTAATACGAATACTTTACAAACATATATTTAAATTAGGTTAGGTTCCCCGGTTAAAACTAACATCGTGTCCTAGAGGAAAATAGCTACTTACGATTTGACAGCACTTACCGCTTACGATCGCCATTTTGCTTACAAGCGCTTGCTAGCGCTTTTTTCTGCCAAACGCACCCTATGATTCGCAAATGAATTGCTAACCATAACACCAGACGCATTACCTATAAGCGCCTTCGACGACACCCAATGTACGAAATTGTTACCGTGACCGCTATCAGCTGCAGAAGTATCATCAACGTGGTACATATTTCTATATTTTATTTGAATTTGAAAAAAAAAGGAATGCCCCTTTCATACCTGGTGACAGCCAAAAACACAAGTTTCACAAGTTAAAAATAACAATGAGGTATTTATAGAGTTTAAACGATTGTAGTAATATTTAACTAAACAAATAATATACTTAAAATTCAACGCCCGAGACAGAAACTTATCGACCAAATTGCCGATATAATGAGTAAGGGCCAAATTAGAGATGGGATGGATGAGAAAGGTTTTTCAGGATCGATAGTAGTCTCTGCCTACTCCTCGGGATAAGGAGATTATATTATATCATATTCAACCAAACAAACAAGTTAAAAATAATGTTTATCGTCGAACTGTCGCCTACAAACAAAATTCGGCATCTTTAAAATGACAATTTCCGGAATAATAAAACTACGTTGTAAGTGGAATTAGCGATACTCTATTTAACTTGATGGCCAGTACCGTATAGGATTGTATAATCGCGGTCAACTGTCTTCGTTGCGTTTGCTTACACAAGCGCGCGTATATTTAAAAAAATATTTTAGCAGGGCCAAAGAATATATATAGTGGAATAAATATATATTTCATAAAATTAATTTAGCTTTTAAAATCTTTACTTTTTACTTTTTACCCTTACTTATAATAATAACATGAGTTATAGGCATATTTGATTAATTTTATTTTAATTCAAAGTTTTTGTATTAACATTTAATTATGTGTGTGTGTATCTAAATAAAATTTAACTTAATTCAAAATTAACATCACTGATATCATTACATTCATTACAGACTTTACAAAGCCTTGCATCTGGCGAATGCGCACCGAGAACAGTTCTACGACGTGGTGGGTAAAGAAGTGTAATTGGTTTGCGAGGAGTTCTAATTAGAGTGCGAAATTCATATTTTGCGGGAAGTTGTGCACAACCAACCTGATTTCTAAGCACCTTGTATAAAAACATTATATCACTGATTATTTTTATTTTTGGTATACCTCGCATGCTTTTAACCTTTTCGGTAATGAATTTATAATTGATACTCTACAATGCTTAATCTACGTCAAGTTTTTAAAACAGGTCTTGATAAACTGACAAACATACAGTGCAAATATTTGTCCGCCGGCAATTTGCAGCCGACGGGGCCTCGGCCCACTCGGCGGGACCGCGGTAATCAAGCAACAAAAATTTTAAAGTTAAACTAAACATTTATTTATAACTTTCTTATTAAAAATTGTGACGCACATTGTTCATTGTACTGTGAGTAATAAAAGCAAGCTTGAAGTAGACCAGTCACCCGACTCCAAAGACTTAGTTATTCCCAAAGACTCAGTTATTCCTTTATTTGGCAACAAGATTCTGAAAATACGCAGGACCAACAAAACCTTTAAAATATTTACCAAGCAAAATGGGATATTTTACTAAGAAAGTGTATAAGATTGATAGTAATACCTAAGAATGATTTGAACGCTAGGTACATAAGGTCGGCCAAAAAGCTTCTTCGTATTTAATATACTAATTAGAAACTCTTTTTTCAAAGTTTAATTACGCTTAATCATAATATATATTTGCCATTTTGTTCAATAACTTTTTGCCATCTGGTAGGTAGTGACATTACCCCGTTGCTATAGAAATTTTGGGATTTTTGATTAAGAGAATGTGACTGGTAGGTTGACAGTTCTCTCTTGATGTTATCCTAATACTACCCAAAGAATTCTGAAGTGACCGAAACAGGTAAAAATCTGTGGATGCAAGGTCAGGACTATATGGTGGATACATAAACACATCCCAACCAAGCTTTCTCAATTTTTGCTGAGTGGCCAAATGTGTGTGGTCTGGCGTTATCATGATGAAAGACCACTCCTTTTCTGTTGATCAATTTCGGCCGTATTTTCTTAATTTCTTGCTTGATTCACATTAGTTGTTGGCAGTAAAGATCCAAATCGACGATTTTTCTCGGCGAAAAAAGCTATGAGCTTTTTTTATAAACGATGCTCTTTCAATCCCATCACACACCCAGCATCACCGTATTGCGTGTTTAATCCGGGTTTCGCTTCGTCTGTGGAGCTTGAGTACCCTTTGAACATTACCTTTTTCGCACGTTTTTGTCATAAGTGATCCACTCTTCATCACCAGTGATCAATCTTTTAAAAAATGGTTCGATTTCATTGCGTTTCAATAGAGAATCACTACAAGATTCATTAGGTTTCTCACAGTGAGCTCGTGTGGTACCAAAATATCGATCTTTTTTGTACAGCCAGACTTTTTCAAATGGGTCAAAACTCTTTTATAGTCAATCCTCAATTTTTCGGCTATATCGTAACTACTAATATGCCGATCTCGCTCCTTTTTTTCAAAAATGGTATCGACTTCATCCGTATGAGGGCGACCAGAGCGAGCCGCATCGTTGACAGCAAAATTCCCGGACTGAAAACGCTTGAACCAACTTTGTGCTATTGTTGCTGATACCGCATTAGATCCATAAACGTTACAAAAATTTTTTGCGGCTAGTGTCACATTTTTTGGAAAGAAACTTTAGAATGGGTGCGTTTGGCAGAAAAAAGCGCTAGCAAGCGCTTATAAGCGCTAAAATAGTTTTCGGCCAGGACACGATTGCTACTTCAGTAGCGCTGACACAATCCGCCATTTTGCTTATTTAATTTGTTTGTTTTGAAGTAGAGTTTATAAGTTGTTTTGTGCAATATTAGTTTTAAGTAATATAATGACATGAATAAACATATACATGCTATTAAAAACACATGATTGGTAAGTTTTTAGTATGAATACTTTATAAACATATATTTAAATTAGGTTAGATTCCCCGGTTAAAACTAACATCGTGTCCTGGAGGAAAATAGCTACTTACGATTTGACAGCGCTTACCGCTTACGATCGCCATTTTGCTTACAAGCGCTTTTTTCTGCCAAACGCACCCAATGTATCGAATTTCTTCGTCAGATTTACTCATTTTGGCCGACAGAAAAACAATTGAAAAATGGCGGTGAAGTGTTTTTTAATCTTTCATTTTCTTAATGTCCTATATGTATATATATAAAAACCAGCCAGATGAAAACAGTATTTACAAAGTAAAGTATATAAAAGTATGTACAAAGAACTTTTCTTCAGTTTTATAAAAACAAAATACGAAGAAACTTTTTCGCTTAATTTTTATATTATCATAATAAGTATATTATTTGAATTGAAGGCTCCGTGGTGCAGTAGCTTAGCAAGGAGTCGCAGGGCTAAGGGCTTTCGTTTCGAATCCTGCACGGATCATGCATTTTTATTGCCTTCAAATATTAAATAATTGTGCCGGTACTCCCCAATAGAGATGGGTAAAGTTTCTTGGAAAATAAAAATAAACATTAATTTAATGTTTAAAGGTTTCTTGCTGGTTCTTCGCAGGACAGATGATTTTTCCGTACAAGTGATGAAAGTATAAATAACTTCCAATTAGTATTCTTTTAATTTATTTTTAATAAAATCAGGCCTGCTGGAAGAAATTTCAATATGAAATAAGCAGTGCCTTTGTACAAAATATCTTTTTATTTTTCATTGTAACATTACTTCGTGTGTACATGCGTACATAAATTGTAAATTAAAATAAATAAATAAAGAAAATTATTCTATTCTTATTTCTCATTCTGTCACCGGACTAAATATAGAGCCGAGTAACTAGGTGACCAGTGCATACAAAATGTTGATCAATAAGTGGTAAAAATAAAAAAAAATTGTACGACCAACTTCAATATAAATAAATTGGGAACATCGTGAATGTATTTAAGGTCAATTAAATGTGCGTTATTGAAAATAACTCAAAAACTACTGGTCAGATCTTGATCAAATTTATATGAGACCACACGGGAAGTACCCAGCTTTCAAATAAAAAAATCATTAACCATTTCACTGTCCCATGAGTCATATATGAACATTTCGATTGTTTAACTATTGTGTCTATTTCGCGGACAGGGAATTTGTTAAAATCGGTTCACCCAGAAAAATTTCTGAGGTAACACACATTAACAAAAAAATATAGTCAAAACCTCCTCCTTTTTGAATTCGGTTAAATACGCAAATTATTTCGAACCTGCATTAATACATATTATATATATGTATGCACGCAGGTATCCATATTCAAACCACCCAAAGCTTATAATCGTACCTTATATGCGTAATGTTTTCTATGGTATGGTGGGAATAAACAAGTTTTTCTGCACGACTGATAACGATCGTTAGCAATATGAAATAACGGATCAGGAGTCATCATCATGATTATTAATTATTTATCAATATATTATTCAGAGTCTACTTGAAAGGGCAACCCTACAATTGCATAATGTCCGCAGTACGTACGAATGGGTCCATATTTGGATAGAGCAGAGAAATTAAAAAAAAGGATCGGCGATCTTCACACCAAGTTCTAGAATGTTTCTTATATTATTATCTTCGTGAGCATTTGATCAGTTATATAATAAAAAAAAAAAAACTAAATATATATATATATATATATATATATATATATATATAACTGATCAAATGCCACGAAGATAATAATAAAGAAACACAGAAGATGCCGTCTTTTTTTTAATTAAAAATATATATATATATATATATATATATATATATATATATATATATATATATATATATATATATATATATATATTAAACACGCAATTGAATTTAACTTGAAATTAACTGAAAATAATATAGTACGTGAGGGTAATATGGTCATCCGGTTAATATAATAAAATATGGTCACTTTCTTATCACTCAAAAACTACAGCCTTGTTTGCATAGATGGCTTTGTGATGCGATTGCTCTTCATTGGTCAATCAAATTATAAAAGGTCAAAAGGGCGCTGCTTTATCGACACCATTTTGATAGTAGATATTATAGTAAATATTTTAGCCAATTTTAGTATGGTGTATTGTAGTTAGTTGTTTTAAGTAGATTTTGCAAAGTGTCCCTAACTATTACCAAAACTTGTTTGCTATTTTTTTTTCTTAATATATTAGTTATAGTATACGACTTTGTGTTTTTGTTTCTGTCCTTAGCTTAAGGTACCTATATTATAGATATTACCCTCACGTACCTTAATATTAAAGTTTAAGAAAACTTTAACAATAAGCATTTATCATGAGCTGTGATAATCCTAGTGAGAGAACGCTATGCCACAATCATGGAGCTATTGTATTTTCTTCGGTCTTATACGTTTAAGAAATTTCTGGTAATCGCGACGTCTGGAAGTGGGTGAAAACTGAATCACAAAATTCAGTTACCATCATTCATACAGATGTACAGTCAAGCTAATAAAGTGTATTTACACTTATTGTTTTAAATATATAAAGTTATACGCAGTAGAGCTTTGCTGCAGTTATGTTAGTAGTATAGTTGTAGCACGAATAGGTCGGCTCGACCGGGGAAGGACCACGCTCTCGCCGAATACCAGCGTAAAACAGTAGTTTAATGCTGCTGTGTTTCGTATGGTGAGTGTAGAGAACCGGAGACTCATTTTACTGAAAACGAGGCATTCCATCTTAGTCCTCACGGGTGACAACGCATCTGCATTTTGATTCGTAATGAAGGATAGACGTAGATGTCTATGGGCCACAGTAACCAATTATCATCAGGTGGACTATGTGCTCGTTTGTCACCCGATCCTATAAAAATGTTTTTTTTTACAATTAAAAGTAGTTTACCACTAGCCCACCTGATGGTATACGGTGATGTAGTCGGAGATTGGAAAACGCTTTGACTAAGATTAACAAAAACATATTTGCCTTAAAAATATCCAAATTATCGGATGTAAAAAACAGATACATTATGAAAAGTAACACCCCAAGAATTTTCAAACCAAGTAATGATAATGATACATAAACCAAATTTCGATAGCGCAGCCAGTATCAACGGTACTAGCCATCTATGCAGGACATGGTTACAGTGCCTTGCTACAAGTGCACCCTCTATTATCTCGTCGTTGTTGTCCTCTGCAGGGCATAATGCCGTGCAGGTCTCGGGCCTCGGGGTGTACCCCTTTACCCGGATTTTCCTCACGGCACACTACAGTGTGCCGGTCCTGGGCGCCTTGATGGTGAAGGCGTTGTTTTAGCGACTTTTGTCGCAGTCGGTTAAATTATAATAAAAGTTGGTTATCTAAGTAATTGTGTTTAACACAAATTATTATGTCAGAGTTGGCCTTTCTGCGGCATTGTGGAATTTACTCGACTCCCCTAATCTATATAGGGAGGAGTTCTCTTGGATAGAGTCGCCCGTCCGGCGGCCGTGAGTGCAACGGACGCGAAGCAGTTGAGGTGTTCGTGTGGTCCGTTGTCGGCGCGGTCAAACATACCGCGCGCCAGCCGGACCATGAATTCTTGCAGGCTCTCTATCTTTAGGTTGGCCGCTATGACGTCATTTTGGACGTAGCGACCCGCACCGACTATAGTTCGTAATGACAAACTCTGCTGGGCCTGAAGTCGCCGCTTCTGATGATCGCTCAGGAGTGCATACCAGGCCGGAGCAGCGTATGTTAGCAGGGGTCTTATGTAAGTTTTGTAAATGGTTAGCTTCGATTTTGTCGGTAACTTGGATGTCAGGACAGGGCGGAGCATTGCCCGCGCACATCGAGCTTTGCGTATAGCAGAGTCGACGTGCGCAGTCATACGCAACATCCCGTCAATCCGACATCCAAGGTAGGTCACGGCCTTCTCATATGCGATCTCCTGGCCTCCGAGGATTAGCAGTGGTGGTAGATTTCTATAGCGGCGAGTGAGTAGAGCGGTCGTCTTGCTAACATTGACGGCCATCCTCCACTCATCCAACCATGGTGGCAGCAGGTCCAGCAGACGTTGCATCCTGGCAGCTGCAATGTGGGCTCTTCTGGACGACGTGAAGTATGCGCTGTCATCCGCAAAAAGCGCTAGTTCGACGTCGTCCTCCCATTCGTGCAAGTGTCCTGCCAGGGTAGGAATGTCATTAGTGTACGCCGCGTACAGGGCTGGAGACAGACAGCTGTCCGGTGGCACACCAGCTGTTATGGTTTTTATTGCGGACTCGGCGTCCTCTACGCAGACGTAGAACTTCCTGCCTTCCAGGAAAGACGCCACTAGCCGCAATATAGCAGGAGGGATACTTGTTTGTTCGTCTAACTTGTAGAGTAATCCTGTGTGCCACACCCGGTCGAACGCCTTCTCGATATCGAGAAAGACGCCCAACGATATGCGGCCACTGTTGTGTTCGGCCGCAAGCAGGTGCAGCACTCTGGTCAGCTGAGCTATTATCTCACTCTCACATACCGGTGGAATGGTAATTCGACACGACTGGAAAGAGAGTACACACGCAAGATGAATGGTTTTGTATGCTTTCCCATTCCAAGGCACGCGGCTGAAATACTGCCAACTTCTTGCTTCCAGGCCGCTGCTGAGGATTTCTTGAGAGGAAAACCCAAAAAAAATATTTTTGGCCCGACCCAGGACTCGAACCCGGGACTAAACTAGAGTGGACCAATAAGGTATTCACTTTCAAACTTAATTACTCTTACTAACCAATTGTAACCAATGACACTAAATACACACATACACTGCATAAGTCTGCAACATACTAAGCCTTGATACAGGAAAATATTTATTAACCCTATACAAAGCATAGGTAAAGACAATTACGGTAGCAAACTTCCATAACAAATGCACATATAAAACAAAACCCTAGTTAGACATCCTACCCGAGTGTTGCCACACTCGAGTGCCGGCTCAGTGTTACCCTGTATATAATTACAGGGAAAAGCAATTAGCAAATTATCTCCCTGGACGCGGTGGCCGGAGATAAGACAAAGATAAATATTCTTAAAGTTACCTGACACCTTGTTAGCGCGAGCGATAGCGGTGCTGCATACTTAGATCAGTAATAAGATAATAGTTTTCAACTTGGATTGTTATTGTAATATGTAAATTGTGTTGTCATTTAAGTCCATGTAATAAATTAACTACCAAATTGAGACAGAAATGTTGAGATGTTTTAAAATAGAGTGATTTTTACGGCAGCATCTTCCTGAAATAACTAAAATAATAAAAAGCAATCTATGGTGGAAACTGATGTTTTTTTATAGATAAAAGGTATAAAACAAGCACACCGTAGACCTGATGGTAAGTAGATGCTATGGTCCATACATCACATCTACATTTATCCTCAATAAAGAATCAAATTACAGATAAGTTGTCAACACTAAGCACTAAGATGGAATACCTTGTTTTCAGTAAAAAGGGGTCTCCAGATCACTACACTCACCTAATGAAGCAAAACGGCATTAAGCTGCTGTTCACGTTGGTTTTCTTTGAGAGTGTGGTCCTTCCCCGGTCAAGCCAACCCTCTACCTCTAAAAAAGTAAAAAGTAAAGTTACAGCCTATATACGTCCCACTGCTGGGCACAGGCCTCCCCTCATTCCTGAGAGGGTTTTAGGGCAAGGATGTGTCCGCCGCGCTGCCCCAATGCGTGTTGGCGAACTTCACATGTCTTCGATATATTTTTTTTTCTTATTCCTCAGACATGCAGGTTTCCTCACGATGTTTTCCTTCACCGCCGAGCACGTGGTATATCAGCAATTAAAATTGCAATTAGCAATTTCATTGGTGCCGGCGGGGATCAAACCCGGGTTGCTCGCGTTCTGTTATATTTACAGCGAGCGCTAATCATCTGAGCTACCACGACTCCTCTACCTCTACCAAGTAAAAATGTTCATCAGTGGATTTTTATAGGTTTTAATGGAATGGAATATAATTTTTGAAATAACTTTTTCGGTTTTTCAACTGTATAATAACTTTCCTTATCGCATCGTCCATGTGTGTCTAACACTGCGTCTACACACACTCCCTCCGAGCTTAAAGTCCTTACTTTGGATCCAATAAATAAATATATTTTTATGTGGGACGAAAGCGATAAGGGCTGGTCATGGATCTTGCCAAATGGAATTCTGTAATCTCTGCCTACCACTCTGGGTGACAATGTAACGTTGTGTATAACGCTGTAAGTCGGATGGTGTTTATCGTCTTCTACTCGTATATTGAAAACAATAATCCGGCAAGAACTGTCACTTATTTTGGAAAGCTGCCACTTGTGACAAAAGGATGCTATTGCCTTTTGCAGCTAGGCTCGCCCTGACCGGGTACTCCAAAATCTTCAAAGCATACGATCTTAAGTTGTTTGAATCCTGGCTCCAGCTCCAACTTCCACACTTCTTATAGCATTTAGTTTTCATTGCGGTGGAAACAATTGTTCTTCCATGCAGTATGTTTTAATTATTTCGTATTTCAGCTTAGACAATATTTTGTTACGAGTATTACTAAAACCTTTTTGTTGCTTCCTCTAGCGTCCCCATAGATTATATTAATGGTTACAACTGGAAAAATAAGATATAATTATTGTAATCACATATTTTTATATGCAGGGATATAACTCAAGTTGCTCGCATAAAAAAACATAACATAAACACTCACGCCTGTCACCCAGAGGGGTAGGCAGAGACTACGGACTTCCATTTGGCACGATCCTGACATACCTCTTTCGCCTCCTTTACATCCATATATCTACGCATACATGCTCGTCGGTTAAGGGTACTTCTAACGTGGCCCATTTTCAAATTATCGCCCATTTGGTCGATAAACTTTTTTCTAGGGCGTCCCTTCCGACTCTGCCGTTCACATCTGCCATATAAATTTGCTTTCTCACTCTTTCCTCATTCATTATTTCTACATGACCAAACCATCGAAGCATTCCTTTCTTAATCCTGGTCACAACATCATCTTGCATACCACATTTATCTCTTATCACGCAATTTCTCGCCCTGTCATTCAGATTCAACCCTAGCATACTCCTTAAAGACCGCATTTCTACAGCATTTATTCTACTTTCGTGCTTCTTCTGCCACACCCAGCTATCACTACCATACATTAAAGTAGGGACTAACACAGAATTATGAATTACCATACGTGCCTTTTTTGACACATTCTGGTTCTTCATAATAGAGTGTAGTGCCCCATTTACTCTATTCCCTGCATTTACTCCTCGTTATATATCCTTATCATATCTACCATCCCTGCTAAATACACATCCCAAATACACAAACTCATCCACTTACTCAATTAACTCTCCTTCTATTCTTATTTCACATACCGTTTTGCTTTCTTATCTTTCAAAAACCATCACTTTCGTCTTACTTGCGTTTCACTTTCATTCCCCTTTCTTTTAATGCCCAGTTCATTAATGTAACTGTGGCCGTGGAAGAAAAAGGGGAGATCTCCCGCCGGGCAAGGTGTTATGCCCGGAGAGGTGCCGTGTGATAGTTCGGAGATGTTCTATATATACTGTTTATGATTCGGAATGTTGATAGCGTGATTTAGGCTTCGGTGTGTTTCGCTTGCGGCGCGATGACAGCGCCGCCACATAACCATCATTTGCAACTCAGCCGCCGATGACGCAAATATGTCTTGATCATCGGCATACAAAAGGCATTTGACGGTTAACTCGCCCATTCTTAACCCACATTCTTCATCTTTCAAGTTTGCAAACACCTGTTCATAAATAGGTTGAACAGCCAAGGAGAAGCTACACAGCCCTGTCTGACAGCTTTTTGGATGAAAACCAGTCCGAGTAGACCCCATTGATCCTGACACAAGCACTAGAGTCCCTATAAAGAGACCTCAATGCCTGTATCAAACCAGCGCTCAACCCATATGAGTTCAGTGTTGTTTGCTCGCATACTATGAAATATATGACAATTGCCTAACATATGTTTTTCTCTTCTTTAAAAAAGTTTACGCTTAAACAAGGATTTCCTCTTATATAGTGGAGATGTTTTACATTCATTTTCCATACGAATAAATAAAACAATTATTCGTAGAACATATGAAAATTATTCTGTGCGAGATTTGAACCCGCGGCCAGTGCGTCATTCAATTACTAGCTGCGCTTCGGAGCCGTCCTGAGCTACCACGACTTTAATCTACAATGTAAAAACAAAAAATAACAAAATCCGGTACGAAATTATTAATATATACCACACTATTATCCATACACCACGAAAGGTATACTAAAAGGGGCAATTTAGGTTAGGTTCTGTATCACCACGTCCACCATTATCGCTTCAGTACCATTCGATCAACAGTATTGCGGAGCGCAATCAATAATTTTCTATCAATGACCAGGCGCACACCACCCGCTTATTAGTATCGTAAAAAACAATAACTGTACGCAAGATTATTACGCCAGCACTAATGGCGATTTTAGTGTAGATATGCCTCTTAATTTTGTTTTTAAATTTTATTGTTTTTAAATTTCAATTAAGTATAATCGAAAAAATTGTAATTAAGTAACATTTTTTCAGATTTATTTAATATTTCAGATTTTACAAATAGATAAAATATTTTTTTATAGGATAGGGTGACAAACGAGCACACAGTCTACCTGATGGTAAGTGGTTGCTGTGGATCATAGACATCGACATAAATATCTTCGATTACGAATCAAAATGCAGATGCGTTGTCACCCGTGAGGACTAAGATGGAATGCCTGGTATCCAGTAGGGTCTCCGGTTCTCTACACTCACCATACAAAACATTAACAGTCTTACTACAAAAAGCTTTTATGTGTTTAATTAGACACGCACTTAAATGATAAACACATGTTTAACAATGGTTTAAATTTCGCTACCACTAAACCGTGTTTAACGCGTGCCTCTATAGACAACGTTTAACTTTATTCTCTAGGTCACACTGCAATACATTCGTTCAGCATTCGATCATTTGCAATTTTATTTTTATGAACAAAAACAAATAAAATTGCAAATAATAGGCAAACATACAGGCTGATGGGCGAAGCTATTCTTCTCTACCGACGCCACACGTAAGCATAGTTTAATTTGAAATTTGAAAGCGTGGTCCTTCCCCGGTCAAGCCGACCCATTCGTGCTACAACTATACTACTAATATAACTACAGCATATTTCTACCACGTAAAAAAATATAAGCATAGTAACTCATGTATCCCTAATAGTTGTACCGTTTGAAAAGTCTAAAAAGAAAGGCCTTCGATGGCAGTTAAAACTTATCGGATAAAATATCAGATCTATAATTACATGAAACTAAGTTGTATCGCGTATATTAACTCATTTCAAATTCCCGACGTTTCGAGTAATTTACAGCACCTATGGTTAAAAAAAAATCCGTAAAACTTAATTTCATTTAAACATGTAGTGTTCACGTAAACATAAGAGATCTAAAATAACCAGATCGTTGAAGATGAGCAGTTTCAAGGTACCTACTGAGATATCGATTGCTGCGACCACTAAACCACCTGCCAAGTGTGGCGTGCCATTTCCCTTATTGTGATCGAAGCTTAAGATAAACACGAGGACAGCTTGTACTCGTGTTTATCTTAAACTTAATTATCCCATTCCTTATATTAATAATAATAGATAGAGGAAGATATTTGTAAAGACTAGTTATATAAGTGTAAATAAAAAAGTAAATTGATTCAGATTTTATTTCTATAGTCACAGTATCTTCATTATTATTATTATTATCTATTCAACTTGTAACGGATTTTATATACGAAATTAAATGCAACTTGGATAATATGTTTCATTAAATTTTATAAATTTTCACAATAATAATAAATGGAAAATCTTTAATGAAATCACGACTCAAGAGGCGTGGTAGTTCAGATAGTTTACACTCGCTGCAAATATAACAGAACGCGAGTAACCCGAGTTCGATCCCCGTCGGCACCAATGAAATTGTTAATTGCAATTTTAAGTGCTAATTTATCACGTGCTCGGCGGTGAAGGAAAACATCGTGAGGAAACCTGCATGTCTGAGGAATAAGGAAAAATATTTCGAAGACATGTGTTCGTTCGCCAACACGAATTGGGGAAGCGCGGCGAACACTTCCTTGCCCTAAAACTCTCAGAAATGAGGGGAGGCCTGTACCCAGCGCTGGGTCGTATATAGGTTGTAACTTTACTTTCCTTTTTTTTTAATGAAATCTGATTTCATGAAAAAATTCTGTAACTGGTTTAGAAAATCTTAAATGTGCATTTTTTTTCCAAAATTCTAAACAATGAAGACACAAATATTAGGAACATATACAAACTAAAACAACTCATAAAATTAATGAAGTACACAAAAATGCAAGTTGAAACTGGAGGCAGCCCTTGAAAAAAGTTTCTAACTACAGAATGACCGTATTTCGCAGAAAATTGGAACGTTGAGCGGCTACAGATAACAAAATACTTTCCTTTTTTAAATCGATAGGTTTTGTGATTAAATTCTTTACGGGTTTGGGAATTTAATGTGAAAATTTTAAATCGTTTTATCTTTAAAAAAGCAGCAGATATAGTTCAGAAAGTTGTACGGACTTAGCTACATGATATTCTTTATATCATTCAAGTTTACAAACCTTAAAAAAACGCCTATATATCCTAAAATCCTATCCTTTTTAGGATATATAGGAAGCTTTTCTGATTTTAGATTAATTGTAACGCTTAATGCAATAAAGCGTATTGACGACAGTAGTGACACCCGCTATCGCTGTGAAATTATATCTGACTTAAATGAGGTAAAACTGCCAACTATTTCGAGCCATAAGATTATTCTGGAATTACACACAGTCTCCTGTTATGACACCTAAAGGACGAAGTTCCGTACCTTCAAGACTGCCGAGGCGTCGAGGACAAATATCCTCCTTGACGTACACACAAACTCCAGACCGAACATAAAAAAGCGTTTAAATTTGTACCCCGTGTAGGATAGATAGCAGCACTAAGCTGCTAATTAATGCTGGTCTTCTGTGAGAGCGTTCTTTCCCAGTCGAGCCGAAACATTCGTGATACAAATACGATGTAACCATAATATGGCTCTTCCACCTATTACCATCTGTTCTTAACACTAACATCGTTATAAAAAAGAGAACAGAATAAGAGCGTATCCACCTATGCTCAACGGGGTCAGTTTCCCGTTGTAGTGTAAAATCACAGGCTATATAAATAATTCTCACAATCCGGCCAGCGCTCGACATAACCTTTCACACCTAGCCGCTCGAACGCCGACCGTGCCTGCAAAATGTACTTTTATTACTTTGTAAAAATAAAATATTTAACTTTTTAACTAGTTGACTGTTGACTATCTCAAATTTAATACCTGTTACGAGGCGAAACACGTTATACAATAAAAGACGAACATCGGTGACTTTTCTTAGGTGTACAAAGATCTTATAAATACGCTTGTAGTATTTTTCGTGTTATTTTTCATGCTGATCTCAGCATACATAAGCATCAGCATACAGTTAATAGCTGTCATCGTTATTACTATTAATTGCATGTGATAAACATACAGTTAATGAGGTTTTTAATTTATTTTACGAAACCATAGATTCAGAAATTCAGAGCTAAAAAGTTATGTATTGATTCTACGGCTTTATTACTAGACATTCTCGAGTCCCTTTACTATCCCATTGTAAGAAAGATTTGCCTTAATTCCAACGCTTAGCTAAGCAGACGGATTATTACCAGATCTCGCACTTTTGGTACTGCCCCTCGTCACCATTCTGTTTATTTTGGCGCTATGCCATCATCTCTTGAGCCAGATACCTAAAATTTAAGTAAGTATATAATAAAATAATGTTCTCCCAGCCAATATTGACTACAGAGAAAACTTACGAAATTTTGCAGTCATAAACTTGGCAGTTATACCCGGGTTTCACCCCCGCAGATATCAATAAAATTGTAAGTTACAACTTTAAGTATTAATTTACTACGTCTGATAAATAAGATATTTCGAGGACATATGAAATTCGCCAACATGCGCTGGAGCAGCATAGTGGACCAAATGCACCAAATTGTCTCAGTAAGAAGTATGGCTGTACTGTGGGAGTTTATATTTTAATAATAATAATAGTGTCCTCCAGACCGAATCTCGGTCATGGCTGCCAGCCTTAACGGAGACTAGCCGTGGGTGCAGGGTTATAGTGTCCAAATATATTCACAAGCACAGGTGCACTCTCTATTCCCTTACTCTCGCTGATCAGAAGTCCCGGGATTCAACCGTCCATAAACACCTGCAAATGTATTCGATGTTAGCATTACATACAGATCGTATTATAAAATATAGGGCACTAACTGGCCCGGCAGACATTCTACTCATTATAGGTGGCGCGATAATTTTTACTCTGTATTCAACTCCGGACTTTAAAATAAAATGAAATTCTAACTCTACCAAAACGCCATCTATGAATTTGTCTCAGGCACTAAGCCAAAACAGGTTATTAGGTTTTATGTCTTTAAAACTCTTTAGTATATTTTGAGGATGATAAATTTTGGTCCATAGATTGTTTTTAAATAATGATTTCTTATTTAAGCCAACACGCTTATTGTATAAAGTAAAAAGTAAAGTTACAGCCTAAATACGTCCCACTGCTGGGCACAGGCCTCCCCTCATGTCTCAGAGGGTTTTAGGGCAAGGAAATGTTCACCGCGCTGCCCCAATACGTGTTGGCGAACTTCACATGTCCTCGAAATATTTTTTTCTTATTCCTCATACATGCAAGTTTCCTCACGATGTTTTCCTTCACCGCCGACCACGTGGTAAATCAGCACTTAAAATTGCAAATAACAATTTCATTGATGCTGGCGGGGATCGAACCCAGGTTACACGCGTTCTGTTATATTTACAGCGAGCGTTAACCATCTGAGCTACCACGGCTCTTGCTTATTGTATAAAATTACTTTAACGGATGTGTACGTTACAATTCAAAAACGTACTTTTAAACACATTTTAATAACTTAACTATCACAACGTCACCTATTTGATACTATAGTACGAGAGGGTAATATGGTCATCGGGTTAATATGGTCACTTTCTTATAACTCAAAAACTACAGCAGCCAGCCTTGTTTGCATAGATGGGTTTGTGATACGATAGCTCTTCAACGGTCAATCAAATAATAAAGGGTGAAAAGGGCGATGCTTTATCGACGCCATTTTGACAGTTGATGTCGCAATAAATATTTTAGTCGAGTTTAGTATGGTGTAGTATAGTTAGCTTTTTTAAGTAGATTTTTCGCAGTGTTCCTCCTAATTATTGCCAAAGCTTGTTTGCAATTTTTTTTCTTAATATATTAGCCATAGTATACGACTTTGTGTTTTGTCTCTTTACTTCTCGTAGTTTTGGTTTTATAGGGCGGCAAAGCTTAAGGCGACCACATTACACTCACGTACCTTAGTATAGCTATGAAACATCGACTCGACTAAACAAATATATTGTTTAATTATCGTCTAAATCAGTCAAGTGGTTCAGAAGTCACACGATCTCTATTAAGACCAGACAATCCAAGTGATTGCAGAACTAACACTCCATCACTGTTTTACTGTATCATTGTTGTGTTTTAAGTCTAAAATGTATTGAGACGAGCAAATGATGAGAAACATTCTTGAAATTGTTTCCAGGTGCCTGCGTGGGCTTCAGGTTGTTTCCATTGTAGCCACATAAGACCCAAACTCAATTGCAGTTTAAATTTGAAGTTACAGTCTATTCAAATTCACTGCAGAACTCAGTCCTCCTCCACGAATTGTTTCAGCGGAGTTATTGCCATAGTTGTCATAGTTGGGTTGGCTGCTGGCCACAACTGCCTCGTCTATTTCAAAAAAGCACAATGAAGACATTTAAACTATGTTCCACACACATTTATGAATTTATATCAGAAGAGGTAACACAACTTAAGATATCTTACTTTAGTGCTTTAAATTTTATAAAGAGTAAAGTAAAGTTAAAATAAAAAGTAAAGTTAGAGCCTATATACGTCCCACTGCTGGGCACAGATCTTCGCTAAATTCTGAGAGGGTCTACCGCACTGCGCCAGTGCCTGTTGACGGACCTAACATTTCCTCGAATATTATATCCCTCACACATGCAGATTGATTCACGATTATTTTCCTTCATCGTCAAGTAGTTAAATCAATACCTAAAACTGTAATTACCAAATTCATTACTGCCGGCTAATCGAACCTAGGTTACTCGCGTACTATTAAATTCAAAACCATTATGGTTTTGGCAAGAATGGATTGGCTCGACCGGGGAAAGACAACACTTTCACAGAACTCCTGCATACAATAGCAGCTTAAATCTAATGTGTTTCGTATGGTGAGTGTAGAAAACCAGAGACCCGCTTTACTGGAAACTAGGCATTTCATCTTTGTCCTTAGGAGTGACAACGCATCTACATTTTGATTCTTAATCGAAGACAATGTAGACATCTATGGTCCAGCAGCCACTTTCTGGTGGACTATTTGATCGTTTGTTATCATTATTCTGTAAAAATAGCACTTAACCTCTAAGCTAACATGGCTCTTATACATGCATATAGGTATCTATATATGCTGATTAAAAAATGTTCCCACTTCCGAAACTTTTCCAAGAGACTCCTTTTGAGGCGATGAGTGTACAACGATGCTGTTACGAGTCGCTGATGGCTAATTAAGACCACGTTTATTACCGTATCGTCCCAATAAAACGCTCAATTAAAACCTGTGGGGTTTCACTTTGCACTTAAGTTTATAACGAGGTTCGTTTTTCGTAATTCACGAACACTAACAATTGAATTTAAGATACATTAAAGCATCTCCTCACGCTTTGCAATCTCTTAGCAGATCCAAGAAGAATCAGTAAATATTTTATTAAATAATATTCAAATTAAGAATAATACTTATTGAAAATATTCATCTAATATATAAAAATATGTTTGTTTGTTCACATTTTATGCGCGGTAGAGCCACGCCGCAGCTACATTATGGTTGTAGCACGAATTGGTCGGCTCGACCGGGAAGGACCACGCTCTCACAGAATACCAGCAGCTTAATACTGCTGTATGTCGTATGTTGAGTTTAGAAATCTGGAGACCTTTTTTTACTGGAGACGACGCATTCCATTTTAGTCCTTAGGGGTGACAACGCATCTGTGTTTTGATTCTTAATCGAGGATAAATGTAGATGTCTATGGGGGGCCAACAGGTGGACTGCGTGGTCGTTTGTCAACCTTATCTTATTTTAAAAAAAATGCGCTACTATACCGTTCATCTGATTGCGTTAAAACTTTCTCAACTTGTTGCTTGCACTTGGAGGAAGGTTATAGGCATAGTACAATTAACTTACAGTAGATGGCGCGTGTATCATATTGACAAATTTATTTGAAAGTTATACGTTATATGATACGATATATTACTCAATTTCAACATATGAATTATTCGTTCCTAATCAAACAATGTACTCTTCCGAATTTAAAGCGATATTTTCACAATTAATTCTTCTGCGGCAGCAACGGTACCCGATCATCAAGTAAAGTAAAGTAAAGTAAAGTTACAGCCTATATACGTCCCACTGCTGGGCTCAGGCCTCCCCTCATTTCTGAGAGGGTTTAGGGCAAGGAAGTGTCCGCCGCGCTGCCCAAATGCGTGTTGACGAACTTCACATGTCTTCGAAATATTTTTTTTCTTATTCCTCAGACATGCAGGTTTCCTCACGATGTTTTCCTTCACCGCCTAGCACGTGGTAAATCAGCACTTAAAATTGCAATTAACAATTTCATTGGTGCCGGCGGGGATCGAACCCGGGTTACTCGCGTTCTGTTATATTTACAGCGAGCGTTAACCACTGAGCTACCACGGCTCTTTCATCATCTAGTACGTTATAAAATACCTTTGTCTTGGAAAAAACCCAGCAAGAAAACCAGCAGGAGTGGCATAAAAGAATAATTTATAATCCCATATTACTCGTATATTGTACAATCAATTATACAAGTTATCTACACATATGCGTTCTTAATTTTATTATATGTTACGAAATCTGAGTAACGCAACGTTATAATTTTGGGATATTATAAATTTAATTAAAATAAATTATTTTTAAATGATTTACGAACAAATTAGATCGAGTTTAATTGCTCGATTCGGCAGGAGTAATATGGCCAAAGCCATGTTAAAAAAGCTTATTAATATTTGTAACAACTTGACTCTTAAAAAGTAAAATGGTCACTGGGACGCTAAAAATGTTCGTTAGCATTTTTACAAAAAAAAATCTCAAAAAACTTATTCTTTTACTAAAAATTAAAGTTAAAATACCAAAAAAATCTTTACATTAATAGACTAATATAACAACAAGGGGAATTGTTTTTTATCATGTTTATAAAATTAGATATTTTTTAAAGTATGAGTTTGCGGGACAAGAAAATATAACAAATGTACATCTTTTCTGAGTGATACAAAAATACATGATAAACTCATTTTAAGCATATTTACATAAGAAGTTACACAATATCAACATATATAATTTATAATGTTAACCCATACATAAGTAGCGACATTTAAGAAAGTTAGCCAATGGAAGAAGAGTGGCAGCACCAGGAGTCGTATACCTAATACGCGGAAGTAATTTATTCTAACGCCTAATGGACTCAGCGGCTAAAGACTGAGACATAAATATGTCCAGGAAAACTTAAAAAAAAAGTTTTTTGAATAAAATGTAGCCTAGATTTCTCTTGCAATTGCTCTTTATCTGTTAGTAAAGTTTCATCATAATGGAATTAGCCAGACAGCTAAAAAAATTTAAAAGTGGTTAACGGTCTCAATTACATTTAAATATTTTCAGTCAGTTTTTTCAATATCACGTGCAGAAAAACAAAATTCAAAACAAAATTTAACTGCACTCTCTATTCCCTTACTCGATTGGACGACAATCCGACATGACCGGAGAGAGATTAAGCGCAAGACTTACGGCTTTACGTGCCTTCTGAAGCACTGGGGTAAAACACCAGCCACTTCCTGATTTTCGGCTACTACTGAGAATTTCACGTCGAAAAAAACCCACGAATTGATTTTGGTCTGTCCCGGGATTTGAACCCGAGACCATATGACCATTAATAACGTTTGCGACCATGAGGCAAACAAGGCATCATCAACATCCAACGAGGCAAACAATTTTTTATAATATGATTACCAATAAAAACATACACAAATAAAATGTGTTAATATCCGCAAGATGAAACCTTAAAGGTTATATTTAGCATCTCTATTCTCTTTTCTACTCGCCTCAGTACAGCATAAAGGTGAATATAGGAATAACTCACACCGCCGATCGCAAGTATAGAAAATAAGCTGATAAATTCACGCAGCGAACAAATAATCAAAGCAACGATCGGTATAATTGCGTTAATAACGACACGTAGAGCCGGAAAGAGTAGTTACCTAGTCGACTGACTCACGACGTCACGTCACACTGCTAACGGTAATGGACATTTTCACACGAACAGGCACACTTCTCGGTATTTTTAGTGATTATAACCTTTCATTGCAATGTAATGTTTTTGTTGTATGTGACAGAGCCGTTAGAAAGTAAATTTTTACATCTATACTATTTAAAATGCCAAATATTAGTCTAAAATTTAAGTGAGAACAACGTTGCGTATCTCAAACTGTTTACAGAAATGTAAAAAAGACGAAAACTATAAGCATTTTCTTTTGGTTTCGATTTGGGTATTGTTAAATATTGAGTATTACATATCATATTTTTCAGTTTATTGAAATAAGCATCTCATAAGACGAATATCAGAATTATTAATAAGGCTTAAAATTATTTTTTTATTAATTTTACAGGTTCTACATTTTCGATCAATACTTAAATCGATAATCGATATGGAACTGCACACATTACGCTAATATAGGGCGAGCACATACGCGGTATTTTTAGATCCGATCAAAACGTCCATAATGCGCATCAGGGCTATAGTCATAAAATAATATTCCATAATACATTATAATAGTCGCCATCCCGGGTAATGTTCATAAGTATTGGAATTACAGGGCGGCGCGTACAGGGTCTCATACAACGGATATGGTGCAAGTAACACGTTTTAGCGTATGCATTTTTTATTAAGTTGCAGTTGTACATGTTTACAATTTTAATAATAATAATTGCAGACAAATAAACCAAGCTCCTAGCTATTTTGAATTTTTATGGTAATCAAAGACATCCGAGCAAATCTGTGCTAGCAATACGAAGAATATAAATTGTTTCTTTATAACTTTTACATTTTACGTGGTAGAGCCACGCCGCAGCTATATTATAGTTGTAGCACAAATGAGTCAGCTCAACCGGGGCAGGACCACGCTCTCACAGAATACCAGCATAAAATAGCAACGTGAGTGTAGAGAACCGGCGACTCTTTTTACAGGAATCGATGCATTCCATCTTAGTCCTCAGGAGAGACAATGCACTTGCATTCGATTCTTAATTCAGGACAAATGTGGACGTCTATAGGCTACAGCATCAACTTACCATCAGGTGAACTGTGTGCTCGTTTATCACCCAATCATCATCATCATCATTACAGCCCTTCACAAGTCCACTGCTGAATATAGGCCTCCCCCAAGTAATGCCACAAAGCACGGTCCTGAGCCACCTGCATCCATCGACTTCCTGCATATCTTACCAGGTCGTCACTCCATCTAGTGGGGGTCGCCCTACACTACGCCTACCGGTACGAGGCTGCCACTCGAGAACCTTTCTTCCCCATCGGTTATCGGTTCTTCGAGCTATATGGCCAGCCCATTGCCACTTCAGCTTACTAATCCGTTGGGCTATGTCGGTCACTCTGGTTTTACTGCGGATATCCTCATTTTTGAGTCTATCACGCAGAGAAACTCCGAGCATAGCCCTCTCCATAGCTCGCTGAGCGACCTTGATCGTCCTCATACGGCCAGCAGTGAAGGACCACGTCTCAGATCCGTAAGTCATCACTGGCAACACGCACTGGTTGTACAATCTAGTTTTTCGAGAAGATATGTCGTAATTTCCCGAACGCTGCCCAGCCGAGTTGAATCCGTCGATTGACCTCTCGGTCGAAGTTGGACTTACCTAGTCGGACTATTTGTCCCAGGTAAACGTACTCGTCAACAACTTCGAGCATAGTGCTCCCAACAACTACCGGCATAGGTGTGACATGGACATTAAACATGATCTTTGTTTTGTCCATGTTCATCTTAAGACCTATCCGTTGGGAGGCACTATTGAGGTCATTGAGCATAGTGCTTAAGTCCTCCAGCGATTCTGCCATAAGGACTATATCGTCGGCAAATCGAAGGTGAGTGATGTACTCGCCATTGATATTAATACCGTATCCTTTCCAGTCCAGTAGCTTGAAAACGTCTTCCAATGCAGCGGTGAAGAGTTTCGGGGATATAACGTCACCCTGTCTTACACCTCTCTGCAGCTGGATAGGTTTCGAGCTCTGGTTCTGTACTCGGATAGCCATCGTAGCCCTACTGTACAAACACTTCAGCACTTCGATATACCGATAGTCAACTTGGCACCGTTGAAGGGACTGTATCACCGCCCAAATTTCGACGGAATCAAAGGCTTTCTCATAGTCCACATACGCCAGTCAAAGTGGCAGATTGAACTCTTCAGTCTTCTGTACAATCTGCCGCAGGGTATGTATGTGGTCTATGGTACTGAAGCCTTTTCGGAAACCGGCTTGTTCGGAAGGCTGGAAGTCGTCGAGTCTGCGTGCGAGACGATTCGTAATGACTCTCGAAAAGAGCACGTAGACGCGGCTCAGAAGGGAAATCGGTCTGTAGTTCTTCAAGAGAGCGTTGTCGCCTTTCTTAAAGAACAAGACTACCGCACTTCTGCTCCACGCCTCTGGAGTAGTGCCACCATGGAGGACGGAATTGAAAAGCCTCTGAAGATCACCCAATGCTATAAAAATTTCATCGTATTAGTTAGATAAAACTACAATAAGTGTAAAGGCGTTATACAAGTAGTTTTATAAAATTTCATCATTATCAAGTCCCCAACTGAACATAGTGCTTCCCCAAAAATTGCTACAAAATAATCTCACACCTCATTTTGAATGTTTCTTCTTCAGGTGGTTTAATTTGTATTAATATTAATTTAATTGTATTACAAGATTTTTGGGTTATAGTCAACAAGTCTACATCTGTAAAATTGACCTTCCATTTAATGCTTCTTTTTTCGTGTGGTGGCAGTGCAAGAAAATCTATGACCTCACGTCATCCCGTAGGTGTAGTAACAAAGAAACAAAAGAAATATCTCGATTAAGAACGTTTTGGGGTCTTTTCAAAATGTATTAAATATATTTAATACTAGCTACTACTAGGGGACTACCTAAGTGTTATTGAATTCAAGGCATTTTTCCAAAATTACAGTTGATACAAAGCTGCAGTAAAACATCTTAATCATGCACAACCTTACATCTTAACTAGTAAGAAAAATTCTAGAAAATGTTAAATGTAGTTCTGCAGCGTCAGCCGTAAAATTATTAGAAGCTTTACTTTTATTGAAACAGCTAGATTAGATATAGAATTATTTTTGTAGCATAAAATCTTATAGAATTTTACTATAGGGTAATGTAACTGATATTTAAACTATCTTTGTATTACAAAAGTTATCATATTTAATTATAAACCTATTAAAAAATAAATTATTATTTTTAAAAAAGTCCCGCTTGCTAGTTTTCCGCAGGACAGAGATTTAACCAAATCAGTGATAAAAGCATAAGTATATTAAAATAAGTATAATTTTTAAAAAAACATAATTTTTCTATTTTTTAACTATCAAAAGGCAGTAATTGACAACTATTTCAACAGATAGTAAGTGATGATGGAGCCGAAGAAAACAAACTGCTCTGACTCACTGATCACTGATGGACTCATCGATCAATCAATCAATTCAGTTAGAACTCATTACCCCGTATCATCCCGTGGGTGGCAAAAGAGGTAACTGAAGAAAACAGAACAATATATGTGCAGTAACAACCTGATATCAACATAAAGTAATAAAAAAACTGCGGTTGCTAACCCGTCTCTCAAGCATGGCATATGGCAAATATGAGACAACTAATGGGTGCAATGCCTCTGTTCAGCTGTGGGCTTTTGATAGAAAATGAGTAACGATGCTTTCAACAAATTTGACGCTATACTCTTAATAAATGGACCAAAGGCATATATCGAATCTCATCGTGCCGCTTGATTGGATGCGGGTGGCGAAATTGTTCGGTGATGATGATCCGATTCATTCCGATGACAGATTATGATAGGATTAAACGAAGTTACCTGAAATTCTATCACAATTATATTTTAAATGACGCTTCATCTATATTATGTTCGCAGTACGACCGGATCGGCTTGACCGGGGAAGAACCACGTTCTCATAGAATACCAGCATAAAACAACAGCATAACGCTGTTGCGTTTCGTTTGATAAGTGAAGAGAACTGGTGATTCTTTGTACTGGTTACCTGGCATTCTCTATTACTCCAGTAATGCGAGGAATAAGCAACTACATTTTGAATCTTAATGAAGAATAGATGTGGGTGTCTATCGGCCATAGCAACATATATAATTTCGAAAAACACACAGTTGAAAAGTGATATGGTTAAGTTACATAGAGACTATAAGTTTGACCGATGCAGCAAAGAATATGAGGAAGCCCTCAAATTAATTGCTGCATTGCAATTACAGTTAACTGAAGCTAATGAGCAGATTTCACAATTTAAAGAATACATTGATAACTTGCAAGAATCTCAAACTCAAAGTCTGTTCAATGAGCTCGTAGAAAGTAAATTTCATAAAAAGTTGCAACCCTCCACAATAATAGATTTGACTGATGATTCTGCCACAAAAAGAACAGCAGAAAGGATTACAAGCAGCAGAAGGAAATTAAGAAAATATATAAAAATCAATAAATATATTAGAAAAGTGCAAAAATTAGTTAAAACTAAAATTAATAGCTAAAAAATATACAATCTTATGTAAGAAAAGAGAGCTAGAGTTAATTAGTAAACTTAAATTATATTCAATTGAAGTGGAAAACATGAAAAATTGTTATGAAACTGAAATAGAGTGTCTTAATTCAGAAATTTTGTCACTTCAAAATTCATTACAAATTATGTCAAGTAAATATTAAACAGCAGATAAGGAGATAAAAAACATATACTGGCCACGGTTAATCTGATAAAGTCATCTAAATATAACGAGGAACGTTTTGACTCCTTATTAAAATATCAAAATAAATATCGGCGCTCAATGCCCGGTTCTCAATGCCCGGGACAGTGTGTGTTAATGACAAGCAGTAATACTTCATTTTCTTCACCTCTATGACAGTACCATAACAAAACAAATAAATTTAAAAAGTAATTCACATAATTAAAACAATAATGTTATTGTGTATAGTGATGACATAGGCAAAAACTTGAGAATATCATTAAAAACTGTTTAAAATGGCAACGGATAAGTAATTACTGCATGCCTGGAGCATCATTCAGTGATATTATGAATAAAATTTTAATTAGTAAAATTATTAGAGAAGAGGCAATATGAACAAGAATCAATTATTAAAATATATTTGATATCTTAATAACTTAAATGTGCATAAAGTTATCTTGTTTACATTGCCTTACATAAAGGGGTGGCCACAGGAAAATAAACTAAGATATAATATAAATTTAATGATAAATAATTTGATACGTAATACCCTACCGTCACAAGTCCACTACTAATCATAGGCCACCACTAAAGAATGCCACAAAGCATGGCCCAGAGTCACCTGCATTCATCGATTTCCTGCATCTCTTACCAGGATGTAACTCCATCTAGTAGGGGGCCGCTCTACACTTCGTTGTTTAGGGTTTATGATAATTTATTGAAATCAATTAAATATTATATATATTTCAATTCTCAATTACTATCAACAACTTTGTTAATATTTTTATAGAAGGTGACAAAAGGGTAGTCCATCCGATGGTAAGTGGATGCTGTGGCCCACGGGTCTCCGGTTCTCTACACTCACCAACACAACAACGTTGTGCTGCTCTTTTACGCTGGTATTCTGTGAGAGTGTGGTCCCACCCTGATCCGACTCATTCGTCCTACAACCATAATATAGCTGCAGCATGGGTCTACCATTATCTACGTTATGTTAATTTCAATTATGGACTCGATTAATTTAATTACTCTTTATATTTCTTTAGCTCGTAAACATCCACTGCTGGACATAAGACTGTCTCGTTGTTGGGTTTGCCTTAACCATTATACTTATGATCTAGATATTTAATCACCTGCTTAATCATTTAATCAAGCTCTCTATCATCTCCTAAGTAACATTTTCATACATTATTTATGCGTTAAATGATAACATATCTACATTTTTGCGTTCTGCATCTTTATGCATCTTTTCAAACGATATTTCTATTTCGTGATTTTTTTTTTATTATTGCTACACTCTAATTGGACTTGTGTAAACGACAGTAGAAATAACGCCGCTAACGCACAAAATAAAAATGTTTCGATTGTGCTGTTATAATAACGTACTGCAGGAGTCCATCTTGCTATTAGGTGTTTTGTGTTCTTCAATCAGCGGATTGCACCGCTGGGACTGAGGTTCATTGGAGGAGATAAATTAAATAAGTAACTCACATTTCACTTTTTTATATTAATACACTTTACATAAGTTTTTAAATTACATATGTACATAATTCTTTCGACTTCTTGTATACCTACACCTGTGGAGTTACCCAAGATAAGTTTCTACGACCGTAAACGCTTTATAAAACTATAAAAATAAATGGAAATTACTTGTCTTAACGTTATCACGTAACTTAACGTTGACTTCATTACGTTTTTATAGTTTTCTATTGCGTTACCGATTGTAAAATGTCATCTTGGCTAACCCTGCTAGTCTTTATCCACCAAGAGCATATACTACACTAACTCGTCGGTAGCAAGCCGCCAGTCGAGCTATACAACTGCAATAATAAAGAAAATTACTATGAAACATTAGTAAATATTACAGTATTGTTATATAATTTACACGCTTGATTATAATGTGAAAATACGTTTTCGGAAATTAAGTAACATTCTTGAAAATAATATAAATAACCTTTTTACTGAAAACGAGGGCATTCCATCTTAGTCTTCAGGGGGGTCAACGCATCTGCATTTTGATTCTTAATCAAGGATATAAGTAGATGTCTATGATCCACCCCACTTATCATTATATGGACTGAGTGCTCGCTTGTCACCCTTATTCTATAAAAAAATTAAGTTACGATGACATGTATGATGTAACTGTAGGTACAAATTATTAAGAAAAGATTGTATTAACGAACTCTCCTAATTCGGGAGGGCAGTAAACATTTATTATACCTGAAAATTATCCCACAGGATTCTATTACCAGAATGAAACGGAAGCACACAATTTCGTCCAAATCCATATGGTAGCTTTTACGTAACAAAATAAATAAACTTTCACATTTATAGTATTACTAGCAACCCGTCCCTTCACAAGCGTTTAATTTACATGTGGTGACATTTATGTTTAAAAAAATACTGTTCGATCAATTTAGTTTGTCACTTTTATTTTTATACAAAACTTAAGTAGAATTGATTACTGTTTAATATTTTTTACGAGAATCAGAAAGCCAAGAAAATAACGTCTGATGACAATAACAATTTGAAATCAGATGTTGAATGAGCGAGGAGCTAAAACAAAATTTCCATACTTATCAGATTTCGCCTTATTTATCATGTCCGCTATCAGCCTCGGATAAGCCAACAAGGCCGGTATAGTTAATTAGTACAATCTTAACTTTATGCGTTCAGATTGTTATGGTAAATAGGGATCGCTTCTTCTTTTCAGTCGCCACTTAAGTGGCGTTCTCGTCGATTTGTTTGTGATAAGAAAGATCAAAGTTTATTTCAAAAATCCATTTATATTCTTGCCTGTAAGCCTGTGTATAAACATAAATATTTTGCTTTCTACAATTCAATTTGCTTGGTTAAATAAGTTGCTTAGAAAACGGACACTAGTACTTAAAGTTCTTAACTCAACGCCATGAAGTGGAGATTCTACAATTCGACAATAACTACTAGTTACAGCTATTGACAGCAAGTAATAATAATAATGACTTCCAGACGGAATTTTGGTCACGGCGGCCAGTCTCAACGGTGAATAGCCATCTGCGCAGAACAGGATTATAGTTCCCGAGATCTCGAGTGTATGCGTAAGCGAAAGTTCACTCTTTATTCCCTCACTCTCATAGTCCGATGGCACGGTTATACGACACGACCGCAGAGAGATCAGGTGCAGGACCAATGGCTTTACGTGCTTTCTAACGCATGGAAGTGTAACACCGCCGATTTCCTGACTCTGCTGCTAATGAGAATTTTGACTCGGCCCGGGATTCGAACCCGAGACCTAGATCAGTAACCGTGTTTATGACCACTAGACAAATGAGGCAATTCATTTAGATCTAACATTTAATTCCTAAAATTTTTCTGTTGGTCAATAAATTGTACACCAATTAATTTCCGTACAGAAATAAACAAAATTGAACCGCAAAACCTTCGAAACGAAGCACACAAAAGAAAAGAGGTCAATGAGCATGTTTAATATCGAATAAAGACGAATGTTTCCAACATTCTCGAGGAAGATGTCAAAATGTAATTTTAACAAACAAATACCTCATACAAGGTGGACAATATAAACAAATAAACGAAACGACCCGCCGCGACACTCGCAGCGTGAATCCGAACACAACTTATTTTCCCTCGTTTTCTACCGACAGGACGCGCGCGATATCTCACACTTTTTGACGTATGATTAGGGTCTCGATGAGTTGAAGGTTCCCAATTTTAATATAAATTAAGAATATCATTTTTTTCATTTAATTCATATACCCTCTCTATAATTGTAGAGTAAATATTTACAAAAGAAATATTATATTTTTTGTTACTTTCTTGTAAGTGTTTTAGAATAAAAAACATTAACCTCTTCGAAATGGGCTTAAAATCTTCTCTTTATTATTAAATATTGAACTGTTGCATTTAAAATACTATAAAATGACGAATGCAGATCAATGATAAAAATAATTCTCTACAAAAATTAACATTTAATTAGAATTAAAAGCCGTCTTCACTGGTTTGTACAGAATATAATAATTTCACATTCTGGAGTCTGTACTCAACATAGTGAATAAAATAATTGAATTCACGACTTCAGAACTCTGCACAGAACTAAAATGAACACCACTTACAATTAGATGAGATTGTAGTTAAGTGCTGGATTAGAATAAAAAAAAGTTCGGTACGGTCACCTTTAATTTTTTTAAAGTTAATTTTCTGCCCTTTTCTGTGGACTAAGAAATATCATTTTCTTTTAAATAATAGCCCCAAAAACTTCATTCCTTATTTAGCCAGTTTAGGGATGAAACATTTTCTCCAAATTTATATAGAACCACCCCTGGTCTAGCACCACTTATTTACTAGAAAACAAAAATCAACTAAATCATTGAATTAAACAATTTCTACGGACTTTAACACGTTTAAATTTACTTATTTTTGATTCCCGTTTCGAGTGCTTGCAACATTCATGATCACGAAGTCACTGCCAGTTAAACCAGTTCACAATTGATGAAGATACCGCTTATCATATTTAGATACAAAAAAAAAACAGTTGAATTGTAAACCTCCCACCATCGATCCATTTATTCATCGTTTTATGACCTATACTACTAATTACAGATAGTCGTCTTTCTTTAGATGCAATGAAAGCTTTGCACGCGAATATAACTCTATACATATACAAGTCGGCATATAAAGATATATAAAATGTAAAATCAAAATAATAATTATAAAATATAAATAGTAAATAGAGAAGATCATAAAATACATAAAATAATTCACTTCAAAAACTACTTCGATACACATAATAAAAAAGACTTACATATCAAGACATATCTAACATAACTCAAAAAAATGGTAGCCCTACGCGGTCAGCAATGGCTTCGATTTATCAAGTTGCGTTTTGTTTTTTCGAGTAATTTTGAATAATTTGTGAATAGCCGGTATCGATACAAGGCGCTTGTAATTTATAAGTGGTGTATACGGTTAATTAATGGCGGGAACTGTTTTGCTCGTATTGCGTTACCGATTTTATTGAATTTAATGAAAGTATATCCCACTTGGTAGATAAAGACAGACTAGCGGCGGACCAGCGAGTGCTTTACGTTATTTAAATGATAATTTAGTTGTACCGTTCACTTTAGGCATCTTTATTTTACAATTTATCTTTGATTAAAACTACTTTTAAGGATCTTTTTCCAGAATATTTTATTATTGAAATTAAAAAACATCCTAATTTCAATAGAGAAGGAGGCTGGGTACTAACACCTGCTTGGGACCCTGTAATCCATAAAATTAAAACTAAACCCAAGCATATCACTGCAAATCGGACTATAAATAACAACTAAAATGCTTAAAGTACTCCGGGTTAACATTGACATTGGGTCGTCAGTCACCTCAGTCCCCCGTGACCATGGGTGTTGGAAAGCACTCGGAACATCGGGAATTAAAAATAATTTAATTTAAACGCGAAAAAATCCGTAAAAGTAGTTTTAATCAATGTGTAGTGTTCGCGTAAATATAAGAAATCATTGCAATTAATCCATGAAAATTATGTAATTAAAGAACTTGTGTTATAACTTATAAGTTACAATATATTAAATGTATAAGATATTAAGTGTTTCGGCGGTGTAAGAATATCCTCCAAGCCATATCGTCCCATGTGTATCGTTAGAGGTGACAGAGGGAAACTGACATGGAAGACTGCTGGTGGCCGTCTTTCTCCCATCAAAATCCCCTCTATGTACAATCTATGGGGGAGGCTTATGTGTAGTGGACTTTTGTATAATGTAGTGAACGGATGGACGAAATATACTCTTAGTTGTAAGACTTCTAGTACTACGATTGCTAATTCATACGTGGTGATATAGAGGTTTCTTAAACCACATAATAAATATAAAATTCTGTATTTTAAAAATGTTTTACTTTTTACATTTATCTAAATAGGTGTCTACACTGAATAAGCCGAGTAAACTTTTTTGCCGAGGTACTATTACAGTAGCAATATTACAAGATTTATAAAGTATTGGAAAAACTTTATACGTAGAGAATCAAAGCAAAAGTTTCTAGTGGTTGTCTCATCCAAAGTAAGTTAACTTTATCGGGTACTATGATAGATATCTTTAAATGAGGCATCATTTATGTGTTTTTCTTTTTAGAAAAATATTAGTAATCTTATTAGTTAACATTACTAATATTCCCTTTTAACCACTCCTGGTAAGCTTGAAACGCTTGTGTTAGGAATAGTTCACGACAGTAGTCAAATGGCGGATTCGAATCCACGACCTTTTGAGTTATCGATCCGCGCCCTGCCATTAGGCTACTGTCGCTTCAAAGTTTTTGTTGTTTTTTTTTCTTCAATTTTTTTCATTTGTGTTGCTTCTAACCTATGAAATAAAACTAAATTTCATAAGGTATTCCATATACGAATAAGTCGATCTTAAATTTTGTAGTAAGGGCAATTATAATTCTGTTTATGTTCGATCTTAAAAAAATTAATGTATAATATACGCCTGCCAAACGTGTGGACTACAGCAAACGTTCTCTACATAGAAGATTGAATTGAACTGTTGATAAAGATTGAAGTATTAAACCGTATAATGATAATTTAAGAATATGCTTTACCCCATATCATCCCGCTGGCGTCGTAAGAGGCGACAGTGGTAAAGTGAAACAGGAGCTGGGCAGCAGCATCTTCCACGATTTAACCCCGCTTGCCAAGCGTGGCTTGCCAAGCGTAAAATGAGGCTATCAACAAGGACTATGTTCAGCTGTGGACTTTAAGAGGCTGTAATGGATAATGGACTTATTTAAAAAAAAGTAAAGTTGCCCCCTATATACCGTTTGACTGCTGGCGACATAGAGAGGCTGGCGACAAGTCACTCATTTCTGAGAAGGTAATTCTAATCTGAGAGGGCATTAAGTTCGCCACACAGCTCTAATACGTCTTGGCAGCCTTAACAAGTCTTTAAAATATTTTTTGTTTCAAATATATATATATATATATATATATATATATATATATATATATATATATATATATATATATATATATATATATATATATATCGGGTCTTATACGGCGAATTACGATGAGCGCCCAAACCATAGGCAGACAATACATTACATTTGTGTCATATAATTTACACAAAATGTTGGTGAAATAAACTTACTATAGATGTGTGAACTCACACGATACACTTGAACTGTATCATGTGCGACTCCAAATTCGATAAAAGTTATTTTGTTTTGTGGTGCCTAATTACCCCTGCTGAACTACCGATCGCCGCGCGATTTTGGTAAATCGAGCGTATATAAACAACTATCCCTTTCTACATCGTACCATCCAACGTTCGTTGGAGGATTGGACGATCGTGTATCGTCAGCAACCATTTAAAGGTTCACATTTGAATTTCGTATTATTTTACACTTCTTTTAAGTATCACCTTGAGATAAATTTATTATCATACCTTGATCGAAAGTTCGTATTTCGACCCTATTTTCAGTGATGAAAGTGCCACATTGTCTCTCGATTCAATGACTTATTAATTTAGTACGCATGCGTCAAACTTCTAGCTCTATTGTTTTTAAACGTCGAACGTCAAAAGTATGTGTCATAATAAAAAAAAATACTTTAAAAATAAATTATATGTATTACTTCAATTTAAATATAATTTTCCTAGATGAATAATCCTGGTCTCATAAAAAATAGTATGCGCACTACGGGATAAAATAATAATGTTGCATGAATAAGTCAACTAGCGCCATCTAGTGTCAGGAACGAGAGCGAGGGGAGCATTGAGAAAATGACATCACAAATCACTCAACTGACAGCGCCTAGTCGAAACTCGAACGCTCGGTACCTTCCGCGTGTTTACTTGAACATTCTGGATATTTCTTTGCTAATTTAAATATATAGGCGCTGCAAGATGCGATGGGGGCAGTGTTGATTTGGACGAAACAAGCGAAGCTTCGGAGTGGAATTAAGTGGATTAGTGTGTTTAAATTATTAGTGTTTTAACTTTAATTGTGTAAAGTAAATTAAAGTGTTAATTTAGGTAATTTTATCGGCAATTTTTATTGTCACGAACCCTATACTCGTAACAATTGGTGTCAGAAGTGGGATAAAATAATGCCGATTTTACCTAAGGAGGAAACGGAGGGTGTCCGTACCCGAAGTCAACGCCAACAGGAGACGGACCAGAGGAGATTTGGTGGTGCAACGCCGCAGATGTCTGAGGGCCAGCCGCCGGCCACGGAAGCCGGTCCGTCAGCAGCTTCTACGTCTGTGGCACCTGACTTAGGTGCTCTGATGGTGATGCTGCAGCAGCTGCGGGGCGGACAGGAGGAACAGGCCCTTCAGTTGAAAGAGCAGCAGGAGGAACAGGCCCGCCGACACGAGGAACAGGCCCGCCGACAGGAGGAACAGATGCTCCTCATGAAGGACCTTCACGCTACCTTCGGAAAGGAGATAAAGGAGGTGAAGGATAGGGTTGCTCACCATGACAACCGCCTGTCGGAAGCTGAAAACCGAATCGAGAAAGCTGAAACCCGAATCGACCAAGTAAACAATCGGGTTGACAACGTAATGGCTGACATGAAGAAATCACTGGACGAACTCAAACTTGGAGATGGAGCTACAGCTCCCGTAGTAGCTACAACACCTTCGCTACGTGGGTTCAAGGTGCCACCGTTCGATGGTACCTCTTCCTGGTCAGCCTACAAAATCCAGTTCGAGGCTGTTATGAAGGCGAACGGCTGGAATAAAAGTCAGGCCATGACTGCTCTCACACTAGGCCTGCGCGACCAGGCCTTAACAGTTCTGGAAGCTCTCGGCGAGGAAGTGACTTATGAGCAACTCCTTGAGGCATTGGAGGCGAGGTATGGCGACGCTCACCTGGAACACGTCTTTCGTGCGCAGCTTAAGGATCGCGTGCAGCGCATCAACGAAAACCTGCAGCAGTGGGCTCTAGAGGTGGAGAAGCTGGTGCGAAAGGCATACTGGTCTGTACCTGCGCTCATTGGAGGGAACCTGGTGCAGACATTCATCGACGGCATCCGTGACCTGGAAGTCAGAGCTGCTGTGAGGCTCGGGCACCATGAGACGCTTAAGGACGCCTTGGCCCATGCACTGGAGGTAGAAGCCGTGCGGCAGGATCATCGTTCCCATCGCGTCAGGGAGGTTGCAGCAGCTACAGTTCGCGACCGCAACAAAGGATACAGCCCTAGGTACTATGGCTGTGGGGAAAAGGGCCATCTTCGATCCAGCTGCCCTAAGCGAACCCTAGAAAGGGAAGGTGAACGATCCCAGGAGGGTAGTGCGGCCAACAGCACCGCCCAGCAGCAGCAGGGAAACGAGTAAAAGCCAGAACTGCGGGGCGGGTGCTGGCTGATGTTAAAAGAGCCCCAAGGATCTCGATCTCACAAACCCATGATGGGAACAGCCTAATCATAAAGGGCGAGATCAACGGAATGCCGTGTAAGCTGACCATAGACACTGGAGCCTCTCGTACGGTTGTTAGTTCCCAACTTATAAGTCAGTTCCTTGGGGACTCCGCATACAACCGAGAACGCCTTAATTTGGTAACAGCCACCGGTCAGCGTATACCCGTCCGTGGAGAGAAGGAGATGGAGTTGAAGCTAGGCAACGTGATCTACCTGCATAATGTCATCGTGGCTGATATAATGGACGACTGCATCTTAGGCCTAGACTTTATGAGGAATAATTGTTGTGAGATCGACGTTAAGCAAGGTGTTTTGAAATGTGGACAGGAGGAACTTTTTATGGAAGGTGCGTTACCAGGGAACGTGTACAGCATCAAGAAGATTGTTCTTCCGCCGAGATCGGAAACGATTGTTCCGGTTAGTCTTCCTCGAAACGCTGGGCAAGCTCACCGTTGTGTACTTGTGGAAAGGGTAAACAATAACCTTCCATGGAAAGTAGCTCGAACCTTGGTCAGGACCACTGACATCTCAGGAGTACGTGTGCTGAACCTTTGCGACCGGGAACAGGTTATAGAAAAAGGTACACTGGTTGGTACTTGTGAGGAAGTGGATTGGTTACATCAGTGCCAATATATATCGAGTGGGGCCCCCAGCAAGGATTCAGAAACGAGAGTGACCACACTTTTGGAAGACTGTCGCAGTGTTCTGTCCCCGAACGAATTGGTGAAGGCGAAGAAGTTGTTACTCGAGTACGCCGATGTATTCTCATCAAACGATGCTGACATAGGAAAGACTGGTTTAGTTCAACACAAAATAAACACAGGTGAAGAGTTGCCTATCCGTCAGCGGCCAAGACGATTGCCGGTAGCACGTGAAAAGGAAGTGGAAACCATGATTGAGGGAATGGTGAGGGATGGTGTTATTGAACCTTCATCTAGTCCATGGTGTTCACCCGTGGTACTGGTAAAGAAGAAGGATGGTAGCTTGCGGTTTTGTGTTGACTACCGCCGTCTAAACGACGTTACTAAGAAGGATAGCTATCCCTTGCCGAGAATTGACGACACGCTGGACATGCTTACAGGAGTAAAGTGGTTTAGCACGCTGGACCTAAAAAGTGGCTACTGGCAAGTTGAAATTGACCCTAAGGACAAGGAGAAAACTGCGTTCTCGACGGGAAAGGGTCTGTGGCAATTTAAAGTAATGCCGTTTGGGTTGTGCAATGCTCCAGCAACGTTTGAAAGGCTGATGAAACTTGTACTTACCGGGCTAATTGGCGATGCCTGTCTGGTCTACTTGGATGACATCATCATCGTGGGCCGTACGTTTGAGGAACACCTTCAAAACCTGGAACGCGTGCTCATGAAGATTAAGAGTGCCAACCTTAAGTTGAGTCCGAAGAAATGTTCACTATTCAAACGGCAAGTCAACTTTTTGGGGTATGTAGTGTCGGAAGAAGGTATCCGCACGGATCCAGAGAAAATCGCAGCTGTAAAGGATTGGCCGGCTCCAAAAGACAAGACGCAGGTTAGAGCATTTTTGGGTTTGTGCTCCTATTACCGGCGATTCGTGAAGAACTTTGCAGATATAGCCAAACCTCTGCACAAGCTAACCGAGGAGAAGCGACATTTCTGCTGGGATGAAAGTTGCAATATCGCATTCCAGGAGCTCAAGGACCGTCTGTGCAAAACACCTATTTTGGGATACCCTGATGCAAGCAAAGAATTTATAGTTGACACAGACGCAAGTGATATAGGACTCGGCGGTGTGTTGTCTCAACGGAATGGTGACCAAGAGGTCGTAATAGCGTACTTCAGCAAGTCGTTGTCAAAACCGGAAAGGAACTATTGTGTCACAAGACGCGAATTGCTCGCTGTGGTAAAGTCGCTGCATCATTTTAGCAAATATCTTCTGGGACGAAAGTTTCACTTACGAACTGACCATGCTGCACTAAAATGGCTATTGCAGTTTAAAAATCCAGAAGGACAAGTTGCGAGGTGGATTGAACTACTGCAGGAATACGACTTTGAGATCGAACATCGCAGTGGAAAATCTCACGGCAACGCAGATGCATTGTCAAGAAGACCTTGTCCTGAAGATTGCAACCATTGTACTAGGCAAGAGAGTAAGGAAGAGGTATCCGTGAGGATGCTCAGGACGGACCACCTCAGCAACGAATGGAAGAACAGCTTACAACATGCACAGCAGGAAGATCCGGACATCAAGCCGATTCTGGAATGGATAAGGGCCAGTGCTCCCAAGCCTAAGTGGAGCGACGTCTCAGCAATGAGTTCAACCACTAAAAGCTATTGGGCCCAGTGGGACAGCTTGCTGCTTCAGGATGGAGTTCTGTGCCGTAAATGGGAAAATGTTCGGGGAGACAGCTGTTATTTACAAATGGTTGTCCCTAAAGCTAAAGTACCGGATGTTCTACAGCTGTACCATAATGATTATTCAGGAGGCCATCTGGGAGTTAAACGAACTCTACTGAAGATCCGAGAACGGTTTTACTGGGTCCACTGTCGAAACGATGTCGAGGACTGGTGTCGCAAATGTACAAGTTGTGCGGCTGTAAAGGGACCTCAGACTCGTAGTAGAGGTGCATTGAAGTTGTACAATGTGGGTGCACCATGGGAGAGAATAGCCATTGATGTGGCGGGGCCGTTTCCGGAGAGTGAAAGCGGTAACAAGTATTTCATGGTTGTGATGGATTACTTCACTAAGTGGCCAGAAGTCTTCGCCATTCCAAATCAAGAAGCTTCAACAGTTGCAGATAAACTAGTTCATGAAGTCTTCTGTCGTTTTGGAGTACCTTTAGAGATTCACAGCGATCAAGGAAGGAATTTTGAGTCTCAAATATTCCAGGAAACTTGCCGAGTTATGGGTACTCATAAAACAAGAACGACTTCTTATCACCCGCAATCTGATGGAATGGTGGAACGATGTAATCAGACATTGGAGAGGTACCTAGCAAAAGTTGTAGACAATCGGCAACGAGATTGGGACAAGCACATACAACCGTTTTTGTTGTCATATCGAAGTTCTGTTCACGAAAGTACAGCAGTGACACCAGCTTTCGCAAACTTTGGAAGAGAATTACGGCTGCCTGCGGACCTGATCACCGGGATACCACCTGATGCCCCACGCAGAATAACCGATTATGCAAATGACTTGCGGAACAAAATGAATGACATTTATGAGCACGTCAGACAATCGGGCCAGCAAATGTCTGAGAAAATGAAAACCCGGTACGACCGCAAAATGAACAACAAAGGGTTCGACGAAGGTTCACTTGTGTGGTTGCACAATCCAGTCCGCAGCAAAGGGAAATCTCCTAAGCTTCAAGCTAAATGGGACGGCCCGTACCGGATTGTAACCAGGATCAACGATGTGACCTACCGGATACAGAAAGGCGCAAGAGGGACTCCTAAGATCGTCCATGTGGATCGCTTGGCGCGTTATTATGGGACCGATAATGCTCGGGACGAGCATGTCTTAGGAGGGGGCAGTGTTGCATGAATAAGTCAACTAGCGCCATCTAGTGTCAGGAACGAGAGCGAGGGGAGCATTGAGAAAATGACATCACAAATCACTCAACTGACAGCGCCTAGTCGAAACTCGAACGCTCGGTACCTTCCGCGTGTTTACTTGAACATTCTGGATATTTCTTTGCTAATTTAAATATATAGGCGCTGCAAGATGCGATGGGGGCAGTGTTGATTTGGGCGAAACAAGCGAAGCTTCGGAGTGGAATTAAGTGGATTAGTGTGTTTAAATTATTAGTGTTTTAACTTTAATTGTGTAAAGTAAATTAAAGTGTTAATTTAGGTAATTTTATCGGCAATTTTTATTGTCACGAACCCTAACCTCGTAACAATAACATCGCAACCCAAATTCTTATCATACGACAATGGGGTTTGTATATAATATATAATTATACAATAATATATTTGTATAAATAAGGTTACAATGTAACTCTCGTAATTTCTTCCCTAGTGGTGTAATATACTATTCAAACTTTTGGTGAATTTTCAAAATGGTGACAATGCTCAATCACTGAATCATATTTACTTTTTCATATTTGTCTAGTAAAATAACAAACAATCTTGCTTTATTTCAAAGCGCTTACCCAATATTCGATATCAGCTCTCCGAACATCCAATCTATTCCATTCCAAAGCGCAGGTCACCTCACATCTGGGAGGGTTGCCTTTTTTTTATAGGATAGAGTGACAAACGAGCACACAGTCCACCTGATGGTAAGTGGCTGCTGTGGCCCATAGACATCTACATCTATCCTCGATTACGAATCAAAATGCAGATGCGTTGTCACCCGTGAGGACTAAGATGGAATGCCTCGTTTCCAGTAAAAAGGGTCTCCGGTTCTCTGCACTCACCATACGAAATACAGCAGCATTAAGCTACTATTTCACGCTGGTATTCTGTGAGATCGTGGTCCTTCCCCGGTCGAGCCGACCCATTCGTGCTACAACTATACTACTAATATAACTGCAGCATGGCTCTACCACGTAAAAGAACTGCCTTCCTAAAAAGAACCTGGCATTATAATTAAATTTATGTTTGTAGACTTTATATATCCAATAAATATTTTATTTCTCAGACATGCAGGTTTCTTCATAATGTTATTCTTTACCGTACGAGCATACTTATAAGGAAAGTCCTTTGCAAAAATAATAAAAATAATTGATAATAACAATAGATAGTCAACTTGGCTAACCCAGCTGGTCGCCACTCCATTCACTTTTGTTATTACCATAATATGCAATATGTACATAACAATTTTCTACCGAAAAGGGGCACAAAGGTAAGAATCGCTACAAAATAACTTTTAAATTTTTATGTTTAATGTACATATTGTTATTTAAAATATATGTCAAGTGCAAATAAACAACTGAGCATAATAAATAAAAAACGAGCAAGATCATCATCGAGTTTCTCGCTTAAAGTTAAAAATTATGTTGTAATATGATATTTATCTGTTATTCAAAATAAAAATTAATTGACTTTTTGAGCTCATGGCACTTTGGGTACTTTAATTAGGTTCCTAGTTATCATTTGCAAGATGCAGAAGAACAGGGTAGAAATTTAAATCTTTATTTATATAATATAATCGTTCGTGCATCTGTTAGTGCAGACAATGTTTTTTCTCACTATACGCAGACGGCTGCAACAAGTTCATGGACGCCAACGCCGTTGGAAACCGTATTTTCATTGATAAGAAGTTATACGAATAAATAATATTATTTATTGGTTTCTCTCCGTTATATCACCATCATCATCATTACGGCCTGTCAAAAGTCTACTTCTCAACTTAGGCCTCCTGCATCGATAAGGGAGATATTTGCCATCATTATCACGCTTGGTAGGCGGGTTGACAAGTTGTTATTCATAAGTTGCTGCTGACATCAGTTTCAGTTTTCCTTTGTCGCCTCTTACGATACCCACAGGATGATACGAGGTAGTGGAATCTCTTACTTAGCTAAGTGGTGGCTTCCTTATGTATAATAAATATATTACTTTGAGTGGTTTACTGCAATTAGTAAGCAGACAAAGGCATCAATTAGGTACACACACTGCCTCACAAAGATTGCTATCTTTATATTATTAGGCGATGATAAAAATTGATACACTTCTTTAAGCATAGGGTGCGCACAAATAATAATAATAATATTCCACAACTATCACACAACGCCATCTAGTCCCAAGCTAAGCAGAGCTTGTGTTATGGGTACTAGACAACTGATAAACAAACTTATATATTTCTAAATACATAAATATTATAGATAAATTACACCCAGACACAGAACAAATGATCGTGCTCATCACACAAACATTTGTCCTGGGTGGGAATCGAACCTACGACGTCCGGCATAGCAGTCAGGGTCACTAACCACTAGACTAACAGGCCTGTTAATTGTACTTTTGGGACAATTGTACAAATGAATGTAAGATTTGGCATAATCGAAGATTAAAGAAAGAAGGGGTGCAGCAGGAACCTAAAATTTCTGTAATATGTATGCATTGTTTACGTTCATACTGCCAATGTTGAACGCATAGAAGTCAGGTCGTGGTAGAGCCATGTTGCAGCTATATTAGTATTATAGTTATAGCACGAATGAATTGGCTCCACCGAGGAAAGACCACGCTGTCATAGAATACCAACTTAAAAAGCAGCTTAACGCTGCTGTGTTTTGTATGGGGAGTATAGAGAACCGGAGACCCTTTTTGCTGGAAACGACGCATTCCATCTTAGTCCTCACGGGTGACAACGCATTTGCCATTCGATTCTTATTCGAGGATAGATGTAGATGTCTATGGGCCACAGCAACCACTTACCATCAGGTGGACTGTGAGCAAGTTTGTCAACCTATCCTGTAAAAAAAAGTCTGAATTCAAACAGTGACACAGAGTAGGTTGTCTCAGATATTACTTAATTTTGTGTTCAAATGTTCCTTTCCCAATAGTCTGTGGAGTGTTAGGCAAGAGAGTGTTTATTTTATATTTTTCTTATAGAAAATCTGTGTTTTATTGTGTAGTTGAAAGTAAAATATAGCTTGCCTAATATGCAAACTTAAACATTTTATGAATTACGGTCGAATTTCGAACACTAGGCAACCCGTTAATTAATTAGTAAACATCCGACTCCATCTTGTTCTATTGGTATCATATGAGACAACTTAAATAAACTCTTCCGATAGATGGCGGTATTACTGTTTACACTACATTTACATATGTGAACACCCAGGCCGGCAACAAGAAGCAATGTTAAATGTAAAGAAGTCTGGTACTCTAGTCACTTCGTCTGTGGCATAGCTGTTTGCAAACGGAAAACCATTAATATATAAAAAACACACATCCATAAGTCAAAAAAGAAGGAAAAAGACATTAATCATATTTCTAACAAGGTACGTCAGGGTAATACGGTCACCTTAAGTTTTGCCGCACTATAAAACGAAAACTAAGAAGAAGATAGAGACAAAAAAGCAAAACCATATACTATAACTAATATATTAATAAAACAATACATATAAGCATTGGCAATAATTAGAAACACTTCGAAAAATCAACTTAAAAAATCTAACTACACTACACAATAGCTACTAAAATCAAGTAAAAACAAAAATGTTAAAATGGCGTCGGTAAGAAGCGCCCTTTTGACCCTTTATTATTTGATTGACTGATGAAGAACTATCGTATCATATAGCCTTCTATACAAACAAGGCTGTAGTTTTTGAGTTACCAGAAAGTGAACATATCAACCGGATGACTATATTACCCTCACTTACTATATTATATTAAAAGCAGTTATGCCGATTATTTTAAAGAAGGTTTTGTGTAGATGTTTTAAAAATAATAAAAACCTAGCGTTGCAAACGCAGCATTAAAACCGTCGATCTGTAGCCTTTAAAAGTAAAGCAAATTATATGTACAGAACCCCTACAGTTCGGCAATTTGTCTACGTTCAAAGGAACGTAGTACACAGCCCCATAAGTCTCGCGCGGGAACAGATAATAAAATTATTTATTCAATAAAACAAATATACTATAAAGTGTGACTTTTGTCACTGTTACCTTGTACGAGTTAATAGCGAGCATAAATAAAGACTTAATGCTGGTGCGAGCGCGTTTGCTGGTAATTCTACTCGTCAGAAGCGGATAATGTCTTGGAGTAATATCATATCATTTATATCATACAAGCTGTGCCGGTATGCGTTGCAATACTTTTTTATGTCGTACATATTATAGCCATTCGTTTTTGTTTTGGAGTGACGACCTGCCAAGACATGCAGGAAGTAGATGGATGCAGGTGTCTCAGGACCGTGTTCAGCAGTAGACTTGTGAAGGGCTGTAATGATGATGATGATGATGATTTTTGTTTCAAAAGGTTCCCTCATAAGTTTTTGCTACAGTTGCCACGCTTGCCAGTTGTATTAGCAGACGCAATTTTCTTATTAGTTTTAGATGTAATCAGGAACATGCTGTTTTCGATGTCCTGTTTTAGTTTCCTTGTATTGTATTGTATTGTGGCTTTTCTTATGCCGCACTGACCTCTATATATACAAGTTGTATATATAGAGGACAGTGTTACACCGCCACTAAATGGCAATATTTGTGAATTTTTTGAAACCATAATAAGAAAAAGACTTTTTATAGGAGGGGGGGCACCTCTCCGTGCGATGGTGAAATGTGAGGCTGGAATTAGTTCGAACAATTCCTCAGAGCACTCACCGTGGTAAATGCGATAAAAAACGCAAAGAGGTGCAACATTTCTTCGGATAAGACTAATTAGGTATGTTTGTAGAATTATAAATTTGTGCAATTAATACATAAATAAGATAAATATAGACATAAGAGACGACTACGGGAAATGCGTGTTGCCAGTGATGACTTACGGATCTGAGACGTGGTCCTTCACCGCTGGCCATATGAGGACGCTGAAGGTCGCTCAGCGAGCTATGGAGAGGGCTATGCTCGGAGTTTCTCTGCGTGATAGACTCAGAAATGAGGATATCCGCAGTAAAACCAGAGTGACCGACATAGCCCAACGGATTAGTAAGCTGAAGTGGCAATGGGCCGGCCATATAGCTCGAAGAACCGTTAACCGATGGGGAAGAAAGGTTCTCGAGTGGCAGCCTCGTACCGGTAGGCGTAGTGTAGGGCGACCCCCCACTAGATGGAGTGACGACCTGGTAAGACATGCAGGAAATCGATGGATGCAGGTGGCTCAGGACCGTGCTTTGTGGCATTACTTGGGGGAGGCCTATGTTCAGCAGTGGACTTGTGAAGGGCTGTAATGATGATGATGATGATGACGGGAAATGCAAATAAAATTGTGGTAGCTTCCAATAGATGCCGGGACCATCTCGTTTACGCCAGACATAACATACTCAGATCAGCAGAAACTAATACCCTTGAATCACATTGAGCCCCCCCCCCCCCCCGAGCTAGAGGAGCCTCACTTCAAAAGCAGGAGTCGGGGTGTCTCGGGACTGCAGTCGGCGAGTCTATTTCGATGAAGCTGTAAAGGCCTCAGGTCCAACAGCATACACTCACAGAAAAAAGAAAGGCCAGCAGCAACATCTATGGTGCGTGTGATACTGTGGTCGTCAATTACCCGCCAAGTGTGACCTCACATAATATATTGTAAATATGAATAATTTTAGTTCCTTAATGTAGGATTTGTTAATAACTTGACTAGAGCACCACCTACCGGATTCTACATAACTATAAATCGGTCAAAAGTTACACACAAACTAACAGCGCACTTAAGATTTTTTATATAATTGCATGTTTTCACTAGGCCAATGCTGAACTTAGGAATGCTATAACCACACGGTCTTGAGTAAACTGCAACCATCGACTTCATATCTCATGAGATCGTCCATCTAGTGGGGGGCGTCCCGTCCCACACTTCGCTTACCATTACCAGCTGCGACTCAGACATACACTGCATTGATGATACTTAATAATTAATTTATTACATCAAAGTATTTTTTATATAATAAGTGTGACAAACGAGCACACAATCCACCTGATGGGAAGTGGATGCTGTGGCCCATAGACATCTAGACATCTACATTTATACTCGCTTAAAAATGAAAAAGGCAGATCCGTTGTCACCCCTGAGGACTAAGGTGGAATGCCTCGTTTCGAGTAAAAAAGGGACTCTGAATCTCTACCCTCACCATACGAAACACAGCAGTATTAAGTTGCTATAATTTTACGCTGGTATCATTGAAAGCGTGGTCCTTCCCCGGTCGAGTCGACCCATTTGTGCTTCAACCTTAATATAGCTGCAGCATGGCTCTACCACGTATAAAATTAAAAAAATAATATTCAAAACTAAATAATGTTATCAACGCCATAGTAACTAGCGATAGCGACATTATTTAGGCGTACATTCCAACTGCAGCCCAAAGTTTAAAAAACACGAGATTATAATAAATATAATAATTTTTATTCGATATAATTTATAAATTATTCGTATAGAAAACCATTTTTTACTTTTATCACTGATTCGAAAAATCTGTCCTGGGAAGAACGAGCAAGAAACCCTGCGGGACATTTTTTCCCAAGTAACATTGTATATTTAGAAAGGGGTTGTACAATTACACAAGTCATTTAAGAAAATGCTTGGAAGCGATAACCTGATAATAGCCAGTATTTATAAATTTTAATCTAGTGCAAGACGATGATCCCACATAACAGTGAGAGGTGATGTAGTCTTGGATGGTAAATCGACCTAGCATAAAAAAGTTTTTTCACTCATCATTTACAAATACCTAATACAAATTATAATGATCTCCGTAAGAAACTGGAAGCATTTGAAATGTGGATGTATATGTATATGCTTCGAATAAGTAGAACAAACAAAGTTACCAACATTGAGGTCCTCAAGCAGATGAAAAGGAATAAGCCCCTACTTGTCAAAACCATCAAACAGAAAAAAGTTGCGTACCTACGACACGTGCTAAGGCATGAACGTTACCAACTGCTGCAGACTGATACGATGGGCAAAGTAGCGGGTAAAAGAAGTGTTGGTAGAAGGAAAATGTCCTGGCTCTGTAATATCAGGAAATAGACCGAGATAAAGAAAGTAGAAGATCTGTTCAGGCTAGCCCTGAACAAAGAAGAATTTAGGAAGATGACTGCTGACCTTCAGTAATGGAGAGGCACTTAAAGAATAAGAAGAAGTAAAACAATAAGGTTAATGCTGGCAAGTAGTACAATTGTCATATTTATTCATTATTTTTCTTTTCAATAAAATTTTCAAAAAGGAATTTTTATTTCATTATCTCATAGTGTTTTACGATTATTTCCGATATTTGATCATAACTATTTTTAATATCTCAAAAAGTAAAGACATTTATGTCACCGGAATTTTAAAAAAAACCTAAGTCTAAACATCTCGCAATACGTAGCAATACGAAGAAAAATGTCATTTATGAAACGTTCCTAATTCCATTTTAAAATGTAAGCTAATAATGGAAACGGCGAGCAGCTAATAAAAGCGAAAACAGACGGGCGGGCGGGACGCTGAGGGAGTGCGCTGAGCGCCTTTTAATTCTCACACCCCATTTGCTGAGGAGCACTGTAGTCCGGGCAGTAATAGCTACAAAAAGATGTGGAAACGCCATCACATAAAAATCTTTTATTAAAAGGTTAATAATTCAGCTTTAAATCCACCAAAATAAATATCATATAAGTGCGTTATTCCCCCAAGGGTCTAAGACGGAATGCCTTATATAGATTTACCCTCTTACCGTTACAAATGCTTAAATATATGATATCTCTTGGGTATAAAATTAGAGTTATCTCCTTATAAAAATTATTTTATCCTGTGATTTTTAATGTTTTTTTGTTATGGTACTAGTAGTACGTCTTTACGTGGTAGAGCCACGCTGCAGCTATGTTATGGTTTTAGCACAAATTGGTGGCCTCGACCGGGGAAGAACCACGCTCTCACAGAATACCATCGTAAAATAGCAGCTTAATACTGCTGAGTTTCTTATAGTGAGTGTTGAGATCCGGAGACCCATTTTTACTGAAAACGAGACATTCCATCTTAGTCCTTAGGGGTGACAACGCATCTGCGTTTTTATACTTAATCGAGAATAAATGTAGATGTCTATGGGTCACAGCATCCACTTACCATCAGGTAGATTGTGTGCTAGTTTTTCACCCTTATGCTATAAAAAAATAGTAGTGGCGGTGTAAAAATATCCACTACACCATATCATCCCATTGGTGTCGTAAGAGGTGACGGAGGGAAATTGAAACAAGAGATGAGATATTGCCAGCCCTTCTGCCAAGCGTGGCAACGTGGCAAAATCCACTTATTAGGCACTCTATGTGAAGGAACCTATGATCAGCAGTGGACTTTTATAGGCTGTGATGGATGGAAGTATAAATGAATATTGTACAATATACAATTTTTGTGTTAATTTCCCATACAATATTGTTTTTCCATAGAATGAAAATATATTTTCATTCACAGGATAAGAGTTTTCCGAAATTAGTAAAAGCTAAAAAGTTGATTATGAGTTATCCATTAATCTTTGAATAGAAATTATATTACTTTATTATTTATGCAAAAACGTGTTTTATAAAAAATATAGCATATGGCGCTTCTATGCCACACATCATGTGCTGAATGTTTTCCTAATTCTGTCCTTAGTCCAGCGCCCTTTCATTTGTGCTCAATTGCCCTGCATCCCTTTAGCACATTTCTTTTATTCGCAATTTTTATTTCCCCTTTTAAGGAATGTCGCGACGGTGATTACGTACTGCCGTGGAGTAATTATGACGGGGAATTTTTACCAATAGAAAAAGGTGAGGGCGGAAGAAAAATTATTAAACAAGCAAGATAAGCATAGTTAATTGTATTTCTATCGTAATATGTATATTGGATACAGCTATAATGATTTTTTTTCGTTTAGCCAACAGGTTTCTATTTCCTCCAAATTTAATAAAAACAGAGAGGATTAAGATTAACTATATAATCTCAGCTCAAATTCTATAAATTTATAAAAAATAAATGCTTCCCTTCTCCCCGCGCGTCGTACGTTATCTACACACACGTTTGTAAGTACTAATACTCTAAGTGTAGGTATCTAAGGTAGGTCGGTAGATACTTATTTCATTAGTTTTATCATATTTTTGCCTGTTTCTTTACGCCATTCCAGTCGCTTCTTATTTTTATTACGGTTATTTCTCAATTTAATTTTATGTCGTCCTATTGCGTAATGTATTCTAAGCGCAAGCGGCGCAGCTTTCCCGAAAGCGAGACTGAGCGGGGGGAGGGGGGTATCGGGCGACAGGGAACAAGTATCAGGACGCCGATAGTTTCGGTAATTTCTTTTTACAGTGAAAATAATGGGAAATAAAAAATAATAATAAACATAAGACTTGCTTTATAGTTAGTTCAGTAAGTATGCAAAATTTCATGATCTAACTTGAAGTATTATGTGAATACCAGCGGTTTATAGTTTTGGAGTTGTTAGATTTGGAGGTAACTTTGGATTTTTTTCTATTGAGAAAATTTTACGGAATCGTGTTTTCGTTTAATATAGTACTTAACATTAATCCCGAACTTTACCATATATTTGTTTCAAAATTAATGCTGCCATATTTTCGGCATAACGGAGGATTATGGTAAGCCATTTGAGGTAGTATAGGCTCTTAACTATTACACAAAACGTCAAATTATGATTAGACTGAGTCTCATCACAATTTGACGCTTTGTCATTGCTCATTGCAGACTAATAGTTTTATTAGAATCTTTGACAATTAAAACTTCTCTTTATTTTCTGTTTTTAGTTATTAAATCAAAATATACCCTTACTTGAAATTTTATTAAAAATTATAAATATTTTCTCTGTTGAATTGAAAAATGTCAAATAATCAGTCCCAGAACAATTATTTTTAGATCATACTAAATTACTGTATAGTGGCGGTGTAAGATGATAGATAAGATGTAATATGGGACACCGACAAATTAAAAAATGCTACTAACGAAAAATTGTACGAACAAGAATTAGGAAGGCAACTAAATATGTCCCGTCTAACAACATTGATGAGGAGTGGCAAAATATAAAAACAGCGGTGACAGATTCAGCCAAAAATATTATTGGAAAGGCAAAGCGTACAAGAAATATGGAATGGTTCTATGAAGAATATATGCAAGCACTTACTAAAAAGAATGAAATGCGGCTTAGATATCTGCAAAACAATAGCGTAAGAAACGAAGAACTTTATAAGACTAAGAGAAACAAATGTAGGAAATTAGCGAGAGGCAAAAAAACGAACGCAGAAAGAGAGCGATTCAAGAGAATGGAAGACATTTGGGTACGCCCAGTAAATCGGTTCGGCTTGTCAAAGCCACGTTAAAGCACTCTAAAGCAGTTGTAGCCATACAGAATGACCTTTTGAGATCTGTTCGGGAGTGAAACAAGGAGACGCGCTATCGTCTATAGTCTTCAATTTGGCACTTGAGGCTGCCACACGTAAATTGAACATCAATGGCCTGATTAATTACACCACTAAACTCGCTGCGTATGCTGATGATATTGTTATTACCAGCAGGTCAAGAAACAGGATGATCGACCATTGTCTAATGCTGGAGACCGAAGCCGCGACTTTTGGACTGAGTGTAAATGCATCCAAGACTGAGTACCTTGCAACAGCTAGACAACCTGGACAGCCACAAAACGTTAATGTTGGCAATCAAACCATAAAAGACGTGAGCAGCTTCAAGTATCTAAGAGCAACGATTACCTCCCAAAATAGATCTGACGAAGAGATTAAGGCACGGATAGTTGCTGGGCACAAATGTTATTACACGTGTGCCAAACTCCTGGGTTTTAAGCTGCTTAGTGTGAAATCGAAACTAACCATCTACTACACCATCATCAGGCCTGTTGTGACATACGCCTGTGAAACCTGGACTTTAACCCAGAGAGACGAACTGAAGCTTGCCGTGTTCGAAAGAAAAGTGCTGAGAAAAATCTATGGCCCCATAAAAGAGCGTGACGGTATCTATCGTCAACGCATGAACCATGAACTAAACGTACTTATCGGACACGAGAACATCGTCAGGTTCTGTATGTCGCAGCGACTGAGGTGGGCGGGTCATCTTGAAAGAATGCCGGACACTAGAGCCTTAAAAATAATGACAAATGGGACGCCGCAACAAAAGAGATCGAGAGGCAGGCCTAAAAAGTGTTGGAGTGACTATGTGGAAGAAGATCCCGGGAAGATGGGAAAGTTTACCAGCTGGAAGAAGGTAGCCAGGCAGCGTGACAACTGGAGGAAGATTGTGGAGGAGGCCAAGACCCACAAAGGGTTGTAGCGCCAACGGAAGTGATATATATATATATATATATATATATATATATATATATATATATATATATATATTATAGACATGATAGACGGACAGACCACACCAAAATGCAAATGCGTTGTCACCCCTAAGCACTAAGATGGAATGCATAGTTTCTAGTAAAAAGTTTTAATCTCTAGTTCTCACACTTACCATTAGAAACACAGTACCATTAAGCTGCTATTTTAGGCTGGTATTCTATGAGTACGTGGTCCTTCCCCGGTCAAACCGACGCATTCGTGTTACAACTATAATATAGTTGTAGTGTGGCTCTAATACGTTCACTCAATACATTATAATTTCAAACGACAAAAAGAGTTTTACAGTAAGAAGTTGCCACTCAAGAAGCTTTATAAGAAATAAAATGATATATAATTTTATTTTACGCTGCAGACAGAATGTCTACTTCAGAAAAAACTGTCACTAAACGACTACTGATAAAAAGTACCAATGTACCAAGCACAACAAAATAAATAGCCCTATCGGACTGACTAAGGTAACCAAAGATAAATTACACTCAATTTACCTTTCAGCGACTCAAAGACGACCGATTAGAACCTTATTACCGACACTGTACACGGTTCCCATGATTCACATGGCAGTCCGCCAGCTGACAAGACTGTGCACTCGATGAAATTAATTTCTATAGGGCAATTAGATGTGCGTGCACTCGAAACGTAACAATCCGCTTTAAATCTTTGAATATTTACTACACTTCTCAGATTATTTCTGAGTTGAGGAAAGTTTATATCTCATTGATGCCGTCTATCTCGTTTATTAATTATGTATGGATGCCCTGAAGAAGCGTCATAAGAGAATCCCTACCCAACATCATCCTGTGGTTATCTAAGAGGTGACTTATCGAAATTTATGAGTTATACGCGGTAGAGCCACGCTGCAGTTATACATATTATGGTTGTAGCACGAATGGGTCGGCTCGACCGGGGAAGGACCACGCTCTCACAGAATACTAGCGTAAAATAGCAGCTTAATACTGCTGTCTTTCGTATGGTGAGTGTAGTGAAACACTTTTTTAGTGAAAACGAGGCATTTCATCTTAGTCCTCAGGGTTGACAACGCATCTGCGTTTTGATTCTCAATCGAGGATAAATGTAGATATCTATGGGCCACAGCATCCACTTACCATCAGGTGGACTGTGTGCTCGCTTGTCACCCTTATTCTATATAAAAAAGCAGGCAGTAGCATCTTACTAATAACAACTCAAAATAATTATAAATTAAAGTAACCATCCCACCCGGAAACATGAAAAATGTGGCAAATATCGTACCCCTATAAAGTAATCTATAGGGGAAGCATACGTTCATACCTATGTTAATAGGCTGTCATGAATAAATTAATGAATAAAAACTAACCTCAAAGACATCCGTGTTTATAGAATGTAACTATGTTCAACAATTCATAAAAATTAGTAGAAATGTTAACACAACAAAAAGTTTAACCAACAAGACATTCACCAAAATGTCATACAGACATTGTATAGCATTTAATGTTTAAAACATGTGTTAAACAACACATGGCAATTTTTTCCTTAACACCGCAATGTTTTAACAGCAATACCATACCGAATAGAGCTGTATAAATAGCATTTCCATATAGAGACATATCGATAGATGCTCCGACGTGTCGATATATCTACAATAATTATCGACTATATATTGTTTACATTCAAAATCCAAAATGCTGCCTTGATAAGTTTATTGAACGGTAATCACAAATTGTCCTCCTAGTATGGATGGCAAAAAATAGCTCACTAACCAATAAATAACACTAACAATAGAGTGATAAGTCCGTCAAGCTGTTCGATTCCAGATAGAAACGGCAATAAATTAAAGTGCGGGATGAGGTCGTAACAATAGAGTAAATTATAAATTTCTTTTTATCGAGTTTATTGCTTGATGGCCAGTAATTGCTTTCGCAATGACAGAACGAATACTACGCAGTGTACTTTTATTTTAGACCTATCAACCGTCGTTTACTTCCTTAATTGACCCGTGTAATTGACTGGTAAAAATAAAAACCTAAACGGGACTATACGTGAGAATGTAAGGCAAAAATTCTATGTTCCGGTCCACAGGGTACAAAAAGCCAGTTTAAGTACAGGCCGTGAGGAATTTTATTTTAGTAATCAGAGGTGACAACGGATCTACACATCTTAATCTTCTTTGTTGAAAGTTGGCTGCAGATGTCCATGGACCGTGGTAGCCACTTACCACACTCAGATGAACTGTAAGGTCCGATTTACATTTCGAGAAGCGACAAGTGCGAGTGGCAAGTGCGTGAATTTAGGATTATCATTTAGTAGGATCATTAGTCAGGACAGGACCTAAGTTCATTTGTTATTTCAATTTTATAAAAAAAGTCTTTTTATTCTCATTACACAACGCTGGTATTTTATGAGAGCGTGGCCCTATCCCGGTAGAGCCGATCCATTCGTGCTGCAACCACAATATAGCTGCAGCATAGCTGTACCACATAAAAGACTAAACCTAAACATTAATAACGTCAAGGAAGTTCGGATAAACTATAACATCAGCATGTTGAATACCTAGAATGGTGTGTAATTACTAGAGTTATTTATTCAAACTGCAGTAGTTACGAGTTCGAAGTGTCGCAGGGAATACGAATGGGATAATACCTTTTAAGTATATTTGCTTTTTTCGTATTTCCAACAAGCGGCACACTATATCTATTTGTCAGTAGCTTCGCGAACATTTTACTTACTTTATTAATTGTAAATAAGATATTTGACATTACCATTCAACATGCATTCGTGAAACGAATGTACTGGAAGGTTTTTATGTCTGTCTGTGGGTGGCCATGAATATAAAAGTCGTAAATGTGTATATAAATAATCAGTCTCAAATGAAGTCCAGGACTTTTAATAAACTAAAATTCTTTTTATTGTAGTCTTCATAGCGTATATAATATCTATATTTACGGAAATCATTTCAAGCTCTTGCATTTTCTTTTATACACGCTGCAGCTATATACTATGGTTGTGGCACGTATTTGTCGACTCGACCGGGATAAGGATCACGCTCTCACAGAATATTAATTATAAATAAAATTATAATTATCTCACTTAATATTGTGTTTTGTTGTGCAACTTAATGCTGCTGTGTTTCGTACGGTAAGTGTAGAGATCCGGAAACCCTTTTTTACTGGAAACAAGGCATTCCATCCTAGTTCTCAGGGGTGGCAACGCATCTGCATTTTGATTCTTAATCGAAGAAAAATGTTGGTTGTCTATGGGCCACAGCATCCACTTACTATTAGGTGGACTGTGTGCTCGTTTTTCACCCTTATTTTATAGAAAAAGCTACTTTCAAGACCCCTAGAACCCCTCCCTTCCATAAATGACAAGTAGGTACGTCTTTAGATTTTTATTCATACGTCCTTGCAATTTTGCATGCCTATAAATAAATCTATTATAGTTTTAATTTGGTAAGGTCAGATTAGTGCCTTTTTTATCACTCATTTATCCACTGAGGGACTCACTCATCTAAAAGCATATACCACTTCTGGTCTAGGTGACTTAGAAACTTGATATTTTGCATCAAGGTTTCCTCTTTAAGCACATACAAGGGGAAAAATTAAAATAAAAAAATATTTAAATTAAATAAAAGGATAAAACTTTTCTTAATTTAATGATATCAAAATAAGATGCGGAAAAGCCTCGAGAAATAAGTTGCTCTTACCGCTCTTACTTTGTCTAAATTAATATCTTTAGCCAAAAAACTATATTTTGCAGTAATTTTTGTAAGTACCTACAAATCTGCTATAACACTCACAGCATAGATTAACTCAATGACTCACAGGAAGTAATTTAAAATATTTATAAACATTAACCACCTAACTCAGGCTAAAACGCATTTACGTTTAAATATTGTGTTAGAAAAAAATAAAATTTATTGAACAAACAGATCACCAACATCATTGTATTGTATTAACAACTCAAACGTTTTGAACAAACAATTAGCAAGAAACATAAAATATTAACTATAAGTACGTCCTAGCAAAACTAAACAATTAACAAAATTATATTGCATGCAAACATAAATTACTATTTTGTATTACTCATAGTGTAGCGAAGTAGTGAAAGCTTTTTTCATATGCGTCGCTGGCTAATTTTTATAATTTTACATAACATAAATACATAAACACTCACGCCTGTCACCCAGAGGGGTAACGACTTCCTGGCACGATCCTGACACACCTCTCTCGCCTCCTTCACATCCATACACCTACGCATACATGCTCGTCGGTTAAGGGTACTCCTAATTTGGCCCGTTTTCAATAAATCGCCAATTTGGTCGATAAATTTTCGCCTAGGACGTCCCTTTCCGACTCTGCCATTCACTTCTGCAACATAAATTTTCTTTGCCACTCTTTCCTCATTCATTCTTTCCACATGACCAAACCACCGAAGCATTCCTTTCCCAATCCTGGTCACAACATCATCTTGCAAACCACACTCTTCTTCTTCTTATAATTTTAATATTTAATATTCGGCTAATGTTCAAATTTGGAACGACATTCCTACCAGATTTATGACGGTCATGCTTAACTTTCTTTAGACGTTATAGTAACAGCAGCTTGGTCGTCCAAGATGAAGCCACAAGCTTTGAACCGTTCCAAATTTGAACAAAATTAGCCGAATATCCTAGGTTAATTTATTCGCTGTGTAGTGTAAAAATATCCAATAGCTCTTATCATCGCTTGACGTCACAACTACGGAAAATATTCTTGCAATGAGGCAATCTGTGAGGTAGACCTATGTTCAGCAGTAGATTTTTGATATGCTGTAACGTTAAACGTAATCACTAACTGTCTTCATCTGTCCTTAAACAATACTGGAGATAAGCCGATTTTTAGTAGAAAATATATCTGTTATTACCTTTTTTTATAGGTTAGGGTGACAAACGAGCACACAGTCCTCCTGATGGTAAGTGGTTGCTGTGGCCCATAGACATCTACATTTATCCTCGATTACGAATCAAAATGCAGATGCGTTATAACCCGTGAGGACCAAGATGAAATGCCTTTTTCCAGTAAAAAGGGTTTCCGGTTCTCTACACTTTCCATACGAAACACAGCAGCATTAAGCTACTATTTGACGCTGGTATTCACCTGTCTTGATATTTTACATTCACACTCCAGACCGAATTTCGGTCTTGGCGGCCTGCCCCAACAGAGACTGGCCATCAGCGCAGGACAGGATTATAGTGCCCAAGTGTATTTGCAAGCACAGGTGCACTCTCTATTCCCTCACTCTCATAATCCGATGGGACGGTAAACCGAGACAACTGGAGAGAGATCAGGCGCAGGACCAACGGCTTTACGTGCTTTCCGAGTCACGGGGGTAAGTCACCGCCAACTTCCTGACTACTGAGAATTTCGTGACGGAAAAACTCAATAATAAATTAAACTACTTAATAACTCATTAATAAAACCGAGCAGCTACTGAGAATTTCCTGAAGGAAAAACTCAATAATAATTTTTTGGCCCGACCCGGGATTCGAACCCAGGACCTCATGATCAGCAGTCGCACTACTACAACCACTAGACCAACGAGGCGGTCAAAAGCATTCTTATACTACGTATAACTAACGCTAACACTAACGCTATAACATTTGTGGCGTGTGGTACCGGCTTACGAGAATGTGCTACCCATAGAATCCCCTGGATGTCGTAAAAGGAAAAAGAACCAGAAAATGAGCAACAGCTTAACAGCTTCCGCTCTTGCTTCAGCGATTATCTGGTAAATATGGTCACTTTCTTGTAACTCAAAAACTACAGCCTTGTTTGCATCGATGGCTTTGTGATACGATAGCTCTTCATCGGTCAAGTAATAAAATGTCAAAAGCGCGATGTTTTATCCACGCCATTTTGACAGTAGACACTATAGTAAGTATTTTAGTTCATTTTAGTATAGTATAGTGTACCTAGTTAGTTTTTTTAAGTAGATTTTACGCCGGCCCACCGAGTATGGCAACTATTGCAAATATCGAGGAATAAGAGGGAGGCCTATGATCAGTAGTGAGTTCTTAATAGGTTGTAATAATGTCCTCCAGACCAAATTTTGGTCAAAGCGGTCAGTCTGAGACGAGACTAAATATCTGCGCAGGACAAGATAAGTAGTGTTCAAGCGTATGCACAAGCACAAGACACTCTCTATTCTCTCCTGGTCCAGTCCAATGGGACGGTAGTCCTACTCGACCGGAGAGAGATCAGGCGTAGGACCAACGGCTTTACGTACTTTCTGAGGCACAAGGTTGAAATACCACCAACTTCCTGGCTTCGAGTTGCTATTGAGAATTTCTTATCACAAAAACCCAATAATTTATTTTTGGTCCGAGAATCGAACCCGGAACCTCATGATCAGCGACCGCGTTTACAACCACTAGACCAACGAGAGTTAATAGGCTGTAATAATAATGATGACTACATGGCGCAATGGCTTAGCAATGAGTCTTCTTAGCGGACTTTCGCTGTCTTTGAATTCAGGATTCAAACTCGCGGCCTCTCATCCCTCACGGAACAACTACTATTATGATCTACAAATAATAGTTTCGGGTCCGAATGTACAAGTACGTTCTTATGAAGTTTATGTAAACTGCCTGCACGATACATGAGAAAATCTTAATGGAGGGCATTGAGCTATTATGTACTACGTACTAGAGGCGACACTGCATTCAGCTGCTCTGTTCCACTCAACTGCGGTGCATACACCGCACTTTAATCAGTCACTCGCTAGGCGCCTGTCGAGTTGTGTTGATTTAAAAAAAATCTCTTGATGAAAATATGCAGTCGTGTGTACTTAGATATTGCACAAATAATTCAAGAAATGTCAGTAAAAACCAAGGTATTACTTTTCATCGGTTAATAAGATACTTAATCAATGAAAAAGTATTATAAATTAATAATAAAACAAATTATTCCTAAGACGCCATCTTGTGTCATGTAATATAGATTATGAAATTAATTTGTTCAGATGCGACATTTCTGTGGGTACTTAAGTATAGGATGAATATATTATTATTATACACATTTTTTTGTAGAAACATATATGAGTTATCATAATTAGGCCAATTTTTTATATTTAAATCTGCTCATTATTCTTTTATATTATTTTTAGGTTTCCACATCAAAGTCAAAGTGGAATAAATTCGTCCATTTTTGTGCCCAGCATTTATGAACGACGTTTATTCTAATTTAAACAAATATATTTGTAATTTAAAGTTTATATTAATGAGTTTTGTTAAACATACATTTAGTATGTTTTTTTATATTTGACATAGATACCTTTTAAAATATTCAGATAAAAATATCATTAAAATGTAATTGTGATATAATATGAAGTAATATAATGTTAAATAAACAAATATTATATACAAAATAAATGACAAAATTTGAAAATTGTTCTCGATATAATTTACCTATTTAACAATACAACCTACCTACTGATCGTTCTACCTATGTTTATTCTCCGCGCGAACACAGAGTAGCGCACATGTTTTGTTTGAAATAGCTGTTCTGGTACGTAAGTACATATTACTTCAATGGTGGAGGGTAAGCTTTTTTTTATAAATAAATGATACAGCAGGATAACCCGCCAGCCAAGCGTGGCGAAATTCCCCTATAAGGCATTCCATGAGGGAGACTTGTGTTCAGCAGTGGACTTATATAGGCTATAATGGAAATATGGATGTAACCATACCATAAACAAACTTAATACCCTCCCTACCATTCCTCGTATGTCGGAAAAAGGTGGAACCACGTCATTTGCGATAACGCCACGACGAGCGGTTTTGAAATCGAACAATCAAAGGTCTTCTTATGTCATGTTTACTTTCCAGAAAATTTACGTCCAATAAATCATAAAAATAAATTCAGCAATGACAACGAAAGTATGCACTTTAATTATACCACGGGGAATATTCCGACAGCGTCCATCATTAATTATTGATGATAAAGAGAAAAGCGGCTGACAAACGCAATTCGAACGTCGTGCAATCGACACCAGACACTAATGAAGTGGTCCCAAGTGCAGCACACCAAATACACTCGCCTGCAACTATAAGAACGCGTTTTGAAATTCAAATTCGCGCCATTTTGATTTCAATTAATTCGTTCGGTAGATTTTCACGTGGAATGTCACCTTTTTTCGGTTGTGTACAGAATCGTTATTTTTGAATTGATTACTTGTTCGTTTTATCAAACTGTTTTTTACAGATTATACCTCCAAATGTCCAATTAAGAGGGATCAGACGTAGGGCGACAACTAATGACTGGGAAAATGTCTTATTACAGGTAAATTTTAGCGTAAACATATTAACAGAAATATATTTGGTTTTTAATCGTCATATGTTTTTGTTAACAGCCTTATCAAATCCACTGTTGATGCATTTCAAATGCACCCTTTTAGATTATATAATTTGAAAGTTTTGACGAGTTATCATCACGGTGGGTAGGCGTTTTGATCAGCAAATAACTGGTACCCCTCCCCCTCCCCCCTTTGTTAATGCTACTACTCATTGGTTATAGGATTTCTTTAAATTTTTTTGACTAAAATTTATGAGCAAGTACTCGTTTGGTCGATCGTCAGGCGAAATAGGTATTGGAAGAAAAAGTTGTTTTAGCTTCACTATAAACAATTGTTGATAAAGACGGTAGAGCAAAGTTTCTAAAAACGTCATGGCAACGTTACTTTCTTTTTAATTTTCTTGACAATAAATAATATCGTTTTAAAAACATGAATCGGTCTACAGTTTTATTGAATAGAATAGAAAAGAATGACTTTTATTCTATATAGGTTATTACGTAATACCTATTGAAAGTATTGGTTCAGAAAATACCTCTGTTCTGGGAAGAACTAGCAAGAAACCCAGCGGGGTTTTTTAAAAACATATTTCACTTTACAATGTTTATGTACAATTTTTAAATGAGTTTTATTAGAACCAGCATGGTGGCGATCATCTCATTTTCAGTTGTTATTTTCATTCAAACTTGTTTACTGACAAACTTTGAAAATTTTTTGGGATTTTGTTGTAAAAGAAAAACATTCCCACATAAATGAATTATTAATTCTGTGGAGTGTAGTAACTGCCATTACAGTCTTATTGTTTGTTTCTAGTGCTTAAAATATGAACATCCTAATGTTCATAATATGTACATTTTATTTTCATAAATATATTGCAATGCTTAAGTTAATATGTTTATTTTTTTTTAGTTTTTCTCTGAAGAAAACTTTACAATTTAAGTTATAAATTGCGAATTAATAATGGGATTTAATATGCCTTTATTAAACAATAACCCACGAGGTTTCCTTTTTTTTTTCGGTGATTGCGTTTCGCTGTTATCACGAAAATTAAAAAAAATATATAGAAGAGGGGGCAAGCTAGCATGCGGATCACCTGATGGTAAGTGACTATCGCCGCCCATGAACAACCGCAACACCAGGGGAATTGCAGATGCGTTGCCGGCCTTCTAGAATGGAAAAAAGAAAAAGGAAGCTCTTTTCTTGAAGGTTCCTAAGTTGTACCGTTCCGGAAAAGTCGCCGGTGGCAAATAATTCCACAAAGAAATTATGCGAGGAAGAAAACTCCTGGTAAAACGCACAATGGTGGACCGCCAAGCATCCAAATGGTGGAGATGGTATTGCAAATTTTGACGCGACGTGCGTTCGTGAAATTTCCCGGCTGGAACTAATCCGAACAATTCCTCAGAACACTCCCCATAGTAGATACGATACTTACATGTAAGTTACATGATACATGGTAGGTTGATTACTTCTTGAAAAACATCTAGTAAACTTCTTCTTCTGTAAATTATTACAAAATATTTAATTCACCAATTAATTTCAATCAGAAGACCAAGTAACCTTGTAATTGATAGAATCAGGCGTTACTTTGCGGAAATCCATTATAATAAATAATTTATTACTTTGCAACCATCCGCTAACTAATTACAATGATGTGTCTTACCTGGATTGAAGAGCAATTCCCGCCCTCCTTCAATTGCACGCACTAACTCCGTCACCACTAGTCCCAGCACCACTACTCCCAACACCACTACTCCCGGCACCACTACTTCCAACACCACTATTCCAGGTAAGACACACCATCGACGACTATACGACACGTGTTTCGCCTCTACACGAGGCATCCTCAGGTAATGTAGACTATACTGCGACTGACCTCTAACTTAGCCGTTAGTAAAGTAAAGTAAAGTTACAGCCTATATACGTCCCACTGCTGGGCTCAGGCCTCCCCTCATTTCTGAGAGGGTTTAGGGCAAGGAAGTGTCCGCCGCGCTGCCCAAATGCCTGTTGACGAACTTCACATGTCTTCGAAATATTTTTTTTCTTATTCCTCAGACATGCAGGTTTCCTCACGATGTTTTCCTTCACCGCCAAGCACGTGGTAAATCAGCACTTAAAATTGCAATTAACAATTTCATTGGTGCCGGCGGGGATCGAACCCGGGTTACTCGCGTTCTGTTATATTTACAGCGAGCGTTAACCACTGAGCTACCACGGCTCTTAGCGGTTGCAAAGTAATAAATTATTTATTAAAGTAACCTTGTAGTGGCGTAACTGCGTAATGGTGATGTAAAAATATCCACTACCTGATATCGTTCCGTGACGACAAAGAGAAACACACTAGTAGCAGCATTGTCTTTCCAGAAACAATTCAAAATGATATAAAACTACGGTTGCCAACGCCACGTTGCCACGCTTGGTGGGCAAGCGTGGCAACTATGGCAAATCGTATCTATGTTTAGCAGTAGACTTTTATAGGCTGTAATGGATGGATAGCAAAAAACAATAAACTCCTAGAAAACCTTTCTCACTATTCTATGTAACAGCCAATATTCATCAAGCTCACTATAATATCAAATTTTTGCTATGTATTTAACGTAAAGAATCCACCTTAGAATATTTTCAGTGCAGTATTGTTAATAATCAAAAATAGAATAACCACTGTGTTTAGCAATGTTTTATAAAGTTAGTTCTTTCATATTCTTCATATTATACTAAATTTGGTGATTTGACTGATACGTTCTCATTATATGTCGAACTGAGCTAAACATGTTTGTTGTCAGTAAATAAAACTGGTAACATAAATACGAGCTCTAGAGTGGGCTATTTTCGGAGTTCCCTCGTGGTATATTTCCTAACGAAGATATCAGCTATAGCGCCAGACTTAGTCCAACGGGTTAGTAAGCTGGAGAAAAAAACCGACACACTGGGGAAGATAGGAGTAGTTTCTCGAGTGTGTGTGGGTGTGAATAATATAAAATATGTATGAAAAATAAATCGCACTAACTTACCGTAAGAAAGCCTGTTCACTCTTGTCTTGAAGACATTCAGTTTGGTATCAGTTGGAAAGACAGACGTCGGCATATTTCACTCCGTGTCGTAATTAATACAAAAAACGACGCAAACCTCGAAAACTTGGTTTGAATGCGCGAAATTTCGACAACAAGACGGTGAAGGTTTTGACCACCTGCTTGTTCTATGCTGGAAATGGGAGGGAGGATTTAAGGCATTTAATTCCTGCGCACAATAAATCAAAACTTTAAATTACATTGACTGCTTTAGTGAAATTACTGTTCTTTGAAGTTAGCTTGCCCGTTAAACGAACACCCAATACCTAAGAAAAACGAAAAAAATGACGCTCTCAATGTGTTATGCATAAAATCAATAAATATAAAAACCAGTTGAAAGAATATTCTTATTTCTAAAAAATTGTTTATATGGATTGACAAATAGCTTAGCGATGGCAACTATAGTCCACTTTAGGTAGAATGTCTGTAATTAAGAAAATACGGAACACTTATTCGATAAAAGTAGTTTTTATATTAAAGTAATTATGATATAAATTGATAAGGTTTGTCACGCATTACATTCGTGGCACTCAAAATAACCGAAGTTAAAAACTTGTTCGTTACCATTAATAACCAATAAAATAATTCACATCACAACATCAATTTTCTATATAAGCACAACCGGGATCAAAGTTTCGAGTTTGATATTACAAATTTTTTATGCAATTTTACTGTATTTCTGTGTACTTACCTAATTTGGACCAAAAGTGTATTCACATAGTCAAAGACTTCGATATAATTAAAGCGATACATCGATACATAAAAGTTTCAGCTTGTAATATATCGTGACAAGTGATGCTTATGCATTACAACTCGACACATTTTAATACATATTTCATAGCGTAAGAAAACGTATAAAAATTCTGCAGAAACTGTATTGGACATACGCAGGTGTCAAAAAATATTCAACGATTGCCTGCCTCCAAAAGAGTTCCTCGGCGTAACAGGTTCTTAGGTCGAACTTTCGTACTATAGTTGCATATACTGTGTATACTGTTTATAAATTTAGCTTAATTTAAATATGAAAAAAAATAACGAAATGACATATATAGAACATGTCTAACTCTGTAGATGTTTCTCTATAAATATATGATAATAAATTATTAATGTCTTCAACAGCAAGTTAAAACAATGAAGTGAATTTGTTCCGATGCACATAGCCATAGGTATGCAAGATACTGCAAAATTACGAATAAATTATGATCGTTTTTAGTTATGAAATATTAAAAAGTAAATATAAGAAATATTTTTTAGTATTTTCAGCTATGATGCATATGCATAAGATTTAAATATTTCTGCGACATAACTTTGAACTGATTGTTTTTTGTTTTGAACTGAGCTTCCTCTGATCTGAGAACAAACGCTTTCTCTTTCTTCAATTTCCCATTATCTGGGATAATATCTACGCCTTTTCAGTAAAGGTTGATAATGAACTGAACCTTTTGCACAATATCTTTGTTATCATAACATCCAAATTTTATTGGAAGTTGTCAACTGTTCAATCAGGGACGGAAATATATCACGTATCAATGTAATATCTATGTAGAAATCACGCGGAAAATATATGAAATAAAATGTTAATTTTGCAATTTGATAACAATTTGTCATTAGCCAAGGAACTTCCTAAGTCAAATAGACTTGGGATTAAAGTTACCATAAATATTTGAACTTCGACCGGGACATTTGCAATAGAAACGGGTCATACCGTGGATAATTTAAAAAAAAACTCGTTTCATATTATAGAAAATATTACATCAAATATTACATATAACATCAATACATCCTAATTTCCTTAGGCTTACTCCTAATCCTCGATACCATTTTCATTGCCCGCTTCTAGCGTATATACCGCAATTACGTGCCTTCTTCTGGTTATATTTAACCTCATAAAAATAACGATACAATTTTTTTACAATCTAAAGCACGGTAACGGGAGAACTCGCCAGGACTCACAGACAACGCTTCAAACCGGGACATGTCCCAGCGTACCTTTAACATGTGGCCCCCCTTTAGATTTAAATTCACAGAGTCGGCTTATTCCAAACCAGAGGTAGAATTAAAATATTACTTTCTTGTAGTATTATTTTGTAATCTAATTGAATAAAACTTAAAGTGTGTTGTGTAGAAATAATCCAACCCACAAATTTGCCAAGATAATGATTCAGACAATCTTTTTTCAGTTTATTTCTAAGTATGAAAGACATAACAAGTAATTTTCATTAAATTTTCTATAAAAAATGATATACAAAACATGATATAATAGTCAATTATGAATAACCTTATCTGGTGGTAGGTAGAAACATTTCTGCACAACACCGTCCAACTATTCTATTCTCTTTAATCCCCAAAATGACATGACATTTGATTATAATCTGGGATCTCTTTTTTACGTGGTAGAGCTATGCTGCAGCTATATAGTGGTTGCAGCACGAATGAGTCGGCTCGACCGGGGTAGGAACACACTCTGACAGAATACCAGCGTAAAATAGCAGCTTAATGCTGCTGTGTTTCGTATGGTGAATGTAGAGAACTGAAGACCCTTTTTACTAGAAACGAGGCATTGCATCTAAGTCGTCAGGGCTGGCAACGCATCTGCATTTCGATTCTTAATTGAAGATAAATGTAGATATCTATGGACCACAGCATCCACTTACTCTCTCTCTCTTACTCCAATCAGGCGGACTGTGTGCTCGTTTGTCACCCTTATTCTATAAAAATATCTATTTATCAAGATATTAATCAAGGAATATATAAAAAAAAATTTTTATACTTTACTCTTTTTTTATGTATTTTAATTGGTCAAAGGTATCCGAATATGGGATTTTTCAAACATTTAAAAATTCATAACTCCGAAAATATCAACTTTATCGTAAAAAGTCTTAGGATCTTCTTTATTCATATTTTCATCAAGGAACATATAAAAAAATGTTTAATACTTTACTCTTTTTTTATGTATTTTATTTGGTCAAAAGTATCCGAATATGGGAATTTTCAAACATTTAAAAAATCATAACTCCGAAAATATTAACTTAATTGTAAAAAGTCATAGGATCTTTATTCATGTTTCATCAAAGAATATGTTAAAAAAATTATACTTTATTCTTTTTTGTATGTATTTTAATTGGTCAAAAGTATTCGAATTTGGTATTTTTCAAAAATTTAAAAAACATAACTCCGAAAATATGAACTTTATATTAAAAAGTAATAAAATCTTTTTATTCGTATTTTATCCAAGAATATTAAAAATTGTCCCGTTTGAAAATAATAATTCCCCGCAAATTGAAAAAAAAAATCGTTTTAAACAGTATAGCACCAATTGGCCTCGTGGCAACATGCATTTTTATCATCAGTAGAACAATTTGAAGAGAATTGCATAAAAAATTGAGGTGGCAATAGTTTTCAGTACTCATTTGCCGATTCCTCCTGGACTAGATTGCCTACCTGAAAGATTTATACTACGATATTAGTGTCAGAATCTGTAGAATATTTAAAAATACAAACACAGCGAGATATGAAAACAAACAGATTAAGTTTTTACATCTCCGACTACAATGTGTGCACAATACAGTATTGCATATTTTATAAAGCGTGACTGGATAATCCCCATATCGATTTTCACTGAATTATACTTTAGAAACTAAACAAAGGAATCAACTTGACTCATATCACCTCAATTATACCTAGGAGATGGTAAAACAGTTATTATATTCTCGAAATCGATTTACCGAATGATGAATAAATCGGAAACCGGACTTAAGTCGAAGTGACTGTGTAATTAGGTTCCGCCCGAATGGACGGTGACCATACGACCCTGCGCAAAATGACAACGTTGCCGTATTTTAAGTCTTAATTCGGGGTTTGAGCATGCGAAGATTATAGTGCGGATTGAGATCGGCGACATACAAACTGTAGATATGTCTGTCTTTGCAAAAGGTCTAGGTAGGTTATAAAGAAAAAGTAACTGCCAATAAAATCTAATAATATCCTATTTCGATTTTGTTATTTTTTAATACTAAAAACGTCGTTTTGAATTTGTTGCATTGACAAGTTGCTTTTGATATTTATTTGATTAAAGCACGATATTATATAGAATACAATAAATACAAAACAAACAAATTAAAGATCACAATTTTTTAAATGAAATGGTTCAAATGTTTCATGTTCATCATCATCATCATTACAGCCCTTCACAATTCCACTGCTGAACATAGGCCTCCCCCAAGGTATGCCACAAAGCACGGTCCTGAGCCACCTGCATCCATCGAGTTCCTGCATGTCTTACCAGGTCGTCACTCCATCTAGTGGGGAGTCGCCCTACACTTTACCTACCGGTACGAGGCTCTCACTCGAGAACCTTTTTTCCTAACAGTTGTCGGTTCTTCGAGCTATATGGCTGACTCATGGCCACTTCAGCTTACTAATCCGTTGGGCTATGTTGGTCACTCTGGTTCTACCACGGATATCCTCATTTCTAAGTTAATCACGCAGAGAAACCCCGAGCATGGCCCTCTCCATAGCTCGCTGAGTGACTTTGAGCGTCCTCATACGCCAATCTATTATATTCAGTCACATTATAATTTATTGGATATTAACTCTTATCTGAAGATTAAAAATCAGCCCTAAGGCATATTATTTATAGGTATTTTTATACAATGAAGGCGCCAAATATACACACAGCCCACCTGATGGTAAGTGAATACTGAGGCTATTGACATTGAAAAACATCCTAATTCCAATAGAGAAGGAGTTTGGGTACTACCACCTGCTTAGGATTCTGTAATTAACAAAATTAAACTAGCATACGCTTGGGTTTAGTTTAATAAAGTGGTATCTATCACTGCAAGACTTCAAGACACAGTAAGTTCATTCTGTGTAGATCAGACCATAAATAATGATTAAAAATCTGAAAGTACACCGGATTAACACTGACATCGGGACGTCACTAACCTTTGTCCCCCATGACCATTGGTTGCACACAAATGCGATAAAATCCGTAAAAGTAAATTTAATCAATGTGTAGTGTTCAGAAACGCTTTACATTTTTACGATATCTCGTTTCCACTAAGAATGGTCGGTTCTCTACACTCACATAATATAATGTACAGGGTTATTTTGCAATAGCCGGCCAAATTTGCAGAGAAGCTTCAGAATAAGTAATATAGGCAAATGGTGAAGAGAAACTAATTTAAAAAATCTCAAACATTTTGAATTAATTTTTTAATTCAAAATGTTAAAAATTACACAATGTTTGAGGTTTTATGCGTCGTAATTTATTTTAACTGACTTTACGCACGCACATTAGTAAGTGTCAATCGGTATGCAAAAACATAGTTGACCATAATTCACAATCAATAAATGGATCACAAATAAAAGGACAAAAGGGATGATTTCAAATAAAAGTAGAAGCTTTATTTTCTCGTATTTTCATAAACTGTATATTTATATATTTAAATTTAAATTAAATATGGCCACTCTTTGAAAAACAACCCTGTATATAGGTTCATATGAAGCACAGAAGCAAAAAGTTGCTATGTTGCGTTTGTATTCTGTGAGTGTGAGTCTTTCCTTGGTCGAACTGACCCATACATGCTACAACCACAACAACACTGCGCCAAATTTCGTGAACGCACTACACGGCAAACGTCCCGATACCATCCACACCATCTGGATGCTTGGCGGTCCACCACTGTACGTTTCAAAAGGAGTTTTCTTCCGCGTACAACCTCTCTGTGGAATAATTTACCACCGGTGATTTTTCCGGACCGATACGACCTGGGGACCTTCAAGAAAAGAGCTTACTCCTTTCTAAAGGGCCGGCAACGCACCTGCAATTCCCCTGGTGTTGCGGTTGATCATGGGCGGCGGTAGTCACTTAACATCAGGTGAGCCACATGCTCGTTTGCCCCCTCTTCTATAAAAAAAAGCAATATAATACATACGTCGAAGAGCCACATCACGCTCTACCATATTTGGAAACATGGTATTGTTTCATTGATAACAGCCCATTAAAGTCCACTTGCTGCACATAGGTCTTCCCAAAGATTAACTCACCGCGTAGTGGTATCTTGATAGAATCCACTTGCCCTTAACATTCCATGGTAAAAGTCAACAGCCCGCCTGCTAAAGATGGTAACGATGACAAATATCTCACCTATAAGGCGATCTATGGGAAGACGCTTATTTTATACGTGGTAGAGCCACTCTGCAACTATATTATGGTTGTAGCACGAATGAGTCGGCTCGACCGCGGAAGGACCATCGTCTCACAGAATGCAATACTAGCGTGAAATAGCAGTATTAACTGTTTTGTTTCGTATGGAGAGTGTAGAGAACTGGAGAACCTTTTTACTGGAAAGGAACTAATATACATGATATTTGTAATGGTTTTACATGATAGGGCCACGCTGTAGCTATATTAGTTGTCGGCTCAACAGCGGTCAAGCGTGATCCTACGCTCTCAAAGAAGACCAGCGTAAAATAGTACCTTAATGCTGCTGTTTTTTGTATGGTGAGTGTAGAGATCCGGAGATCCTTTTTTACTGGAAACGAGGCATTCCATATTTGTTCTCAGGGGTGACAATACATTTGCGTTTTGATGCTTAACCGTGGATAGATGTAGATGTCTATGGGCAACAGTATCCACTTACCATCAGGTGGACTGTGTGCTCATTTGTCGCCCCTATTCTATAAAAAATATTTTCATCAATGGACTTTTGATAGGCTGTAAGTAATGAAATAAAATTTGTTTTATTAGTAAATATTTTTATTGAGACATATTGTTAATATATTGTTTTATGAGGTGATATTTTAGAATGACAAAAAAGCTCAAAGCCCACCTGACAGTCGGTAGCTTCTGCAGTTGATGGACACCTGCAACCAACTTTATACAAAGAAAGCCTCAGATGATCACCAATGTGAACTGAGATATATAATACGTCAGAACCTAATGTACTTGTACTCACTATATTACCCTTCAAATCGGAGCAAAGCTGAAGGTGTACTACTTATTGTGTGTGTTCAGCAGAAAAAAGCGCTAGGAAGCGCTTGTAAGCAAAATGGCGAAACCATACAGTTTTCGGCCAGGACACGTGCTAACTTCAGTAGCGCTGACACAATCCTCAATTTTGCTGTTTGTTTTGATGTTTATATTGTTTGTTTTGAAGTAGAGTTTTTAAGTTGTTTTGTGCAATTAATTTCAAGTAATATAATGACATGAATAAACATACTATACATGTTATTTAAAATTCATGGTTGCTAAGTTTTTAATATGAATACTTTACTAACATATATTTTATTAGGTTAGGTTTCCCGGTTAAAGCTAACTTAGCGTCCTAGAGGAAAATAGCTATTTACCATTTGACAGCGCTTACAGCTTACGATCGCCATTTTGCTTACAAGCGCTTCCTAGCGCTTTTTTCTGCCAAACACATGCATTGACTTTAGAAATTGGCTAACGGGTGATAGCAACCCCTACATATTTCAAGGCAGAAAAGGACCCCAACCATCTAATATGATTACCGCAGTTTTTATTTTATTTTAAGTTGATATAAGAAAAATTGTAATGCTCATATCCTGGTTTGTTTTTCTATGTTGACTCTTACGACACCCACGGAACAATACAGGATAGTATATATGCTTACACTGCCAGTACACGGTCATATAGTAATTAGTGTTTAATAATGTTGAAATTTTTCCTTTTATTGTGTGTGACCTTTGTTACGTGCGATTATTTTTCGATTGTAAAAGTAGAAAGTTAATGTAACAGAGAAGGTTACATGTTTTTATGTCTTTATTGGTCGCACCTGCCACTACATTTCACGACACCATGGATTGATTAGCAAAAAATGCCTACATTACGTCCGTTCTTCGTTAGGTGAACAAAATAAAGTTTTTAAAATATAAATAAACTAGCTGGCCACGCAAACGTTGTAAACCCTTTTTTTATAGAAGGGACAAACTAGCATGCGGTTCACCTGATGTTAAGTGACTACCGCTGCCCATGACCAACCGCAACACCAGGGGAATTGCAGGTGCCGGCCCTCTAGAATGGAGTATGCCCTTTTCTTAAAGGTCCCCAGGTTATATCGGTCCGGTAAAATCGCTTGTGGTAAATTATTTCACAGAGAAGTCGTACATGGAATAAAACGAAATCCCTAATCCTTAATCCCTCCTACTATCTCACCTGATGGTAAGTGGTGGTCAGCCTATCTGGTAGGTAACGAGATGAGTTTCACTCCGAATTCTTTCGAACTTTATGCAGTTAAATATAAAATTTATTAATAACTACAAAAGCCCCACCTTTCTAATTTAGCCGTATTATAGTATCTTAAGATTCATTTTCACTGTCCTGAGGAGTATAGTCGTTAGTGCTGTAAGTGGTGACTATGGAAATTGATGGTGATGTAACGACCTCATTTACAGCCTCATTGACCAGACAAGACAAAAAACAAAAGTGACTATGAGCGCAAGTCTCCACAACGTTTAAGATCCATGTTAAGTGTGGGTTTATACTGGCTGATGAAGAGGAAGACGAAAAAATTTAGAGCATTAGGTAAATTTTTTAAACATTTAAAGAATGTAATTTTAAAAATGTATCTATGAATTCAAAAATCAAAAGTTAAGCTTTCAGTTTCGTTCAATTTCTTTTCAATAATACAGGCTATCAAAGTCCAAGTTGAAAATAGGCCTCTACGTAGATTAACTTATAAGGACCACGCTCTCACAGAATACTAACATATATTAGTTGTAGCGCGAATGTGTCTGCTCAACCGGGGTCAAGCGTGGTCCTACGCTCTCAAAGAATACCGGCGTAAAATAGCAAGCAAAGCAGCTTAACGCTGCTGTGTTTCGTATGGCGAGTGCAAAGAACCGGAGACCCTTTTCAATGGAAATGAGGCATTCCAGCTTAGTCCTCAGGGGTGACAACGCATCTGCGTTTTGATTCTTAATAGAGGATAAATGTAGATTTCTATGGGTCACAGCAACCACTTACCATCAGGTGGACTGTGTGCTCGTTGGTCATCCTTATGCTATAAAAAGGTGGAGAGTTGCCATAGTTGCCACGCTTGGTAAGCGGATTTGCAACCACAGTTTTTTATTATAATACTTGTTTCTAAAAAGACGCGGCTACCCATTTCTTTGTTTGGCTCCGTCTGTCGCCTCTCAGACCCTTAGTACGATATGGAGTAATGATAATTCTTAGTACATTCTTAATTACATTTTTGACCTGGCCGTGTAGTGGTACACGATCAAGTTAAAAAGCTATATAAATATATTCTTACGTTTAAAAATCAGTTGAATTTGCAATTTTTAAATATTACAACAGCTTTTAGATATTAATCGATCGCAGTGCTCTTCTTGATCACCCCATACAAATACACTTAAGCGTCACGTTGAAAGAAGGATTGTTTTCATCGTCCCGCTTGGTAAACGTACTGACGGCACTACCAGACGTCTCGCACCAATTTTCAACCTTCTAATAATTGTATGAGGAATCGGAGCTTTTAACAACGATTTTTTTGTCTTTAGATAAAATCATTATTTTAGCAAACTACTGCCATTTTCAAATTTTACAACGGAATAATAATGTCCTCCAGACCGAGTTTTGGTCACGGCGGCCAGCCTCAACGAGAACTAGCCATCGACGCAGGACAGGATTATAGTGCCCATGTGTATGCGCATACACAGGTGCAATCTCTATTCCTTTACTCTCATGTTCCGATGGGACGGTAAACCGACACGACCGGAGAAAGAACAGGTGCAGGACCATCGGCTTTACGTGCTTTCCGCGGCACGGGGGTAACACACCACCAACTTCCTGATTCCGGGCAGCTACTGAGAATTTCAGAATGGAAAAACTCAATAACTTATATTTTATGGCCCGAGCCGGAATTCGAACCCAGGGCCTCATGATCATCATTCACTCTACTACAACCAATAGACTAACGAGGCATTCCAACGGAATACTACAGAATCTCACGAAGTGGTAAAAACAGGATGCAAGGATCATCCTTGCGCGAGGCTAGTGAAATTAAAAAACATTCTAATTTCAATAGATAAGATGGATAGGTGCTGCCATCTGCTTGGGATCCTATAATTAACAAAATTAAATCCAAACCCAAGCATACCACTGCAAGACTTCAAGATACTAGATAGGTAAGCTCGTTCTGCGTTGATCGGACCAAAAATTTATATTCTAAAACTGAAGGTAGCCGGGTTACTTATGAATTTGGGACGTCAAATATCTCAGTCTCCACCGTGAGCATGGGTGCTATAAAGAACCCGAAACGTCGGGAATCAAAAATAAGTTAATTAATCGCGATAAAATCCGTACATATATTTTTATTTAATGTGTAGTGTTCGCTTAAATTTAAGAAATTTAACCTTTACCTAGCGATTACCTAACTCCCAGGGGGTCTTCAACCATGTTTGTACCTATGAATTAATGTTATATAAAACCCATATAAAGACTTTACTTGAGAAAAATGTTTCTAATACATTTTAGTACTAATAAAGAGTCATGCTGCATCGTATTACTATTACAGCAAAATGGATTGGCTTAACCAGAAAAATACTACGTTCGCAGAGAATACCAGCGTAAAACTGCAGTATAATGCTGCTGTTTTTCGTATAGTGAATCGTAAGTGTACGAGGACCGGAGATTCTTTTACTAGTAAGGAGACCATCTTTATCATCACGTTATTAAGGATGACAACGCATCTTGACTTCTAATCGAAAACAGATGTAGGTATCTATGGGCCACAGCATGCACTCCCAATCAGGTGGACTGTGTGCTGGTTTGCACTCACAATTCTGAAAAAAAAACAAGGCCAGAAAAATATTTACTAAGGTAAATTCATATTAAGTTTCATGACTTAGTTGTTAAAATATGATCTGGTGGTTTTCATTATTAAGCGAAAGATAAAGAAGAACAAAAATCCAGCTAAGTTTCTTATTATAAAATGTTTTCTACATTAATGTTTAAACTTTCTGTGAGGCACAAAACCTTAGTCTTAAGTAGTAACAAAGAAGTTACGGAGTCCATTTGTAGTTACTTTTATATTTACGTCACATTTATGGTTATGAAAATTTACCATAATATTTTCTTTGGATGTTTGGAAGAAAAGATTTATTAAAAGCGGCTTTTTTATTTCACAATTGTCACGTACTGGCGACATATGTCCGCGACGCAAAAAACATCTCAACATCAGATTACGAGGAGGTTTGTGTTTCGTCGTATAAATTTCCACAAGCCGTTGTATTTTTCTCAGCTCTACTGCATCGGCAACAACACGGGCGTGCGTTATGCGTGCAGCAAAAACCCTGGCTCGACCGCATCAAGGCATCCCACCCTAATAACTGACCATATCCGAAGCGTCCGCTTTTTACTACTGCTTTTATTTCGTACTCCGACAATCGCTAAACAACCGCGATCATTAAGTATAATAATTAAAGTTTACTAGAATTTTCTTTTAGTTATACAATTGTTTTTTATAATTAATCAGTGTTATTTTATTACGAAGTATATGATTGATCGCCTTAATTTGCTATATACATGTAGGTAAGTAACATAATGTTTATAATTTTCTGGCGTACCTACAACATAAATTAATTTCAATTAATACTATACAGGTATTTATTTCATATCATACCATCAAAATTAGCCGTCTGTTCTGCTGTTTCGTATGGCGAGTGTAGAGAGCCATAACCGATGACAAATTAAGTTTTTCAGGCGTCACAACGTCCACTTACCACCACAATTTATATATTTATATATATATATATATATATATATATATATATATATATATATATATATATATATATATATATGTTTCATGTATGCTCGTTTTTCAACCTTATTCTTTTAAAAAAGTATGTTTGCCTGGTACAATAACTACTAATCATCTGTGATAAAAATCGAACAATTTAAATTGCTTTCAATCAAATCACCTTAAGCCCAAAAACGTTTACACGAAATGCATATTTGTGACCAAAAACTATGAAAAATAGACTACTAAAAGAAGTACTTATGAAAAGTACTTAAAGAATTAGGGTGACATAATCAAAATTCAGATGCATTGTCACCTCTAAGGACCAAAATGAAATACTTCGTATCCTGTAAAAAGGGCCTCTGTTCTCTCTCTCTCTCTCTCTCTCTCTCTCTCTCTCTCTCTCTCTCTGTGTGTGTGTTCACCATACAAAATACAGGAGCTTATGCTGCTATTTTGCATTGGTGTTTCTGCGTTGAGCGGGGTCTTTCCCCGATCGAGCCGACTCATTAGTGCTACAACTATAATATAGTTGCAGCATGACTCTACCACGTAAAATATATAAATTATAGCTTATATTGTAGTTTCTTCCTCAGTTGTCTTGAAAGTACCTAATAATAAAAATAATAAAGGCGTAGGGAAGTGACGACCCCATCGCCCGCTGACGTAACAGTTATGTGACAAAACCGCTACGTCGGCGCAGTTAGTCAGCACCCTGCCAAGAGGTGTGAGCGCCGTGCCTAGGCGAAATTGTGGGTGCAAAGGTCCATTTGTGCATACGACCCAACCACGAAACGGTGCCGGGCTTGGGCGTCTCCCGTTATTTGGCGCCCATAAAATGGATGATGGCACAGAAAGGAACGCGCATAGGGCCGCTGCCTGGGGGTCGCTGGGGCGCGTTTGGAGCTGGCGCTGGACGCGGCAGTATGCGGGCCGCCAGCCGAGCACGAGGAGCTTCACGATCACCTAGCAGCCCCTCGGATCCATCATCCCCACCAAAAGGCTTGGTGTCGGCTGGGTCTTCTCGGACTCAGCAAGCGGCACCCGCCGCTGGTGGAGCACGTCGCATGCGTTGAACAAAAGCTATGAACGAAAACGCATTGCGGGCGTACTATAGGGTGAAAGGGGAAGAAACTGTGGGAATAGCGTATAGGGCTCGGATGCATTGCTTTTTTGCTGAGCTGGAGCCTTCTATTCCCGTCACGGAACAAAACCTGGCAGACCGAGTTCGGTACATCATGCGCTCGAAAATATTTGATGATGCCGAACTCGAACAACTACGACGTGAGGCTATTCCATCATCGAATGAATCGGCTATGGCAGCATGCGACAGACCAGCATCCACACGTGGAAGCCGCCATGGGTCTTCCAGTTGTGGTTGATTCGAACGACGATGAAATAGTCTCCCACGAACTAGAGCAAATGCGGAGCAAATTGGATGAGGCGATTTTGGAAACGCGCAGCACCCCACTCGAAAATCGACCGCGACTTCCCCGCATACCCCTAAGCAAGCGAAAGCGGGCTGTCGTGAGGGCTCTTAACCCAATGCTGGTGACCTATTTGGAAGCCAGCCGGGACCTTTGCGAGACGGACTCAATTCTGTTTGGCGCCGCAGTGGCAGTTTGCCGTATTATCGGCACCAAACTTCCCATGGCTGGACGCGCTGCTACACAAAGTAGCGCCATCCCAGCCTGGAGAAAAAGAATCGAGGACCGTATCGCAAAGGCAAGGGCCCATATCGGTAGACTGACAAGCTTCAGGTTGGATAATAATAGACCGAGGATTGTGCGCACTGTTATGATGGCGTTTGCTGGGACAAATATCAGTTTGTCCAAGCCGGATATCACGCAGAAACTAAGGAGCGCATAGACGACCTGAAGCAAAAGATCTCTGTTTGGGGGAAGCGGATTCGACGATTTACCGAGAGGTCAAGGCGGTTCAACCAGAATCGTCTCTTCCAGAGTGATCAGAAGAGGCTCTATAAATCATTGCAGCGACCAAAGGTATATGGAGCGGGCCAAGGACCGGATCAGGCTGACATTATCGCATTCTGGCGTGGCCTGTGGTCAGAGCCCGTAAACCACAGCGAGAGCCCTTGGATGGAAGTTGTGGCGAGCCAGGGTGCGAGTGTTACGCCTATGGACCCCATCACCATAACGCCGGAAGACGTGGCTGAGGCGGTCCATAAGGCCCCGAACTGGAAAAGTCCGGGGCTCGACGGGCTGCATCATTACTGGCTGAAGGGGTTCATAGTGTGTCACGCTGTGCTTGCTCGACAGTTTCAAGAGGCTCTCGACCAGAAGTCACTCCCGAGTCTCTTCACTACTGGGATCACTCACTTGGTTCCTAAAGATCAGGATACCACAAACCCGAATAAATACCGCGCCATCACGTGTCTACCCACCAAATATAAGACACTGACATCCATTTCGAGCGCGAGAATCACTCGTCACCTGGAGCTAAACCAGGTGATGTCACGCGCTCAAAATGGATGTCGGGGGCGGTGGTCGTGGAACCATGGAACCACTCCTCATTAACGCGGTCATAGGCAAAGTGGTGAAACGCAACCGTCGGAACTTCTCTGCCGCCTGGATAGACTACAGAAAGGCGTTCGACTCGGTGCCCCATACATGGCTAAAGAGGGTCCTCGAGCTGTACAAGATTGACTGTACAGTTAGAGACTTCCTCGAGCAGTGTATGGGGCAGTGGAGTACGATCCTTTATCATCTGGGCGCGCGGATGATGGCTGCGGAGAACCACATAAGGATAAGAAGGGGTATCTTCCAGGGCGATTGTCTGAGTCCAATCTGGTTCTGCCTCTCTCTGAACCCTCTCAGTACCTAACTGGAGGGCTCCGGGAGGGGATTTCAGCTACGGAAAGGAGGGACAAAAGTGACCCACCTTTTCTATATGGATGACCTCAAGTTATTCGTCTCCAGCTCCCATCTTATTGCTAAACATCACTTGTGAATTTAGCAATTCCATTGGAATGGAGCTGGGTACGGATAAGTGTGCGGTCCTCCATGTAGAAAAAGGGAAAGGTTGCTACCTCTGAGGGCATATACTTGTCTATGCCCATCAACTTAAGGACCCTTTCCGAGGCTGAAACATATCGATACCTGGGCATGTCACAGGACATCAGTATCGACGAGGCTAGTATGAAACAGTCAGTTTGCGACGTGTTTTATGCACGCTTGACCAAAGTGCTTAACAGCCTTTTGTCCGGTGTGAATAAGACACACGCATATAACGGCTGGGTCATGCCTGTCCTCATGTATACCTTTGGTATACTCAGGTGGACTCAGACCGAACTTAACGCCCTAGATAGAAAAGTCCGCACTACCAGCACGTTCCATAAGATGCATCATCCGAAATCGTCGGTAATGAGGCTGTACCTGCCGCGAAAGCATTGTGGGCATGGTTTTCAGAGCGCGCTCAACATGGATAATCGCGAAGTGTGCAGCCTCCGTCATTACTTCCTGGCAAGATCGAATGATCCATTCTATAATGACGTTATTTCTACTGATAAAGGGCTTACCCCTCTATCCTTAGCCAACGAGCAATGGCCGGACCCAGCAGTGCTTAGCATTTCCTACCGGGAGACCGTATGGAAGGAGAAGGAACTCCACGGGAGATACTACAGGGCTCTACATGAGCCCTTTGTAGATACAATCGCCTCCCTCAACTGGCTACGTTTCGGTGACCTCTTCGGGGGAAACCGAGGGTTTTGTCCGTGCAATACAGGATCAGGTTATTAAGACCAACAACTATCGGAGATACATCCTAAAGGATGGCACCGTCGACGTCTGTCGAGCTTGTCGCCATCCCGGTGAGTCGCTTAGGCATGTCATCTCCGGTTGTTCGGCGCTTTCTAACTCTGAGTACTTGCACAGGCACAACCTAGTAGCCAGAATTCTACACCAGGAGCTCGATCTGAAATACGGTCTCGTGGACCGGAAATTGCCGCATTACAAGTACTTGCCGGAAGCCGTGCTCGAAAATGACCGCGCCAGGCTCTACTGGGACCGGGTCATCATCACAGACAGGACTATTCCTTGCGAATAAGCCTGATATTGTGCTGATGGACCGGGCACAGTCAAGGATATTTTTGGTCGACATTACCATTCCGTATAACGAGAACCTCGTGAAAGCCGAAACAGATAAGCGAACAAAATTTATCTGGACCTGGCTCACGAGGTGACCGGCTCTGCGAGTGGGCTAATCCCAGTCAACCTCTCGGATCATCTGAGGCGACTGGGACTCCGTGACGGACCGCTCCGGACTCAAGTGCAGAAGGCGGTGCTCCTCGATACCGCCCGCATCGTCCGTCGGTTTCTTTCCCTTTCCTCCTAACCCTCGGCCTTTTGGTCTCCCCTGCCGACCTGGCTTCCATCTGGTTGGATCTTTATTTATTTATGTATTTTTTGTATTTATTTTATTTTATTGATATTTATGTATATTTATCATTTCATTTTAATTTATAATTATATATTTATAGAACCCAACCAGATGAGAAAACTATACAGATATCCCAAAAATAATAATAAAGCCTATTATTATTTGTTTCATTTCACACGTGTTATTAAAAATATACAAATAAAATCATCACAAACTTAACGTATAAACTTACTTAAGTAACATAAAAGTTATGAGACAAACTGGCTGGGAAAAATTCCGAGTTACCTTAATAGTAAGACTATAAGGACGAAAATTTCTCATTACTCTTATCAGTAAGACTAATGTGAAATAATATAAGTGAAAATATAAGTAAAAAAGGAAGAGGGCTTAGACTGTCGAAGGCTAGTTTTTTTTTAATTTTTTTTTTCACTATAATAGTTCAGTGCTTGACTACTCCCCATCTGACGGTAAGTGATGATGCCACTGAAGAGGATAAATCCCAACAACTTAGCTTTACAAAAATCTCGTTATTTTTGTGCCATGACGACACCCACATAATATTCGAATGGAAATACAGATGCTGGCCGGCAAAATAATTAATTATCATTAATAAAGTTATAACGCTAAAGTCGCTCAGCGAGCTATGGAGAGGGCTATACTCGGAGTTTCTCTGCGTGATAGACTTAGAAATGAGGATATCCGCAGTAGAACCAGAGTGACCGACATAGCCCAACGGATTAGTAAGCTGAAGTGGCAATGGGCCGGCCATATATCTCGAAGAACCGACAACCGTTGAGGAAAAAAGGTTCTCGAGTGGCAGCCTCGTACCGGTAGGCGAAGTGTAGGGCGACCCCCCACTAGATGGAGTGACGACCTGGTAAGACATGCAGGTAGCCGATGGATGCAAGTGGCTCAGGACCGTGCTTTGTGGCATACCTTGGGGGAGGCTATGTTCAGCAGTGGACTTGTGACGGGCTGTAATTATGATGATGATGATGATGATGACTATGAAAATGAGGATGAAGAATCAACATGTAAATGTTTATCAGAAAAAAGGGTTTCCCTTTCTCGTCACTCATAATACGACACAGCGGTATTATGATGCTAATTTACGCTGGGTATTCTTCACGAGCATAGTACTCCCTATTCGTGCCGCAACCACTAATACTTTGTAGTGTGGCTCTATGCGTACCAATTTTTTTTTGAGTACGGGCAAATCTCAATTTTGTCAAATTTAATACATTTTAGAAGAGATCTACATCCCGAATTGTATTCGAATGACTAGTAAGCAGGATAAAAAATATTCTGATCTGCTCCATGTTAGTTTTAACAGACTAAGTCCTACTTGTAGTCTTATTCGTTTCAAATGAGTTACAAATATCCATAGCCTTCAGCGTTTGGGAATCATCAAGTGAAATACGAATTCGTTTACTCTTACGACTTAAAAAGACTAAGTCTTGAAAAGTATTGAATGGAGTCATCGGAGAGAGGCGATCAACATAACATTATGTTCATATTCGAAGCCAAACACAACTCATTTGTATAACTTTTAATTTAACTTTGACCAGGATCACAATTATACATAACAAAACAGAACTATAAGCATATTTTTAAAGTTACAGCCTATATACATCCCACTGCTGGGCACATGCCACCCGTCATTTCTGAGACAGTTTTTGGGCCAGTAAGTGTCCGCCGCGTTGCCCCAATGCGTGTTGGTGAACTTCACATGTCTTCGAAATATTTTTTTCTTATGTCTCAGACATGCAGATTTCCTGACGTTGTTTTTCTTCACCGCCAAGCACGTTGTAAATCAGCACCAAATATAAATCAATACCAAGCAAAAAATGCAGTTCGCTGAAAAAAAGGGAGATCAGTTTCACCACAATTACAACGGCCAGTTAAAGTGTTTCGTTCATCGAACCGTCTATAGAGTATAAACCTCTAAAATCATTCAAGCTAGTCATTGTTATAAAATTGTAACGATATTTTTCATAACTGTTACTTACTTTTTATGATTATCATTCATTTTGTTGTTTGATTTATAGTGTACCAAAGGACAAACTTAAAAAGAACGCAGAAAACGGCCTGGTTTCCCGAATATTGATTTAAAATTGGTTAAATATTAATACAAAAATTGTTTGGAAAATCTGTTTCAACTGGTAACCTCTGTTTTATAATCACATTATATGCAAACAGCTTCTTTTTTCTAAAGCACAAAATCTAGAAAGAACTTACGAACGAACTTATTACTTGCAATTAGACTTATTTGTTTCTACTCTCGTTCTGGTGTATAATTTTTATAACTTCTATTCTACTCACATAATAACATGATTCACATTCACGACAAATAAAATGTTAACAAGTAGATAAATAGCAAGATTTTTTTTAAGTTTACACTACATTTAAGAGGCTTACTTTACGACATCGTTAAAATATATAGGATGAATCAAAAAACTCGAATTTATTGCGCCTAAACTGCGCCAACAGAGCGTTGGAAATATTCATTCGAAAACGTTTTTGGTCTAACGTGAGCAAACGCGGTACCCAACACATTGACAGCTTTCTCATTCCTAAATCTTGATTTAATATGTGCCACACACGTTCTTTTGACATTTTCATACCCTCTGCTGTTTTTTTTTATTCTAATGCGGCGGTCGCCTAGATTACAGTAAACCATTCCTAAAATAGGTGAGGCCCAGTAATCGGTTAAGATTGTCAAAGAAACAGAAGAAAACTTTGTAAATATTAATTTTAATGGAATACTTACCGGTAATAAGGGAACGCCTGCGGCACATGCAGATCCATTGGCATAGACGCATGCGCATGAGCATGGGAGTAGTCATGCTGCATCATGCCATGCATGCCGTGGCCCAGCATGGCGGCCCATGGCGACGAAGCGAATCCACCCGGATGCTCCATGTCACTATATAGCACTTACAGTTCCATTTTATTTTCTCCAATTTTGGATAACACTTTAATCACTTATGTTCCGTAGTTTGCGTTATAATGGCTGTTTCATTTTTTAGTTTTATTTTAATTATTAATTACACTCGTAATATAATAGCTAAAATCATCCTTGAACTTCCTTTATAAGATTTTTTTTGTTATATATTATAAGATTTACATACCACACACTATAAATAAAATAATCTCAATAAACTGACTATAAGTTGAGGCTAATTAGATAAAACCTAAAATAATGACGATCAATATATAAAATGTTGCGATAGTATAGAAAGTTAAAAACGAAATTTATATTCCAAACAGCAGTTTAAAAAAGATCTCAACTTTAGTCATCTCACCAAGGTAAGAGATTACTGACAACAGCAAAGATAACAGTTTTCAACTCAGCACGTCGTAATCTGTCGTTGAGTTGCTTTTAAAGTAGTAAGTTTTTATATTTGCAAAGGTAAAAGGCACTAAACGATAAGGGATTTGTCGAGTCATTAATTTAGCGTTAAAACCATTCCCTCAAGTACCTAATATAACCGTACCCGCTTTAATATGTGTACACAACACGAAGGTCCGAACATTTGATATATTGACATTGTGCCTCGCATAGTCGATTGTTTTTCGACGGCTGTACCCGCACCTATTAGTGAAGGCGATATGCTATTTGCTCTGAGCTAAAGTATTTATTGCGTTAATATTTTGTTAACCTCAAGGGATTACGGGTTTTCGGTGTTTGTTTAGCAATAACACCTGTTGGTAAGGTGCGCGGGAGTCGCTCTTCCACTGTTTTATGAAGGAAAGCTTTTCTAATTTTCTAACAGTTATAACCCAGGCTGTGTTCATAGATTTTTTACCATGGGTGGAATATTAGAGATAATTAAAATTAAAACCTAAAGCACTTACCACGAATGAAGTTATAGAATTCAGCTCTTATTGAAACAAGTTTGCTATATAATCAAAAAATGTTTTTAACAAAATTGACGATTAATTTAAGCTCAGTCTCGGAAATACTATTTTTGTGCTTTTAATGGCAATAACAAATACAGGACGTAAACCTTTTAAAATATGACTATATGTATCTTTGTCATATACTTCACTGTAGAATTATTCCTTAGTTAAACTTAATTATGTTAATTTAAATTAACAAAATAAAAGTATCCAAGTTTAAGTCGTTGTATTTCTAACATTGCACAAAATTAATTTAATTGTGCGATTTTCTGTATGGCTATACCTTTATAAATATAATATGTCAACCTGGCCGTTAATTTATCCAAGAACGTATAATCACAATATTATACACAATCACTCATATATGTAACACAAAAAATCCACACTTCAGTCTCGTCACAACACGGGACTTGCGTTCTCTGTCACTGCTTCAAAAAAATGTAAACGTCAACTGTCAAATTTTTCCCGCCCGCGCACCGGTGCGTTCTGAAACGCGCGTGGTATGTATTTACATGCATTTTAGTGGTACTCGCGAAGCGGTGAGAACACGTGTGCCGAGTCTGTCGGTCCAGCGGTCATTGAGGATCTGCTATCAAAACTATACGGCGTGCTTGGATGTGTGCGCCGAACCGGCCGGGGCGTATGCCGGGCATACGAAACAAGCTTCGAACTATACAGTGCGACTCAGCTGATAGGGTGACCAAACGACGGGAATATTTTCAACATTTGAAGCCAACCCCAACCAATTTTTTCATGTAACCTAATGCGTTTATTAACGATAATTTTGAATAAAAACCAAACTTTTTAAATATTTTTTTTCAAAAGTAAACATACACTGATTAACTGATTATTTCCAAGTCCACTGCTAAACCATTCTTCCCTAATAAATGTGATAAAACACATTTCTGAGCCACCTACACCCATTGTCTTCCAATATCTTGCCACTTACACTTCGCGTACCGGTATGAGGCTGCCACTCGAAAAACTTTGTTTTTTAATAATTTATTGTTCAGTAATATGAACCCAAACGATCTTTTGGAGGTATTAAGAATTTTAATTCTATCAATAATATTTAAGTAGAAATATGGGATATTTGAAAAAGTTTCTACATTGAAATAGAGAAAATGGTAGCCCTATGCGGGGCGTGCTGTCGAAATTCTGAGCGTCACGTCCCCTGTAATTGGGTTACCTTTACGTGACACAGGCTGACGTCACGTTTCATACCAACACGCTGTTGGAGGTGCCCTAATTCTAACTTTCGCTAAAATCTTTTCGGTATCTGAAAATGTACTAATTATTTGTCAAGGTTTTGCAAAATTTAAGCAAATTATTAAAATTTAAGCAAATTTTTAATATTAAAACACTCATTTATTTTATTATTGATGAATTAATTTAACTTAGACATAATAAAGTAAATGGAGCTCTACACTCTATTGTGAAAAGTTAGAATGTATCAAAAAAGGCACGTATGGCAATTCACAATGCTGTATTAGTCCCTACTTTAACGTATGGTAGTGAAAGTTGGGTGTGGCAGAAGAAGTACGAGAGTACAATAAATGCAGTAGAAGTGCGGTCGCTAAGGAGTATGTTAGTGCTGAATCTGAGTGACAGAGTGAGAAACTGTGTGATAAAAGAAAAGTGTGGTTTGCAAGATGATGCGGTGACCAGGATTAAGAAAGGAATGCTTTGGTGGTTTCGTCATGTAGAAATAACGAATGGGGAAAGACTGACAAAGAAAATTTATGTTGCAGAAGTGAATGGCAGAGTCGGAAAGGGACGTCCTATGCGAAAGTTTGTCGACCAAATAGGCGATATATTAAAAATGGGCCAAATTAAGAGTACCCTTAACCGACGAGCATGAATGCGTAGGTATATGGATGTGGAAGAGGCGAGAGAGGTGTGTCAGGATCGTGCCAAATGGAAGTCTGTCGTCTCTGCCTACCCCTCTGGGTGACAGGCGTGAGTGTTTATATTATGTTATGTATAATTTACAATACTCCATTATAATCCTTAGACATAATATTATACTAAACTGAAGAGGCAACGGGCCGATCACTAAAGAAAAATGAAGTAGGCTCGTACTGAATAGCGAAGTGCACAAAGCCTCTGATAGCGAACTGATATGACATACAGAAAGTCGATAATGCAAGCAAAAAGCTCTATTTTCAGCAGGCGATTTATAATAAGCTTAAAATCAAAGTCAAAATATTTTTTTTTTCAAATTTGGCCTTTAAAAATCAAGTTTTAAAAAACAAGGAAAACCGAATGATAATGCTGATGACATTATTTTAGAAGACACAAAACAAGATATGATTGTAGTAATGACATCTTAGAAGAACCTAATTTACTAGGAGTAAAACGCAAAAGATACTTATATTAATATACCTACAATACTTGAATGTAACTAATTACTCTAAAATTTATACTTTTATTATTTTGAACAAGAAACAGAAAGTACTTTTTTAATAATGTTTACTTATTTTAACTGTATTAACTACTGTTTTATAAATAACCTTAAAAATAATATAATATCTAAAATGTCAAAATTAGACTATTTTTTCTCACGCATGTCATACGAGTACATACAACCCAACCTTGAACATTTCAATGTCTGTTACTATCGCAGTAATGAACATTGACCACGTACTATGAAAGAGCCGTTCACTATAACTTGACCTCTCCCGCTTGAAAAAGTCTATACAAACAACATGATAGAATAACTGCTTAAAGCCCTTTTCAAACTGGTTACGTGTGTGGTAATTGCGTGGAGAACTGACTACGTTATAGCTATATAAGTAAATTGTAACGGTGATTTATATTGAGCGTTAGTTACATAGGTCAAACAAAGAGATCTATAAAAACCCGCGTGAAGGAACATATAGCTGATGTAAAGCACCGACGCTCCGGGAAGTCTGCAGTCTGCGAACATGTTCAAGATCGTCCCCACCATTACATTAGATTTGATAAACCACAAATTCTCGCAAAAGAACACCGATTCCTACCAAGGATGATACGCGAGGCTATTGAAATTAAAAAACATCCAAATTTCAATAGAGAAGATGGTTGGGTGCTACCATCTGCTTGGGATCCTATAATTAACAAAATTAAACCCAAACCCAAGCATACCACTGCAAGACTTCATGATACTATAAGCTCGTTTTGCGTAAATCAGACCAAAAATTAATATTAAAAAACTGAAGGTAGCCGGACTAACTATGACATTGGGACGTCAAACATCTCAGTCCCCCCCCGTGACCATGGGCGCTGTAAAGCACCCGAAACGTCGGGATAATAATAAAAATAAATTAAAGTAATTAAACGCGATAAAATCCGTAAATAATAGTTTTATTCAATGTGTAGTGTTCGCGTAAATTTAAGAAATCATCGAGCGTTAGTCTTAAGCTGTACAAATATAATAAATATTTTGTAGAAAAAAAAATTCAACGAGCCTTAAGTAAATCTTTTTGTATAAAGACCAAACAAATTCCAATAAGAACTTTAAAGTAGATTTCTTTAGCTAGCTTTTTGGATGATTATAAAATGAAAAGTTACATTAAATGAAATATTTTTTCTTTACGTCGTTCATAGCGTTCTTATTTCAAATCGACTTCCGTTTCCTTTTTGTACCATCACACCATCATTGTCATTGCAGTCCTTCACAAGTCTACTGAACAGGTCTACCTCAAGGAATGCCACAAAACACGTCCTGTTATGTGCATACTACTTGCTTTACCAGGTCGTCACTCCATCTAGTGGGTAGGCATCCGTACACTAAGTTTATCAATACGTGACTGCCACTCAAGAACCACTGTTTCCTATCGGTTTTTGTTTCTTCAAGCTCTGTTTGGGTACTTTTTTTTTTTTTTTTTTTTTTATAGAAGAGGGGGCAAACGAGCATGTGGCTCACCTGATGTTAAGTGACTACCGCCGCCCATGATCAACCGCAACACCAGGGGAATTGCAGGTGCGTTGCCGGCCCTTTAGAAAGGAGTAAGCTCTTTTCTTGAAGGTCCCCAGGTTGTATCGGTCCGGAAAAATCACCGGTGGTAAATTATTCCACAGAGAGGTTGTACGCGGAAGAAAACTCCTTTTGAAACGTACAGTGGTGGACCGCCAAGCATCCAGATGGTGTGGATGGTATCGGGACGTTTGCCGTGTAGTGCGTTCACGAAATTTGGCGGCTGGGATTAATCCGAACAATTCCTCAGAGCACTCCCCGTGATAGATGCGATAAAATACGCAAAGAGATGCAACATCTCTTCGCAGCGCCAGTGAATCGAGCCGATCGGAAAGCACTCGGTCGTCGACGATTCGAGCCGCTCTGCGCTGGATGCGGTCAAGTGGAAGGAGCTGGTACTGGGGAGCCCCAGCCCAGAGATGGGAACAGTATTCCATGAGCGGCCGAACCTGCGCCTTGTAAAGTTGCAGGCGGTGTGCCGGCATGAAATACTGTCCCGCTCTGCTGAGCACGCCAAGCTTTTTAGAGGCCAATTTGGCCTTCCCTTCCAAGTGACCACGAAACTGCACGTCACTCGATATGTCGACGCCGAGGATTCCGATACTGGCTGAGGCAACAAGGGGGAGTGCCTTGAAACTGAGGGGATACGACAAAGGGGTTCTTTTTAGCGGTTAACGCGCAAACTTGTGTCTTCTGGGGGTTAAACTGGACTAGATTTAGTCGCCCCCAATCCGAGACTCTGTCCAGCAGAGACTCGACTTCAGACACAAGTTTGTCCCGGCACTCAGAGACGTTTTCCCGAGAAATATTTGCTCGGCCGGTGTAAAGAGCATCACCAGTGCTGTCATCTGCATAGCAATGAATGCTACGGGTTTGCAACATATCATTGATATGCAGAAGAAACAGCGTTGGCGATAGCACGCAGCCCTGTGGAACACCAGCATTAATAAGCTTGCAATCGGAGCTTGCACCGTCTACAACGACCTTGATGCTCCGATCTGCAAGGAAACTGGTGATCCAATCGCACAATTTCTCGGGAAGCCCATAGGAAGGGAGCTTCGAAAGTAAGTAAAGTACTTTGGGCTTTCGCCGGCCCATTGCCACTTCTACTTACTGATCCGTTGTGGTATATCGGTTATTCTGGTTCTACTTCTACCTCCAATACGAGGTTTATAATGCTGAAAAGTCTGAGCATAATCCTTTCCAAAGCTCGCTGAGAAATCTTAAGTTTCCTCAAGCGGCCGTGATGACCGTAAATGCGTCTTAGATTCACGCATTGATTGTATGTTGTTTACAAGTTTTGAAAACCGTAATCTCCCAAACGCTGCCCAGTTGAGTTGGATTCGATCGATCGATCTTACATACACTATTAAAAAAAACTACTATATTGGAATAAGCCAAATTAATAGACAGATGACCATTAAAGATCACGCTTGCGAGGAATATCTACATGCTGCTGAGATCACAAAAACAGATTATTATATATACAGATATATTTTTACGTGGTAGAGCCATGCTGCACCTATATTATGGTTGTAGCACAAGTAGGTCAGCTCGACGAAGTTAGGACCACCCTCTCACAGAAAACCATCGTAAAATAGCAGTATAATGCTGCTGTATTTCGTATGGTGAGTGTAAAGAACCAGAGACCCTATTACTGGAAACGAGGCATTCTATCTTAGTCCTCAAGGGTGACAACACGTCTGGATTTTGATTCTAGATCAAGGATAAATATAGATATCTATGGGCCACAGCCTCCACTTACCATCAGGTGAACTGTGTGCTCATTTATCACCCTTATTCTATTTAAAAAACATTTAATAAAATCAATATTTCACACTACTTCCAATTTATTTAAAATATACGTAGATCCATTCTAATATTATGAATTGTTTGTCTAATTAACAAACCTTTATATTTAAAATAAAGTACCTACTCGTATATTATTGACAACACGATTATGCCAGAAATGTTTGACAATAAATAATGCATACTAATAAATTCTTCTTTACGTTTAAGCAAATGGAGACAGGCACTAAAAGGGTTGTCCCAAAGGGAAAGAAGTGTTAATAAAAATCTCTCAGGAAATCAAAACTATAAATCAACTTAACAGCCTTTCGTCCGCGTCTCTGCATATATTTGACGACTTAGTATTTTTCGCATAAAACCTCACAGGGAGAAACAAGCCAAACGAAATTCTTCCCTCTTCCGAGAAACTGCTTTCTTTCCTTTCGTTTTTCATTTATTTAAATATTTCGTATTTAATAACTTTAATATAAGATTTATTTTTTTATTAACATATTACTTTGAGTTTGGATGTTAGCAAAACATCTCCACGATATAAAGTAAATCCTATTGAGGTGATCACAAACAAAAGGTGATGATGAAAGTCATTGTGTTAATTGCCAGGCATTAAATTAATAATCAATAAAAAAGAATCATTCAAAATAGTCGGTTTGATTTTTTAAGTTATATTTTTCAATTAAATTATTAAAATTAGACAATTTTAAAATTAAAAATACTCACTGCTTAAATCGTTAGTAATTTAATATATTTAAAAAATCCACCAACCATTTAATAATTTAAAATGGCATTTACCCTTTTTAATGAAATACGAATTAATCGATTTTCATATTATTATACTTTTATAAAACTGATCGGTTGTCATAAACATCATAAATTATATAAGCTTACGCCGCCTAGACATCGGGTAGGACTGAAACAACGATATGGGAACAGCTTCGATTTAAATTTCGAACGCGTTATCTGATTGGTCGGCGAGTCCGTTCGGAAGGCGTTGGGCGAGTGCCGTCGGCGTATGGGCGTGGAACTAAGCAAGTGTGAATTCCGCTCCAGTGATTGTAATAAATTAGCTTAAACGTTACAAACCATGCTTGCTCTGTGAATGAAGCTTCACAATGCTACGTCGTAGGCTGCTACGCTACATAGCATATACATTAAACTTCAACGTGCTCTGGTATGATGCCACGTAATATGTATACTTAAATCATTTTATTATTGCCAATTTAAAAAAAAGTACGTTTATCAAACTTCATTTACAAATTTGAAAGACGTGTTGCGTATTATTACCTATTATTCATCTAAAAAAATTATAAAGCGTATTATTAAGTCGCAGGAAAATATTAATAATAAATCACGTACCTAGATATATGTTATATATTATTATTAGGGCCCGGATCAATATGTATAGATAATATCAAAATATGTACATATAATATAGACTTAAAATCCTAAAATATGGGAAAAATATGTGTAGGTAATAAAAGATAACGATGTTGTACATTAAAACGATTCCCTATTAAGAAAACCCAAAGAAATACAATTTTACTTAGCTTATGTTTCATTATTATTTGAACTACAGTATATAATTACGTGTTTCCTTAAATTTTCAAAATTAAAACTCTTTCTGTTTGGACGAAATAATGCTTTGTTCTGGCTGAATGATTTTTCAACATCATAGGATGTGATTGAAGCATATTTAAATTTGCATAATTCTGCGAGTGAGTAGGGCACGTCTATGGTGCCTTCTAATGTTCCACACAGCATGCAGTTGATTTTGTTTAGGATACGAAATCCTTTGTTTTTTCCAGTACGTAGAGTAATTTTTGCCTCGCTACTTCAGCAACGGCACCTTCTGATTCTAAATTTTTTTTCGATAATCTTCAAATTATAATTTGGAGAAGTGGAAGAATTTTCGAGTGCCTTTATCGGGTATGATAAATAGCAATAATTGCATTTTATGTATATAAAGCAAATAGTTACGTAGTGTAATCTTGGAGAAGTTCTTTTGAGATTGAAATATCAGCAGCTTTATTCTCCAATTCAAAAATAATCTTTTTGATTTCAGTGTAATACTAGGCATAGTATTCATTTGCTGTCAGCTAAGTTCCCCAGCGGTTCAGCACTGGTGCTAGCGGTAAGGAAATAACATCTCTTTAAATTTTGAGATCCTGCTTGCTGCTTTCAATTTTTTTTCTTTACGTTTGATACTAAACTGTCAACCTTTTTAAACTGAGACCTTATTCATTCAGCTAATCTATTTATACCATAAGCCAAACACTTCACGTGAATAATTTTTGGATACAAAACTTGTAGGGAATCTACAGCTTTTACCATACAAAGAGCAGCATCGCTAAGTAACAAGAAAACTTATAAGCTTGTTTTTCAGATAGGGTTTACTATTTGATGGTAGTCGAATGGCAGATACGAACTCAAGATTTTAAATTCAGCGGTCAATAGGTACTCTAAGCTCAATTAAGAATATAATTTCTTACATATTTTAACGTCCAGGGATACGAACTTGCAACCTTCCTTAAAACTATCCTTGAAACTCATATCCTTATATTTTAGCCCTATAGTGTAGTCTGGCTGTAAGTTGACCTTCTACATGAAAAACACTAAAACATTTTGTTCGACAAAGAAAAAAGATCTCTATTACTTAACCACAAAACTCCTTGTTATAACAGAAGTAAGCTTTCAAATCTTACATTAGATATTCGAAAAGCGTACGCGGTAATCGATAAAGCCTGCCGGCGAAATAGGATAGACCAGAACTGATGAAACTTTAGCGCTAGACAAATTTCACAGCAAATTCTTTATGCTACCGGATATCAGTATCCATATTTTCAATAAGTAGACAATGTTAGGAATCTTTAACAGCATTTAATGATTCTTATTAGATTATTTAAAAAATATAAAACAACTTCAATTATTACCTACTAATTCACACACTGGCCGTGGTAGCTCAGTGGCTGAGAGCGCGCTGTAAATTCCACACTATGCAAGCAACCCGGGTTTGATCCCCGCTGAAAGCAATGAAATTGTTAATTACAATTTTAAGTGCTGATTCACCACGTGCTTGGCGGTGAAGGAAAACATTGTTAGGAAACTTGCATGGCTGAGAAATAATAAAAAAATAACACATATTTCGAAGACATGTGAAGTTCGCCAACACGCATTGAGGCAGCGCGGCGGATATTTGCTTGACCTTAACCCTATCGATTAGCGATTTAAAGATCGTCAAATTGTACATACTGGCAAGAGCCCTAACTGTTGTCTTAAAAGGCACATGTCTGTCCTGGGACTAAGTAAATCAGGGATGCGCTGGTTCTGTCCCCTAACGGAAAAAACGCCTCTACACATTCTAACTGATTGCGGACCCCTAATTCGCAAACGTAACACTCATCTGGGGAACTATATACTCCACCCAGAAGAAGTGAAATTGCTTACAGCTAAGCAACTCCTTCTATTTATTGAAGACGTAGGGCTTAGCAGTGAACTATAGCCATAGCAGCGATCACAATAGATCTTTTAGGTCGCAGTAATATTGGTGTCTTTTCCTAGACCTGCATAGCTGCACGCAAATAATTTAAAAAAAAGTTCGTCAACACGTACTGGAGCAGAGCGGCGGACAAGTTGCTCCAAAACCCTTGCAGAAATGAGAAGAGACCTGTGCTTAGTTGAGGGACGTATACAGATTGTAGCTTTACTTTTTTAAAAGTATTGCAGCCCACTTTAGTTCACTGCTGGGGCCTATGCATCTAGGTGATCCCACCACGTAGTCCTATTTTCGATCTTACTCATCGAACTCCTTCCAGCCATATTTGCAATGATCACAGCGTGAAGTAGAATGAGGAGGCCCACGGTTCGTTTATCTATAAGTGTTTTCCACTCCGTGACTCACTTATTCTATCTGTTATAAATTCTGCTGGCAATAATAAATAAAGAATATCCACTACCCCATATAGATAGGTGTATGTGCAGGAGATGTCAGGGAGTAACTGAAACCGAAAAAGAGCAGCAGCATCTTCCTGATAAAGACACAAAATTATAAAAACTGTTACTGTTAAATAGTTTGTTACAAATGATTGTTAAAAACGAGTATTCGGTTCTGTATAAACGTGAAGAACCGGATGCGTCCACAACCACATACTGATTGATTACACTTTTAATCATCTAAATATATACATGAACTCCAAACATTTTTCTTGCGCATTACCTTTTATCTTATTTTCATTTAAAAAAAAAACTATAAGTATTAAATGTCTACAAAGTTATTCATGCAGTTAATTTTAAGTGCTACACTTGAAACTAACCACACGAATAACTTTGTCAACACCTGTCGACACCGAATATCGATTATTTATTTTTCAGATTTTTTTCTTTTTATACGTTTAATGATCTACTTTGATATCAAATTTTAAGTTTCTAAGTAACCTAGAAATAGCCTAAGTTCTTAATGAGTTAGTCAGTGAGTGACAATATAGGCACTTTCAGACCTTATTAACTTTAACTAACTATAATAGTTCTATACATGAAGTTTGGGAATCTAGGTACTCTTCTTGGACTTTATTCAAAATTATTTCTAATAGTTTCTGTGTTTTGAAAGGATAAAAAGTAGCTTTCTTCCAAGTGGAAGAGCTACGCTCTAACTATTTTATGGCTGTAGCACGAATGCGTCGGCGCGACCGGGGAAGGAACACGCTATCAGAGAATACCATCGTACAATAGCAGCCTGATCCTTTTGTGTTACGTATGGTAAGTGTAGAGAACCGGAGACCCTTTTCACTGGTAATAAGGTATTCCATCTTAGCCTTCCATAGATTTAGAATAGACTTACCATCAGGTGAACTTTGTCACAACTTTTTTTAAATAAAATGTGAAATAAAATCGAAATGATTAGTGTATAATTTATACGCTCTGTTTTCATTTCCGAACTTTGGATTACTAATGGATACAGGAATATGTGTCTGATGATGATTTAAAATTCAACTTTTTAAGGAATTTCTTATTAATATACACCTCTTAATTTTAAATATTTATTTTACATACAAAAACACACTAAACACAAATACCTGCATACACCTTTTAATTAACGAAACTTTATAAAAAACATTTATAAAGCGCAGAATTTTCATATTTTCCGAAGCACTCACGACCTGAAAGCCGCTGCTCGCTAACTCGGAGGCGTCTGCGTAGATCGATAATGGGACGTGACGAGGATACCAACGCCCGCCTTACGCCGTCGGCACTTAAGGCGCTGCTTTTAGTGAAAAAATGCTTTAATACTTCACCGTTAGTCTGAACTACGGCACTTAAATCATTCATAGTATACTTTTTCTGCCTATATAGTAATAGAATGCCTCGTCGGACTGGTAAGTACGATCGCTGATTATGTGCTCCTGGATACGAATCTTGGATCGGGCTTGTGCCCGAATGGGCTTTTCCGTTAAGAAATTCTCAGAAACGGGCCGGAGTCAGGAATTTGGCTGTTTATTCTATGTGTCTCGGAAAGTATCTCTCTCCAGTCTTATCGTATTGCGGATATGAGTTTGAAAGAATAGATAGTATACCTGTGTCTACGAGGAGAAGCGTTCACTACTGTATTTAACACAACATTGCTTTTTCTTATAGTATTTGAAAAAAGAATATTTTATTCTAGTCGTAATACAATAATGTATAGAAATTTTTTGAGGTGTGCAAGTGAACTGTGTGTGCATTTGTCATTATTATCAGTATAAAAAAAACACATTCGTTAAATTTTTTGAATTCCTAGCACCCGCCGGGTGCGTTGCTGACATAGAAGAAATAATTGTGGAAATATCCTTATAAATTTGGAGGAGTTATATTGTTTGATTAGGTATTACATTAATTGAAGTAGAATAATATATAAATTTCAAATAAATTTGTCGGTATGGTACGCGCGCCACGTACTGTAATTGTATTTGTAATTGTACTATGCTTAACATTCGCGCAATACGTGATAGTGACACGCAGCAGCCATTATGGTTGTAGCACGGATGACTCGGCATGACCGGGGAAGGACCACGCTCTCACAGAACACCAGCGTAAAATAGTAGCTTAATGCTGATGTGTTTCGTATGGTGAGTGGAGAGAACCAGAGACCCGTTTTACTGGAAGCGAGGCATCTGCATTTTGATTCTTAATCGAGGTTAAATGTAGATGTCTATAGGCTACAGCATCCACTTACCATCAGGTGGACTATGTGCTCGTTTATCACCCTTATCTAATAAACAAAGTGCACGAAATAAATTGACAAAGTTTTACAAGTTTAACAAGCAATCTGACGAATATAATAACAGCGCATAAAATACAAACAAAACAAACATTCATTATGACCATTATACCTACTTTTCTAGGAGATTTTTTTTGCTATCTTGGCGGATACCTGTGTAATAAAGTTAACAAGGAACTTAATATTCACGTCCTACCTAAAATAAAAGCTAAAAAATGTATCCATGAATGGTTACTGATGACGGACTATAAATATACGGAAGGTCTTTTTACATCACATGTGTAAATGTTGTAAATTTGCATTCACTCAGCACACGCACACACGCACACACACACACACACACGCACGCACGCACGCACGCACGCACGCACGCACGAACGCACGCACGCACGCGCACGCACGCACGCACGCACGCACGCACGCACGCACGCACGCACGCACGCACGCACGCATGCACGCACGCACGCACGCACGCACGCACGCACGCGCACGCACGCACGCACGCACGCACGCACGCACGCACGCACGCACGCACGCACGCACGCACGCACGCACGCACGCACGCACGCACGCACGCCCGCACGCACGCACGCACGCACGCACGCACGCAATCACGCACGCACGCACGCACGCACGCACGCACGCACGCACGCACGCACGCACGCACGCACGCACGCACGCACGCACGCACGCACGCACGCACGACGCACGCACGCACGCACGCACGCACGCACGCACGCACGCACACGCACGACACGCACGCACGCACACACGCACGCACGCACGCACACACACACGTATCATTATTGTTAAATTATGTATATACGCTCAAATGGATTATATCGTATCATTACTGTTAAAATATGTATTCCAAGATAACATACTTTTGTATTTGTTTAACTGGGAGGGAGACCTGATGACCTGAAATACATGTTCGTCGCCTAGTTTAGGCATCAGTCTCTCACATTAATTTGTGCCTTTTTTTTGTTAAAATTCGATATTGTTAATTTAATGTGGAGAGAAAAATAAATTATTATTATTATTATTATTCATTTTTATCTTCTAGATTCGTCTATTAATATTATCGTAATTCTGCCATATAAAGAAAGTCAAAGCCGCTAAGCGGGCTATGTATTTTCCTTTCGCATTGTAAATGAAATTTCTTTGCGTGTTATAAACATATACATAAACGTATATTACTTGTTATATTTTGTATTATACATGATACATGGTAATTGAAGATAAAGTTACGCACATAGCCCAACGATTCAATAAGCTGAAGTGTAGTGACGGTTTAAGAGCATCCACTACCCTGTATCATCCCGTAGGTATCGTAAGGAGCGACAGAAGTTAAAACAGGAGATGTGCAACAACATCTGCCAGACAGCAACTCATAATAATAAAAACCTACAGTTGCCAACCCGACTGGCCTGCACGGCAACTATGGCACATTTGGCCATTGTGAGTCATCTTTGGGTAGGATGTTCAGCAGTGGACTTTCATAGGCTGTAATGATGATGTTGATGATGATGACCACCATAAGCGACGAGAATGGCATGGTTTTGCCGCCATCTATTGAAAGCTATAAGGTCTTTTTGGTTTATTCCATCGTCGCTTCTTACGTCACCCACGAGACCAATGAGTAGTTTGCTTGAACAAATGGCACGTTTGGTTAACAAATTGTAATTAAAGTTCGGTGTTTGGCGGTCTACCACCGAATATTTCACTACGAAGATCCTTACCTTCAATAAAAAAGCCTTCTCTAGTAACAAGAGAATTCTAGTGTCACGGATGTTAATGGGCGACGGTGATCACTTTTTACATTTTCACATTCAGAAGTAGTTGTTCTTAAACATTTCTGGCATATGATTAAACTATACTTTGTTAAAAACGCTGTCGCTCTTTTGTTTAACTACTAATTTTATTACTAGTTCGGAGAAACTTCTGTCCTAGGAAGAAACAGCAAGAAACCCGGCTAGACTTTTTTTAAATAACAGCTTAAAATCATGTTATATGTTGTTAAATCCCGTGAACGTTTCCCGATCCAATCTTCAATATGTAATGAATCTCTTCATAAGTATATATTCGCTTTATTTAAAGTTTTTGCTGCTAGCACATTTCCTTTCCTAACAACCGTCAAAGGGCGACCTCTTTTCCTTTCATCTCTCATAGTAAATCAATTGTGCTTAAATTTGTTATACCGGCTTGCCTTAGAAGGCCTTTATCCATAAAGTCCATTTGAACTCTATCAAACGATTCGTCTTTTTGAGACGACATTTGAAATCTTTAGATTTCGATATTTCAATCTAGCTCGTAAAAACGTGGAGGGAAATTTTAAAAAATTAGAATAATTATAATTTTATTTGTAAACAATCGTCTTTTCAAAATAAATTGTAACTGGCCAATGTGATATACTTAAAAAAGTTTTTTTTGCATGACTTTCCACGTGGCCGCCATATTCGATAAATTACAACCATTTGCCATACAACTTCTCTCAAAGCGGGTGGAACACTAGTACTAAAAGTCCTTCAGAAGCTCTTCAATTCCGTCCTCCATGGTGGCACTACTCAAGAGGTGTGGAGCAGAAGTGCGGTGGTCTTGTTCTTCAAGAAAGACGACAACGCTCTCTTGAAGAACTACAGACCGATTTCCCTTCTGAACTGCGCCTACGTGCGGTTTTCGAGAGTCATTACGAATCGTCTCTCACGCAGACTCGACGACTTCCAGCCTCCCGAACAAACTGGTTTCCGAAAAGGCTTCAGTACCATAGACCACATAGTACAATCTGCCACTTCGCCTGGTGTATGTGGAATATGAGAAAGCCTTAATTCCGTCGAAATTTTGACGGTGCTACAGTCCCTTCAGCGGTGTCAAGTTGACGGTTGGTATATCTAATTATTTAAGTGTTTGTACAGTAGGGCTACGATGGCTATCCAAGTATAGAACCAGAGTTCGAAACCTAACTGCAGAGAGGTGTAAGACAGGGTGACGTCATAATATCCCCGAAACTCTTCACCGCTGCATTGGAAGACGTTTTCAAGCTACTGGACTGGAAAGGATACGGTATTAATATCAATGGCGAGTACATCACTTAACTTCTATTTTCCGACTATATAATCCTTATGGCAGAATCGCTGGAGGATCTAAGAAATATGCTCAATGACCTCAATAGAGTCTCCCAACGGATAGGTCTTTTAATTTTATACTTTTTTTATTTCATTTTAAACACATGTTTAGATAGACGAACAAGTATGATTACAATTAAAGGAATTAATAATAAGTCATAAAAATAACATGCAATATTAAAAATTAAAACTGTGTGTAATTTAATACTGTAGAATCTACAAAAGAAAAATTGAAAACTCAAGTTTATAATATTAGATACCTACCAGAACTAGGTTGAGTACCTGTGTTACAGACCATCACTTACGCTATGGGCTTTATACTATAATACACAAGATAATTTAAAAAAATATACTATATTTTATAATAAATAAAATAACTAAATAACAATTATTTGTAACCTACAATTAATACAAACCTATTTTAGAACTACTAACAACTTCTCTGTGTTTTCGTAATTTAATTTGTTCAGAAATTCTCTTACAATTATATTACATATCTTATAACTTATACTATATATATCTTTAGTGACTTGTGAAGCTTGTTGTACAGAAATGGTCCTAAAAATATGTACCTAAAACCTGTTCACAAATGCGTGTTTGGTTTGAGGGTTTACACAAATTAAGTCCATTGTTCTCCTGTCTATGGATTTTAAATTAAAAGTTGGAAGTTCGGTATGCTGTTTTGACGTATGTGACGTTCGGAATGAACAACTGACGGACAGTTAGTACACTATATGCCAAGTAAAGTTGATGTGTAGGAAACATGAAAGGATGGAAAGTTTTAGAACTGCTCTCTCTTAAGATTAACATGGACAAAACAAAGATCATGTTTAATGTCCATATTACATCTATGCCGGTAGTTGTTGGGAGCACTAAGCTCGAAGTTGTTGACGAGTACGTTTACCTGGAACTAATAGTCCGGCTAGGTAAGTCTACATTCAACCGAGAGGTCAATCGACGGATTCAACTCGGCTGGGCAGCAGTAGGGAAATTACGACACATCTTCTCGTCAGGTATACCTCAAAACCTGAAAACTAGGTTGTATAACCGATGGATAGGATGACTTACGGATCTGAGAAGTGGTCCTTCACTGCTGGCCGTTTGAGGACGCTCAAGATCGCTCAGCAACCTATGGAGAGGGCTATACCCGGGGATTCTTTGTGTGATTGACATAGCCCAACGGATTAGTAAGCTGAAGTGGTAATGGGCTGGCCATATAGCTCGAAGAACCGTACCGGTAGGCGTAGTGTAGGGTGACCCCCCACTTGATGGAGTGACGACCTGCTAAGAGATGCAGGAAGTCGATGGATGCAGGTGGCTCAGGACCGTGTTTTGTGTCATTCCTTGGGGATGGCCTATATTCATCAGTGGACTTGTGAAGGGCTGTAATGATGATGAATGATGATATAAACATATATTTATTATTTGTTATGTTTATATAAAATTATTTGAGATTTTTACAATAGTATTGTTACGCGCCTAAGTCGACGGCACTAGCGCCATCTAGTGTCAGATAAGAGAGCGAGGGGAGCTTTACAGAAAATGACATCACTAATCTTTCAACCGACAGCGCCATCTAGTCCCGAACCGAAGAACTAAACTTCTAGAAGTTGAAACTCGAACTCTCGGTACCTTGCGCGTGTCTACTTGAATATTCTCGATATTTCGGTGCTAATTTATATTTATAGGCGCTGCAAGATGCGATCGGGGAAGTATTGAAGTTGGCGAGACAAGCGAAGCTTCGGAGCGGAATAAAGTGAATCAGTGTGATTAATTATTAGTGTTTTAACTTTAATTAGTGTAAGGTGAATTAAAGTGTTAATTTAGGTAATTCTATCGGCAATTTTTATTGTCACGAACCTCAAGCTCCTAACAGTATTTTATTTTTAAACAATTCTAATTGACAAAACATAAAAGAACAAAAAATAAACTCTTGGCATATAATAATTATAATTTCCCTACACCGAATTGCGGTCACAGGACAGGATTATGCATCACGAGAGTATGCATGCACAGGTGCATTCTCTTTTCTCGTAGAATAGTCCAAAACACGACCGGAGAGAGAACAGGCGAAGGACCAACGACTTTACGTATTTTGAAAGGCACGGGGATGAACGATGATGCACCACCGTGCCTTATGCCCTTATCCCGTACAGTGGTATCGAGATTTTTTTTCTGGTTTTGATCCAACCCGGCATTCGTACCCGAAACCACATAACCAACACAATGGCGTTTACGACCACTAGACAAACGAGACAGCGGTTTATATTATTTTGGGAAATGGCCATAACATGTTATGGCCTCCTATAGATGACAATATAATCTCATTTACGTCAGACAAAGGATGTACACATACTGCAGCGGCATCAAGTACTAAGATCGTCAATCAATCTGCCAAACTATCAAAACAAATGCACTCTACAACGGGACAGACCTTTGTCCAGCTGTGGGCTTGTACTATTGTATCATTCTCATCTTGTGTCTTCAGCTTTGTGCTGTAGATGTACATGAAGGTACGTACATTGGTTGTAATACATAATTTTATCCAAAATTAATTAAAGGCAGTTTCTTACCCCGTGCTCATCAAATTAAAATTGCAAAATATTTCATAAAGAATTTGTTTTTGGTTTACTTTTGTGTGCATGGAATTTTATTATATAATTTTTTCCAAGACAGCAGACTACAAACGTAACGTCCCATTTACAATCAGCCTTGTTGGGCAGGGAAGTCAGAAGGGAAGTGGGAAGCGCATGTATGTAAATAGGCTACTCGCGCTGTCACTGCCCATGCCGCTGCCACTGCCCGGCACTCCCTCGAATGTCGGTTTTTCGTGCGGAAGTCAAAGGACGGGCAGCGCGAACGGGAGCCAGTTTACATTCTCGCTCACTTGCCACCGAAGTTCGACCAAGAAAGAACGTGCTACGTTTTAAAACTGCAATTTGTTTATTAATCTGTCTTGTGTTTTAATGATACTCGTATTTAGTAATGATAAAACAATTAAGTTTTTAGAACTTTATGAATTGAGCGGCCAATATGGGATCTTCATGATAAAAATCATAAATTGTACGTTGTAGCTACTTATACTGAGCAGACATAATGCTGACACAACAAGAAACTCGACGTCAGTCATTGTTGCGAGTTGATCAATAAAGAAGTATGAAGGCTGAGTGTGAACACCCACTCGCGTCGTTATCGCCGCACAAGTATTTAGGGAAATATTTTCGGCTGCGACAGGAGCAGTAGCAGTGGCTGAGTGTAAATGAGACATAAAGTGGTTGGTCCCTGGACGGTAATGCGGCATAATATGCCTTACTCGTGTGATCATACTGCACCACGGGCTCTCATGTAATGCCGTAAATCTTTTTATCACATTTGAGGAACATAACATTGGAGAGCTCTATAAGCTGTTTTCTTTTGTTCTTTCTCTAACTCTTAGCCATGTTTATTGAACTGAAAACTTATTTAAGTTCGTTGTAATTTGAAACTCAATACTAGATCGCGAAAAAATGAGATAGAATACAGTATCCAATATTCTATCTCATTCTTGTATATGTATGTGATATGTTTATTCATAGAGTAATGTTTATTATAAATTAATTCATATTTTAAATACCCTTCAATTATCCTACTCCTGATTCTATTCGTCTCATTCTGTCGAAGTTTATTTTTCTGAAGATTGTATTTTTACTGCACAATTTCAAGGAATAGCTATTTCTCTAATTTTTTTACGTATTTTTTTCTTTTATATCCTACATTTTTTTGAATACTAGAACAAGTAAAATGGCATCTATAAACCGCAAAGGTTTGTAAATATGCATCGATATTTCCAGGTTTGATAAAGAAAAATAGAATATACGTAATATTACATTGTCTTGCAAATAGTTTAAAAATCGGGCTAAATGTATGATTGTAATAACATAGGTAATTAAATTACTCGTAATGTAAATAAATGGTAAGTTAATTTCTAAGTGTCAAGAAAATCGAGACGAGCTTTTTTAAGATTAACAACACCAATGCCTTATTATTTTAAGAATATTTGCCATATTCGTTTGTGTCAACGCTTGCGCTATCGGGGTGGTCTTGTTCATCATTGACGCCGTTTGGAAACGAATTGAGCTTGCATGACACGCCAATCCGAAATTGATCATGTGTGCATATCAATCGTAGCTTTCATGGTGAAAATTTAAATAAATTCTCAGCAGACTACCAGCATGTAATTTGCATATCATTGCAATAAAAGCGCGTAAACTATGTCATGCCACATTATGGTCTAGGTTCGCTACGTTCGATATGATCAAAGTTCTATGTTACGTCCTTAACTAATATCTTAGATGTTTTCATTTAACAAAAATAACTAATAATATATAATAATATCCGTGTAATTTTATATCTGTTATCTAATAATTAGAGTCACTAGGTCTTGGCTAATTATGATGACGTAGTTATATCAATTTAATGTAAAACGATTTCCTTTAAAAAATACGAGTTAAACGACTCGCAAAGCACGAGGCCATCTTTTGTGTATGCAACGGTTTCTTAAAACTAAATTAACTTACAATAATTTCTTCTGCAGTTTACATTATTAATCTCGCTACAATTATTCCAGCCCATAATAAGTCAAAGGATGCAAGTACTAGCGCTCAAACAATGTTAAAAACAAACCTGCCTTTTACAATGTGCATTTACTTAAATAATCGATAAATCTCGCACTCGCGGTCGCGTAATAACAGAATTTACAAATTCAATCAAAAAAGGCCTGAATATATGAAGCGGTGCAAGGTACGGACAGACGGACGCACAGACAGACACAAGAAATCATTATTGCGGCGGAATCCATACAAATAATTGGCCCGTAAACATGTCAGAGCGGCGTCTCTACCATGTATATTTCAGTAGGGTTTGGGCTGGACGAGTTATATTTTTGTCGAGCTTGTGACGTCATAAAATGTGTGGTTTATATCAAGTATGACTTTCAATAAATTATCAAGTCGATTGTCAGATGTTAGCATTTTTTTTCTTCATCACCAGATCATAAGCTTCCACGTCCAACAAGACATTCTTCCATTAAAATAAATATAATACACATGTCACGAAAAAAAAAAAAAGAAAAAAAAAAAAAAAAAAAAAAAAAAAAAAATACTACCTGCCTGAATAGGTAGAGTGGATTAACCTTAATCATCATCATCGCGGATTGACGATCACAGTGCAGGATAACTCGCACTTGTGACGTTTTATCCCTTCGCAGAACTGGATATTTACGCGTTCATTATTGTCGTACATATCATAGTCGCCTGTTCGTTATTTTATAGTACCACAATAACTATGATGGATGTATTATACTGGCACATACAAGATAGCCAATACCGTCAATTTTGAGAAACCATAAATTGGCTGGAGTTGCTAAAAATTGAAACAATATCATAAAATATATCTGATGATGGTATTTGGGTGATGTATCCTTTTATGCCAACAATATTAATGTTACGAGCTTAGGGTTCGTGACAATAAAAACTGCCTATTGAATTACCCGACACTAGATGGCGCTAGTGCCAGCCGTCAACTTAGGCGCGCAACATTAACAACACATGTTATCAATTACAAGGACATAGGTAAAAGGATTTACAACTTATTCGTCTGAAAGTCTAATTAAAAAAATTGGTAACAGTTACGGTTTAATTCTTTATTAATCGGGTAAGAAAGGATCATCCGTGTTTAAACCCACAACGAAGTGAGTTTAAAAATATCCACTACCCCATATCGTTTCTTGGGTGTCGTAAGAGGCAAAGAAGTGAATTGAAACAGAAGATGGGCAGAAAAATCTTTGTGATAACAACTATAAACATAACTACGGTTACCGACCCGCCTCCCAAGCGTAGTAGCTTTTTTTAGAATTGGAGTGACAAGCGAGCTCACAGCCCACCTGATGGTAAGTGAAAGTTGTGACCCATAGACATTTACATTTATCCTCGATTAAGAATCAAAATGCAGATGCGTCGTCACCCCTGAGGACTAAGATGGAATGTCTCGTTTCCAGTAAAAAAGGGTCTCCGGTTTTCTACACTCACCTTACTAAGCACAACAGCCTTTAGCTGCTATTTTACGCTGGTATTCTTTGAGAGCGTTGTCCTGCAGCTGCAGATGCAGCGTGGCTCCACCACGTAAAGTCACGCTGCAGCTATATTAGTTGTGAGTTATTGCAAAACGTCGAGCAAAGGATTGTAGTTCCATATTTATAAATAATAATTAACCATTTGTCTATATGTCCTTCACACCCGCATATCGATTCTATATAAGTTTAAAGAAATGTAAGTAAATTCATTGTATAACGTGGCACTTGGCAACCCTGAGACGGGCCAAATCCGTCAATGTCGTATCAATAGACCGGGCGACGCAGTTTTTTCGTCGCACGCTCGTGACAGACGCACGCCATGAGATGGCGCTGCCATTGTACGGCGCGCGCGCAAACCGACCAGTCTGTACAAATAAAACCTCGGCTACATCAAACATTAAGTAAAAATAAATTCCGTTATATCTAAATAAACAAAGGTAATATTAAAATTATAAATAACTGGTGATTATTTTGAATAATATCACATTGCATGTTTTTTTTTTGTTTATTAAAAGATTCTATATTCATAACGTATCTTCATAAAATACATAAATAAGAAGGTAAGTGGATGGTGTCGCCCATAGATATCTCCGCCTATCCTCGATTAAGAGTCAAAATGCAGATGCGTTGAAATGTCTGGTTTCTGCTGATGTTAATGCTGTTAATCTTTTGGCTTCTGCAGCTTAATCGGTCTCAGAACCCGCGGCGGGCTGAAAAAGCGTGAATTTAAATCATTCTGCATCTTTACTTGCTTAACGGTGACTCCTAAGATAATGTACAGTGCACATGGGTTAGTTATCTAACGGCCGTCCGAGTAGGGGGTGTCGGGCTCCGGTTCTGACGGCCAACTCGTATCGTTCGATGTTCAGGGCGGTGAGAACCGCCCGGGAACGCGGGCACGGTGTACCCGCGGTGTGTAAGAGTGTGCGGCGCACCCGTCTGCAGACTTGCTGCATCCCATCCGCTGTCCTTACAGTGTTTCTGACACTTGGTGAATATGTAGTGTCTGTGTGTGACGGGCTGACGACATTTGAATCGTCGTAATCTAGCGGAACTGGAGGTTCAATTAGAACGTTACGGGGCCTCCGTCTACGTTTACCACTAGCAGGATAAGATGTGTCTCGGCCATCCCAAAGTAGCGTCGAGACATTTTTTTGAAATATTCAGTGATTGTCGGAAGTGTAAAATCTCTGTGCATGACAAAGTTTTGCTGGTGCCACCGAGAAGACGACTTGGTAGCCGTACAAATAACTATGAGCCGCGTGCGCGAAAACTACGCTATAATAGGACATAATAGGCCTTACGCAAGCTTTGTAAGGGTGGAGCTTGTGCCTTAGGGATACTTTTGCTCTTGCTGTTAACTAGCGGGTTCATCATTTTAACGCCTGTGCGTTAAAATGATAATGATGATGATGCATATATGGTTGCAAATTATATTGTCTCTAAAATATATCACTTATTAGTATCATAATATATCAGACCTATGCCTACGAATGCCATAGTGTTATTTCACTTAGAACTATTAAGACTTTCACGTTAAGAAATGGCATAATTGATTCTCGATATTCTGTTTCTCCCTTGATGCTAGTCAACCACGCGAGAGAGCAACTCTGTTACTTTTATAGTAGTTAAAAATAATCTCACAATGTGTATGAGCCTTTATGAAGATCTTGATATAAATAGCTATCAGAAGATATCGAAGTTTATCTTCTATCAAGCGATTCTGTCGGCCATCTCTGCTCATAGAATTGATTTTGATCGACAACTCGTCTCGATTTTAATTCTCTGCAATACTAAACGCCGACGTTTTATCGTATGTTATTATTATGTATGTGTTTGAAACAACTTGTCAATCAAATAATGTTTTTATATAATCTAGTTTATGAAGCTTTATTATAAGATTAAGATAATTTTATATTACTTTTACTTTTTCAAATCATTAGTTTACATCAGCACGTAAAAGTAAAATAGATCCTAGAGTAGTATCTAGTAAAGGATAATCGAGCAAAAATGATGAACCATGTTGCTCCAGTGCGAATCACCGGAGGATATGTTAATATCTACATAAAATCAACCCAGGTTCGATCGCCACCAGCATCAACTAAAATTTTAATTGTAATTTTAAGTACTGATTTATCGCGTACTCGCCGACTAAGATAAATATCCTGGCGAAACATGTCTGATCTAAATATAGAGAAAAAAATATTTCGAGGATATATAAAGTCTGACGACAAGCACTAAAGCAGCGCGGCAGGTTAATAGCTCCATAATCCGGATCTTCCGAAGAACGTATATGGACTGGAGCTTAAGTAAAGTAAAGTAAAGATGTAAAGTAAAGTAAAGTAAAGTAAAGTAAAGATGAGAGTAAAGTAAAGATTACTGAAGATGATACCAAGCGATCCGTGCTTGCAATATCATCTACTGCTATTGGAAATGATAACATCTGCTCTAAAATGATTACATTGATTCTTCCCTTTGTCATCCCTATTCTTACTCATATCTTTAATTTCTCTTTATCTTCTTGTTGCTTTCCGTCGTCATGGAAATTAGCTCATATTATCCCTATACCCAAAGTTTCAAATCCTTCATCTACAACTCATTATCGGCCTATTTCTATTCTACCATTTCTTTCAAAAGTGCTTGAACATATTGTCCACACACAATTAGCTAAGTTTCTTAACCGTAACAATATCTTAAGTACTTTTCAATCTGGTTTTAGGCCTGGCCACAGTACAACTACTGCTCTCCTCAAGGTAACAGATGATATCCGGTGCGGTATAGACCAAAATTACTTAACGGTACTCGTACTGCTGGATTTTAGTAGTGCCTTCAATTCTATTGATTTCGATATACTTCTTAGCATTCTTCATTCTATTAATGTGTCTCCTTCAACTATTCAATGGTTTGATTCCTACCTCCGTGGTCGTTCTCAGTGTATTCGTTCAAATGAAACTTTATCTAAGTGGTGCAACCTAGCTACGGGTGTTCCTCAAGGTGGCGTCCTTTCTCCTTTACTCTTTTCTGTCTTTATTAACTGTATCTCCAAGGTGATATCTTCAAACTTTCATCTCTACGCAGACGATTTACAGCTGTATCGTCATTTTCTAGTGACTGAAGCAAATTCAGCAATATTTGAAATAAATAAAGATCTTAATAAAATCCATGAGTGGTCCAGATCATATGGAATTGTTATAAATCCCAAAAAATCACAAGCAATTATTATAGGCACCAGGTTTACTCGTAACCTACTCGATTTTACTTCACTCCCAGCACTCCAAATTAATGGCACTCCACTAAGCATTTCAGAAACTGTTAAGAATCTGGGCATCATAATGGATTGCAAATTGACATGGAATGCACATATCACAGAAGTTAGCCGGAAAATCAATTATACTTTACATTCTTTAAAATGTCTTCAAAGTTTTTTGCCTTTATCAACGAAGATTTCTCTTGTCCAAACACTTATTTTTCCGATTCTTGATTATGCCGATGTCTGTTATTTGGATGCGACTGAGGAGCAATTAAACAAGCTTGAGCGCTTGCAAAACTTATGTATCCGTTACATTTTTGGGCTAAAAAAAGTATGACCACGTCTCTTCCTATCGCAAACAGCTCAAGTGGCTCCCAATCCGACTTCGCAGGAATACCCGAATCCTATGCCTCCTTTTTTAAAATACTCTACGATCCAACATCACCACCATATCTACGTGATCGATTCCGCTTTGCTCGTTCTCCCGATGCAGTTTGCAGATCACATTTAAAAACCCTCCTAAATTTCCCTTCCTTCAGAACTAAGTACTATTCTCATTCTTTTACAGTACATGCAGTTAGGTTATGGAATTCTCTTCCTACTGCAATTCGTGAGGCTCAAACAGTTTCAGTGTTTAAAAGGCGAGTTAAAGAGCACTATCTTTCTTTGTCGTCCCAATGATCCAATGTATGACTTGTAAATATATGTGTATCTACTTGTATTTTATTTTATATATGTATATAGCATAGTATTTAGGTATATGCATGTTTGTATGTATATGTTTTTATTATCTTTATGTTATATTAAGTTTATTATAAAATTTATTATGAGGGTGCACACTAAATCTGCTTCTCTTTGAATCTGTCCAGTATCAGGCCTGCTGGAAGAAATTTCATTATGAAATAAGCAGAGCCTTTGTACAAAATTTCTTTTTATTTTTCATTGTAAAATACTTCGTGTGTACATGAATTGTAAAGTTACAGCCTATATACGTCCCACTGCTGGGCACAGGCCTCCCCTCATTTCTGAGGGGGTTTTAGGGCAAGGAAGTGTCCGCCGCGCTGCCCCAATGCGTGTTGGCGAACTTCACATGTCTTCGAAATATTTTTTTTCTCATTTCTCAGACATGCAGGTTTCCTCACGATGTTTTCCTTCACCGCCGATCACGTGGTAAATCAGCACTTAAAATTGCAATTAACAATTTCAGTGGTGCCGGCGGGGCTCGAACCCGGGTTACTCGCGTTCTGTTATATTTACAGCGAGCGTTAACCATCTGAGCTACCACGGCTCTTTGGACTGGAGCTTTGCTTTTGTATTTTTACAAAATATTTACTCATATTATCCCTGTGCTCTCATAAATATTTGGTACCTGCCATTGTTAGCAATTATTTGTTAATAATAATTTAGCACACATTGAATGTACTTAGTTGTCTTTTGAAATCTACATCTAACTTTGATAAATGTAAATCAGATATCCGCTTTCATATCATTGAATTTCCAGTAAGAATTACACTGTAATAGTTTCGGATTATATTTCAAAAAGGAAATATAAAAACGGTTGTCACAACCCAAACGGGTCATTCGGTTATATGGTGTTAAGAGTATAAGAGACTAGTGTTTGTGTAAAGTGTAGTGTACCCGTAAGTACTAAGAAAAAAGTGATTATTTATACAACAATTTGTTTAACACTATGAACAGATTAAAGTGAAAGTGAACAGATGTAATCCAAATAAAACAATAGATAACAATAAAAACGTTTTGGCGCACTGACAAACTGATGATGACAAATTATGACATTAGTACTATTTATTTATTTTGGAATGTCACATTACATATAGTTAAAGTAATTTAAAATCCTAAATACATTAATATAATCCCCGCCGGCACCAATGAAATTGTTAATTACTATACTATACGTGCTCGGCGCTAAGGGAAAACATCGTGAGGAAACCTGCATGTCTGAGAAATAAGGAAAAAAAATTCCGAAGACATGTGAAGTTCGTCAACACGCATTGGAGCAGCGCGGCGGACACTTCCTTGCCCTAAAACTCTCAGAAATGAGGGAGGCCTGTGCCCAGCAGTGGGACGTATATAGGCTGTAACTTAACTATGAACCTGGTTTTCCATGTGATAAATACATATACGTATAATAACCGTGTTGTGGTAGCCATGTAGTGGCAGTTTAAAACATTCACTACCCTATATTGTCCCGTGAGTGTTATAAGAGACGATAAACGGAAACTGAAATAGGATATGTGCAACAGGATCTTTAAAAACTCCAAATATGTAAGAGTGCATTAGCTAATAATATTTGTGTGATAAGAGAAGAGTGTGGTTTGCAAGATGATGTTGTGACCAGGATTAAGAAAGGAATGCTTCGGTGGTTTGGTCATGTGGAAAGAATGAATGAGGAAAGAGTGTCAAAGAAAATTTATGTTGCAGAAGTGAATGGCAGAGTCGGAAAGGGACGTCCTAGGCGAAAATTTATCGACCAAATTGGCGATTTATTGAAAACGGTAATTTGGCCCGTTTTCAATCCACTCACTTATTTAACGATCTCTATAACGCTTTTGTAATAACGTTATATATAAAAATTAGAAGAAATATTTGCTAGATTGAAGTTGAATTTCTCGAAGGAGATTTCTCGTTGGAATATAAAACATCGACCCTATTCTAATATATATATATTAGAATAGGGAAAGAAATTAAGAAAGGAATGCTTCGGTGGTTTAGTCATGTGGAAAGAATGAATGAGGAAAGAGTGACAAAGAAAATTTATGTTGCAGAAGTGAATGGCAGAGTCGGAAAGGGACGTCCTAGGCGAAAATTTATCGACCAAATTGGCGATTTATTGAAAACGGGCCAAATTCGGAGTACCCTTAACCGACGAGCATGTATGCGTAGGTGTATGGATGTGAAGGAGGCGAGAGAGGTATGTCAGGATCGTGTCAAATGGAAGTCTGTAGTCTCTGCCTACCCCTCTGGGTGACAGGCGTGAGTGTTTATGTTTATGTATGTAAGAGTGCATTAGCTACTAAATATGTAAGGTGCAACTTACTATGTACGCTACTGTAATAATTTAGCACATCCCGGTGAGAGATTATTTTCATTAAAAAAAACCTATTGCTTTGCGTCCAAAAAACTACTTCATCATCATGGTCATTACAGACTGCACATTACATTGGCTGTGTTTGGCAGAAAAAAGCGCTAGGAAGCGCTTGTAAGCAAGATGGCGATCGTAAGCGGTAAGCGCTATCAAATGGTAAATAACTATTTTTCTCTAGGACACTAAGTTAGCTTTAACCGGGGAAGCTAAACTAATTTAAATATATGTTTGTAAAGTATTTATATTAAAAAACTTACCAATCATGAATTTTAATAACATGTAAGTATAATATGTTTATTCGTGTCATTACGAGTATATTACTCGGAACTAATTGCACAAAACAACTTATAAACTCTAATTCAAAACAAACAAAATAAATAAGCAAAATGGCGGATTGTGTCAGCGCTAACGAAGTTAGGAAACGTGTCCTGGCCGAAAACTGTATGGTTTCGCCATTTTGCTTACAAACGCTTCCTAGCGCTTTTTACTTTCTTTTTTGTAAATCAAGGGTGACAAATGAGCACACAGTCCACCTGGTGATGAGTGAATAATGTGGTCCACAGACACCTATTTCTATCCTCCATTGAAATCCAAAATGTAGATGCGCTATCACCCCTAAGGACCAAATTATAATGCCTCGTTACCAGTAAAAAGGATCTCCGGTACTCTACACTCACAATACGAAGTATTAAACATTAAGGATCTTTATGCCTTAATATTTTACGATTCTTGACCAAAAAAAAAGGTTAAACAAGAGGTTATTTTTATAATATAATGTATATATATAAACACTCACGCCTGTCACCCAGAGGGGTAGGCAGAGACCACGGACTTCCATTTGACACGATCCTGACATACCTCTTTCGCCTCCTTTACATCCATATATCTACGCATACATGCTCGTCGGTTAAGGGTACTTTTAACATGGCCCATTTTCAAAATATCGCCAATTTGGTCGATAAACTTTTTTCTAGGGCGTCCCTTCCCGACTCGGCCGTTCACATCTGCCATATAAATTTGCTTTGTCACTCTTTCCTCATTCATTCTTTCTACATGACCAAATTGTTATTTTTATGTTTATATTTAAATTATCTTTATAATATAAAGCGAATGTGAGAGAATTTTTTAATCAACGCGATCACTGATACTAAAAAAATTTTAAAGCATATTCTTGTGACAAATTTGACCGGATGTGCCCGGGTATCTCAACAATGCACGCGTTTCACCGTTCGATCAATAATCGATACATCGATCGTTAGTTCGGCATCTTGCAGACAGGTGGTGTCATTGTCCACCCGTAATTATAATGTAATTAATGTGGAGTTTAATTAGAGCCATCAGATATGTCGCCATGTTGGCTTACTAATGCACCAATTAATGTAATTAAATGCCTGTCTCAATATCGTAGCGATACGATCGAGATGTAATGACACTCCTGGCTTTGATAACATGTAAGTACTTCTATATGTCAAATATCAAAAAAGTATATGACCACCTCGTTGGTCTAGTGATACGTGCCCAACGATGTATTTTAAAAGTAATGCTATTGCTTCCATTTCGTTATCCAACTACACTATTGTATGAAAAAGCCCGAGTACTAAGCGTAAGAAAACTTTTTTATCTATCAATGCATACGAAGGTACCATCGTATAACTGCACCATGTATCAAAATTGCAAAGAAAAGGACATTCAAATACCCGACCCCTAGAACAAGAAGTATTTTTGCGAAAAGACACTATAGTTACATTGCCCCGCATTTGTACAATAAGTTATACAGGGAATTTAAATTAAACTTAAATAATTACAGCAACCACCAAATAAAGGCAAGGATCAGAGTGTGGTTAGAGAATCTTGATTATGACAGCACAGAAGCACTTATGCCGTAGGTTTACCACAAGCAATACTCACACACATATATTCCAAAGCACACACACCCACTCACACACTTACACACACACCAACACACGAACACACACACACACACACACACACACACACACACACACACACACACACACACACAAAATAAGCGCTTAAAATAACATTCTTTTTATTTCTTATTTATATTTCTGTACTTGTTTAACTTACTAAATAACTAAATTATTATTATTATATAGAAATTGACCTTTTGACAAGGCTAACTTTAAGGGGAGGAACTGGTTCCTGAAACACAGTTATACTAGCTCAGGGACCAGGGAATCAATGAACATATGTAAAAAAGGTTGTAATTAATTAAATAAATAAAAAAAAAATATTAAACGCAACTGCTGATCATGAGGTCCTGTGTTCGAATCCCCAGTCGGGCCAAATAATCAGTTATTAAGTATTTCTCTCAAAAAATTCTCAACAACCCGGAGTCAGGAAGTTTTACCCCCGTGCTTCGGAAAAGCCGTTGGTCCTGCGCCTGATCTCTCTCCCGTCGTGTTGGATTGCCGTCCTATCGCATTATGACAGTAAAAGAATAGAGAAGGCTTTATAACACGGGCACAACCCACGGGCACTATAATCCTCTCTAACGCAGGTAACTAGTATCCGTTCAGACCGGCCGCTGTGACTGAAATTCGGTCTGGAAGAGATATGTAACGCTGGATAATGTTTTTGCTGACGAAACGTTTCTCAAAATGCTTATTGACTTATCCTAACGAAACACGATTTTGATAACAATTTGATTTTAATGGATTTAAATTCCATGTATCAATTTACCTAGGTATGAACGAGCTCAAACTTTCATCCACTTGGTTTTAATGTGAAAATGCCTTAAAATATCCCTTTCGCAAAGACAACGTCTTACAATTGCGGAACAGTCGTATAAATGTAGGTAGAAATCATTAAAAAATACTTGTTGAGTTTAAAATAAGTACTTTTATGTTAAAAGTTTTTATTTAAACAAAATCATTGATTAGGGGTGACAAACGAGTACACAGTCCGCCTGATGGTAAATGGATGCTGTGGACCGTAGACTTCCCCTTTACCCTCGATCAAGAATCAAAATGCTGATGCGTTGTCGCCCCTGAGGACTACGATGGAATGCCTCGTTTCCAGTAAAAAGAGGTTTCGACTCTCTAACTCATCATACGAAACACAGCAGTATTAACCTGCTATTTCACGCTGGTCTTCTGTGAAAGCGTGGTCACACCTCGGTCAAATGAACCCAGAGTGAAGCATGGTCTCTCTACGGCGTATATGTATTTAACAAATAAAAATATTTAAATACATATATTGAATACCTGTATACGGTATAATGACTATTTATATTTACGCTAACGCTACACAATAAATGTAACTAATTTTACGGATTTTCTCGCGTTTAATATTGACGTTTCCATGGGTGCTGGATGACACGTTCAAGTGTTATCACTTGAATAATGATAAAGTCAACCGTGAGTAAGCACTGTTTTTAAAAATTCATTTTATTCCATTTATTGATTAAATTTATTTGAGTTTCCTTTTTTTAGTGTCAATCAGATGGCAATAGCAAAACCTCTGTTATAACTTAGGGCCGATTTTCAATTGTCAAATTAAAGTCATCCATCAAATAAATTATAACCTGGCTTAATATAAAATTAAACCAAATGAACTCTTGATTGTACTCATAAAAATGAATATTAATTTGTTTAAGTTATATTTTATTATCCTACGAATTACTTTTTCTGATGATTTAAAATTCGACGCTTAATGGAATAACATAAAACATTTTAAAGCTTTATATAAAAATTGGAGATGCCGGGGATCGAACCCGGGGCCTTTCACATGCAAAGCGAACGCTCTACCACTGAGCTACATCCCCGATGAATGGTACTTTTAAATTACGCCACTAACTTCGAGATTTAGTTTCTAAGATTTAGTTCCGTGAAGCTGCTACACGCAAACTCTGCTTGTGCAAAAAATCTAAATTATCTGTACTCTAAACTATATTGGTGTTGAGAACACAAGTATCTCGCGCTTGTTTCCTCTCACATATTAAGTGTTCTTCGACATAGTTCCTCGGCCTTCAGGGGTAGTTACAATTTTACAGCCACCCACTGCTGGAATAATATACCTTCACCACTACGTAATCTAAAGACATAAGAGAATTTCAAAATTACTTACTTATTTAGTATTCCTAATCATTAATTTAATTTATACCTTTAATAATAATTTACTGATTACTAAGTACTAATTTAATGTGCCTAATATGTAACTGTTGTAATCACATACATATATATATATATATATATATAGTATATATATATATATATATATATATATATATATATATATATATATAATGATTACATATTAAAAAATTACTCACTCGCAAAAAATTGACCGTTGAACTTGTTCGGGACCGCTTGAAAGTCAGCGCTGCAATCTCGTGGCTGATGCTGAGACGGTCTCTTCTACCACTTCATCATAGCACACGATTTTTTTTAATATGTGTTTGTCTACACGTACCTATAATGGACGATTTACGCACTTCCAAACCGCTAATTTTGACGCACTTCCTTTTTTTATCCTATTTCCTTTTTTTGTTTGTTAGTTTGTACTAACCAAGTCACCTCGTTTTATTCTTGATTGTATTTTGTCATGTGTTTAGATGTACATTGGAATAAATGTCTTTATGTCTATGTCATTATGAAGTAAGAACTATTTGTGTCAGAAATTTTAAATGAAGACAAATATTTCTGTCAACATTGTTTTACTTAAATCCAGCCAGTGTGTGATGCCTATGATGAACTAGGAAAGAAGTCGTATCCCTGACCAGTCTCTCGGCCAGTGGGTCATGTGAGGAAACTCAAAGTCATGTAGAAAATTATGATGAGTCCTAAACGCGCGAGGATCTTCTGTAATTAAATAACAAAGATATCTCAGAAGAACAATAATACAATTTTTTAAACCTTATAATCCATCGCATGAGTAATTTTCCACCCATACCACCATTAGGTATATAGTCCACCTGATGGTAAGTGGTTGCTGTGGCCCATAGACATACATGTATGTACATCTATCCTTGATTGCGATTCAAAATCCAAATGCGTTGTCACCTCTGAGGACTAAGATGGTATGCAACGTATCCAGTAAAAAGGTTACGATTCTTTACACTCAAAATACGGAACACAGCAGCATCGAGCTGCTATTTTAGGCTGGTATTCTGTGAGAGCGTGGTCCTTCCCCGGTCGAGCCGATCCATTCGTGCTATCATCTAACTGCAGCATGGCTCTACCACGTATAAAATGGCGGTACCACACTATTAGCTATTCCTGCTGGCAAGTAGTTGGGCTTGCACTTGCTGTGGTCCGGTCTAAAGGGTATAGGGGTGTCGGTATAATTACTGGATGTTATGCATTCTATCTTAGTCGTCAGATGTGACAAAACATCTTTTACGTTTTTACGTTTAAAGTTTTCTGCAGTTGTCCATAGACTACAGTAGTCATTTATGGACTGTAAGTACGTTCGTCATAAAAATCGTGATTATAAACAAAATTGATAATTAATAATTATCTTCAAAACGAGCGCATTTAAAATCTATGAGTTTTTGATTATTTGAAAATTAAGGTGGCATTTGATTCCTCTGTTACTCAACGTACGGTGTATGACGAGATCCAATTTTCATCACCCATCTAACGAATCATAGTCGTCAATTATTTTAAAAAAATCTGCATTTTGATTCTTAATATAGGATGCAAGTGTTTATGGTCCACAGCATCTGTATTCCACCAGTTTCGTTGTGTACTTGCTGGTTTGTTTGTAGGAAAAGAAATTATACAGCTGATGTCTTTAAGAGAATAAGTGGTAAAATAAATATTTTTGTACAAGCGACTTCAATATAAATAAAATAAGAACATCAATGTATTCGAAGTCAATTAAAAACGCAATATAAATATTATTATATAGATAACTCAAAAACTACTGGTAGCACAAGCAATCTTGATCATATTTATTTAAACCACACGAGAAGCTGGAGCTGGTCTCGTGTGTTCCTTTCAAATAAAAAAGAATCATCAAAATCGGTTCACTTAGAAAAAAGTTCTGGGGTAACACACATTAAAAAAAAACATACAGTCTAATTGAGTACCTCCTCCTTTTTGAAGTCGGTTAAAAATAAATCGGCTTACTCTTTGCTGCTTCCACCCTCTTACGTCAATATCACTAATGTTGAGTACATAATAATAATCCATATGGAGTCCGAGCATCGATATTAAAATAGATAAAAAACGATATTTCTACAATTTCAGTCAAGATGGCCAATATCGATCTCGTACTTATACTATCTGAAGAGTTAAATTATCTAAGTTTACTTCTGTCCGTTATAAAAGAGCTTTACTTTTAACTACTTTGTAAAACAACAGATAAAACGATCCCTGTCTACGAACATTCAAGAAATAAGCAACTATAAACATGTTCCCAGTTGCTCCTTACTCAACTTCATAGAGTGTCAACACGTTGCGAAGTAAATCATAAATAATAAGCTTGTGCTACAAAGTAGGGGTGTTGAACAAATGGCTTCATTTGAATAATAAGTGAACATTATTTTAAAAATATTATATATTCATTACTCTCTATAATCTCCTAATGTTAAACATGTCAATACTGATGTAATTTTAAATGGGGAGGAACTGAGTCTTGTTGTTACCACCATTTTTCTTGGAATCACACTGGACGCAAAGCTTCAGTGGCTCCCCCATATATCAAAACAAACTAGCAGACTTAATTCTGCAGCATATGCTGTAAAAAAAGATTAGAACTCTTACCAGTGTTGAAACAGCTAGAATAGTTTACTTTAGTTATTTCCATAGCATTATTTCGTATGGTGTTTTGCTATGGGGACACGCGACTGACACTGAAATTATATTTATTTTGCAGAAGAGGGCCATTAGAGCAATATATAATTTAAAACCAAAAGAGTCACTGAGACAAAAATTTAAGGAAATCAATATATTAACTCTGGCCTCTCAATACATTTATGAAAATGTAATATACGTACACAAAAATAAAAGTAGTTTTGCGAAAATAAGTGATATTCATTCTGTAAATACTAGGAGCAGACACAAGCTAGTAGTACCAGTTACTCGACTCCACCGAGTCAGTAATTCATTCTTGGGGCGATGTATACGCTTTTACAACAAAATCCCAGAAAATATAGAAATTCGTCATACACAAAGTTCAAAAATGTTATTAAACTAAGTTTGTATAAAAAAGGCTTATTATAATATTAAGGAATTTATGGATGATAATAAACCCCTGGGAAGGGTGATCTAGTGGTGGTCCAGAGAGGTCTCTGGTGGTGACTACCAAGCTATTTCTAATTTGTCTTGTGTTGTTAATTGTAAACATGATTGTAAGCTATTATTGGAAAAAAAATAGTCCCGCTGGGTTTCTTGCTGGGTCTTCCCAGGACAGAGGTTTTTTTCGGTCGAGCCAGTGGTAAATGAAAAAAGTGACTTTCAATAAGTATTGTTATAATCTACATTGAATAAAAAAGTTTCTGTTTCTGTTTCTCTATTGCTGAACATCCATAGATTGTTGTTTTTTTACTTTGCATTATAATCATAAAGATGGTGATGTCAATCTCTTTTTTAATTACCTTTTATCGCCTCTTACGACACCCACGGGCTGATAGGAGTTAATAGATTTTATTACGCCGCCACTATATAGCGAATTCATCTTTTTAACTACGTTTTCCTAATAGTAGTTACTTTAACTAACATTATAATCTCAAAATTTTATTATCTAAATTTATTGTGATTGTTCAAATAATCATAATTAATAAGTATATGTATTTTAAAAGTTTTAAAAATATCCAAGATTGTAGTCATTTAACTGTTCTGCATCTTCTACCGCTTTACATTTACGTTAATTTGCAGGCTACCAATAAAATTAAGTATCTGACATAAAAGAAATATTTTTACCGTATTTTTAATATTAAAGCATTCAAAAAAATATTATGTAAAACGTTTAAGTACCCCTGATTTACAAATCGGGTGTCCACACGGTCGCTCATGCCATTTCATTCGCGGCATCAAGATAAGGGATATATTAAATCAAAGGACGCCGCTTTTTTCAAACTCTATTCTTATTCATTAATACTTTAAATAAATTGGAAAAAGCGCTTGCAAGTGGGGGTCTGACATAAACCGTTCAACGGCAAAAAGTTGAATTCTTCACTTTAGCATAAGCGAGTAAAAACGGAATTGACTCGAGATTTTTAGTGCGATATAACCTTATGGCGTTGTGCTTTAAGCTTGATCGTAAAGCGACATTGTTGTGGAATGTTTGTGGCGTTAAATATTATAAAGACTTTATTCAAGGCAATTCATAAAAATGTAAGGATTTAAAGCAATTTATAATTAACTTATAAACTGCTCAGTGTGTCTTTCCGTCCGATAAAAAAGTGAGTGTCTTCAAAGCGACAGCGTGTCAGTGTCAGTCCTTTGTACATGTTCCAAGTTTGTATAAAAAGGCTTATTATAATATTAAGGAATTTATGGATGATAATAAACCCCTGGGAAGGGTGATCTAGTGGTGGTCCAGAGAGGTCTCTGGTGGTGACTACCAAGCTATTTCTAATTTGTCTTGTGTTGTTAATTGTAAACATGATTGTAAGCTATTATTGGAAAAAAATAGTCCCGCTGGGTTTCTTGCTGGGTCTTCCCAGGACAGAGGTTTTTTTCGGTCGAGCCAGTGGTAAATGAAAAAAGTGACTTTCAATAAGTATTGTTATAATCTACATTGAATAAAAAAGTTTCTGTTTCTGTTTCTCTATTGCTGAACATCCATAGATTGTTGTTTTTTTACTTTGCATTATAATCATAAAGATGGTGATGTCAATCTCTTTTTTAATTACCTTTTATCGCCTCTTACGACACCCACGGGCTGATAGGAGTTAATAGATTTTATTACGCCGCCACTATATAGCGAATTCATCTTTTTAACTACGTTTTCCTAATAGTAGTTACTTTAACTAACATTATAATCTCAAAATTTCATTATCTAAATTTATTGTAATTGTTTAAATAATCACAATTAATAAGTATATGTATTTTAAAAGTTTTAAAAATATCCAAGATTGTAATCATTTAACTGTTCTGCATCTTCTACCGCTTTACATTTACGTTAATTTGCGGGCTACCAATAAAATTAAGTATCTGACATAAAAGAAATATTTTTACCGTATTTTTAATATTAAAGCATTCAAAAAAATATTATGTAAAACGTTTAAGTACCCCTGATTTACAAATCGGGTGTCCACACGGTCGCTCATGCCATTTCATTCGCGGCATCAAGATAAGGGATATATTAAATGAAAGGACGCCGCTTTTTCAAACTCTATTCTTATTCATTAATACTTTAAATAAATTGGAAAAAGCGCTTGCAAGTGGGGGTCTGACATAAACCGTTCAACGGCAAAAAGTTGAATTCTTCACTTTAGCATAAGCGAGTAAAAACGGAATTGACTCGAGATTTTTAGTGCGATATAACCTTATAGCGTTGTGCTTTAAGCTTGATCGTAAAGCGACATTGTTGTGGAATGTTTGTGGCGTTAAATATTACACAGACTTTATTCAAGGCAATTCATAAAAATGTAAGGATTTAAAGCAATTTATAATTAACTTATAAACTGCTCAGTGTGTCTTTCCGGTCGATAAAAAAGTGAGTGTCTTCAAAGCGACAGCGTGTCAGTCCTTTGTACCGCTAAGACAGTACGATTTATCAATTAGGACTTCTCATTTAGTAGGATTGTAGCCGAGCACTGGCCCAAAATAAATTAAAAAATATAGATTTTATATATAGGAAAAAGTAGCGAAAACTCCTCCTTACCTGACCTAATAAGCTCGCCTGATCCATACATTTAATTGAACATCTCACACCCCTGATTATGAGAATACTTTCTCTATATAACCTCACCCACACGAAATGTATATAAAGATGGGAGGAAACTAAAATATTTTTTTCTTTAAAATTAGGGATTTCGAGTAGGTAGGACCAGTAAAAAGGATTTTTGGTTCACGTCACACGCCATTTAAAACAGAACAAGTCATGCTGCTTTTTCATATTGATATTCTGTGCGAGCAAGGCCTGTGATAGTTGCAATTAAATACTTTTTCTTTGTTAATTATTTTAATCAATATAATCAAGACAACAGGTCAAAAACAGTTACCAATTATAATATTTTCTTCATGTCTTTTAAAACATCTTTTTGCTACTTTTTCATTTTAAAAACATCATGGATCAAAGTCAGAATAAAAAGTAATATACATATTTATATTATGTATAACCATAGGCAATAGCTGCCAGTATTTTTCTCTGACTAATAACCTTCTTGAATCTACAACATCCTCCCCACACAGAAAAATATGAAAGTAGAAACGATATAATATTATTTAAAATACTTAAACATAACATGTAATCGAATTAAGTTAATTTTAAGTGTATTCACACATTCATTACAAATATAGATGAATTCAACCCTATTTTAATTAATTTTTAATGATAATTAGAGAGCAGTATTTTAAATAAACATTCCTAACTAATTGACTAAATGCATTTCGTCACCTTACTCTAAGAATCTTCTTGGAATATCTCTACCATGTCTAGTACTAATAGAAGATGTTTGAGGTAAATCAGATGATATTATGTCCGAATTCAAAGTCGTCTGAGGACTATAATCCTTAATGTTAGGATTAGTCACTGTCTTACTTCTATTATTAGATGGGCTGGCCCTGTGCCATTCGTTTGTAACTGTTGTTAGTTCCAGTGGATAAAGACTTTGTACAGCTCTTACCGATTCACCGGTAGCTGTCTGTACTTTTGCAACCCTACAATTACCATCAGCACCTATAATTAACTCCTTTATAATACCTAATGGCCAATTTATATTCCACCGACTAGTGTCAGTTTCAATAAGAACAATATCGTTTAATTTCGGCAAATTTTGTTTACATCTATCTTTACTACAAATTAAAGCAATATATTCGTTTCTAAAACATTGTCGGAAATCTGCACGTAATTTGTTTAAATATTGTAAACGAATATTTATATTTTTTTGCATCAATCAGATCTAAATCAGGCATCTCACTATTATCTAAGGGATGTAAAAACATCATTGGAGTAAGTGGTTTAAGAGAGTCATCAGCTGTTGCTACGTATGTCAATGGTCGGCTGTTAATGATTGCTTCGCAGTCACAAAGTATTGTTGATAATTCAATCCAAGTTAAAGATTGTTTTCCTAAGATTCTTCTTAACATTTCCTTTACTACCTTTATAAGGCGCTCCCACCATCCTCCCCACCAGGGTGCACGTGGAGGTACAAAACGCCACTTGATAGCTGGTGGAAGTATGCAAGTTGCTGCTTCGACTTTTGCCCAATCAACCTCTTTTAATAAATTGGCTGAACCATGAAAATTCGAACCAGTATATATAATGTTTATCGATATGATATGAACGAAATCAGTATATATAATGTTTATGCGGCCCCTTCGAATTATGAAATGACGTAAGGCCATCAAGAAACTATTTGTGGATAAAGATTCCACAAGCTCTAGGTGAACTGCTCTATATGTAGCACAAGTAAATAATACTATCCAACATTTCCTTTGATCACGGAGATGTAGAGGCCCCGCTAAATCTATACCAGTTATCTGGAATGCTGCATTTGCCTTAACTCTGTTTGATGGCAATGGTGCTTCAGGAACTTCGTAATGTTTTGTCTTGTATCTCTTACATATAACACATTTGGACACAACACTTTTAACAACACGTCTTAGGTTTAAAATCCATAAATTGTTTCTGAGGTTGGATAGCAAGAGCTGAGTTCCTCCATGATTTAATTGTTCATGTCTCTGTCGCACTAACCGCTGTACGATTTAGTTTTTTCCTGGTAGAAGTATTGGCCTTACAAAATCCTTGTCTTCTTTACTCAACTCTAAACGTGTTTCTGCTCTTATCACCCCATCGTTGCCTATTTCTGTATTTATATTATGCATCGAAAACCCTTCTGTAAAATTCTCTTTCTGTAATAATTTAATTAGTGTCTTTTCTGCATTGATATATTCATCATTTGTTATGTCTGGCTCCTTTATGTCAAACTTTATTTTTATTTTACAATTCATACGTAATATCCATGCCACAAGTCTTACTATGCGGTTATATTTTGAAAAATATATCAATTTTTTACTGAATGTTTCTATTGTGACATTTGTATAAATCTTGGCCTTTTTGGTTACTTCTGCTTCTACAATCTCTTCATTCACATTAATAATGTTTGATTTTGGCCAATCCGTCTCATTACGCTTCGACCACGCCGGGCCTTCCCACCATCTACTTTCCATAAGCTTCTTTGCGTCACAACCTCTTGATGGAAGATCTGATGGATTGTACTCACCCGGTAGATGGTACCAATCGTCACAATTGGTTGTTGAGCATATTTCTTTCACTCTATTGGAAACAAATGGTTTCCAATGTGCTTGTCTTTTTAGCTATGATAGCACCACAGCAGAGTCAGTGCAAAAATAAACCTTGTATTCATTACATTTTGTTAGCAATCTTGACTCTAAAACCTCTTTTTGCCAGATGCTGAGCGCTCCGATACATAGGCAATAGCTGCCAGTATTTTTCTCTGACTAATAACCTTCTTGAATCTACAACAAGGCCAAGGTTGTTATACGTAAGATTGTAGCATAAACAGTTCGGCTTGACCAGGAAATGGTCACGCTCTCGTAAACCGGCTTAAAGTAGCAGGTTAATGCTGCTGTGGTATGTAATCGAGGATAAATGTAGATGTACAAAATTACATACATCTATAAAAATTACATAAATAAATAAAAGCCCCATCAGATGGAAACACTCGGCAGGGGAGACCAAACGGACGAGGGTTAGGGTGAAAGGGAAAGAAACCGGCGGACGATACGGGCGGTATTGAGGAGCACCGCCTTTTGCATTTGAGCCCGGAGTGGTCCGTCACGGAGTCCCAGTCGCCTCAGATGACCCGAGAGGCTGACCGGAATTAACCCATTCGCAGAGACGACTACAGGAATAATTTCGGCAGACCACCCCACATCTCGGTCACCTCGTGAGCTAGATCCAGATATTTTGTTTTCTATGGGCTACACTAACCATCAGGTGGACTCTAGGCTCGTTTGTCACGTTAATTCTATTAAAAAAAGGTTCTTTCCCGGTGGAACGGACCCATTTGCTGCAGCATTAATACGCTGTAGCGTAAAACTGCAAGTATAGTTATAAACAACCAATCTAAATTCTAAATCTTCCTAGACCAAGTTTTACAAAATGATGACGCAAAACAGCATTACCGGTACGACAATCCAGACTTCGCGCTCCTTACACGCTTACCCAATCTGGTGAATTGAGAAGTGCTGGATTCTTCTACATCACATTTTTTGACAATTGTTTAGGCTATAAGCCTAAGCAATTCCAACACACGTCATGAGTCGCGTATTTACAGTTTGAGAGAATCCGTAGTGGGTTCTCTTAGGTTGCAAATACACGACTCTTAGCAAAACGAAAGCTAATTTACACTTGCTTTAAATATACGAACATAGTAATAAGTAAGTATTGTTAAATGACATTTATTTGATTTTTTAACAACACTATTATCAGGGGATGTAGCTCAGTGGTAGAGCGTTCGCTTTGCATGTGAAAGGCCCCGGGTTCGATCCCCGGCATCTCCATTATATTATTTTTGTGTAGCTTAGAAAATATCTTAGGTGCATTGCTCTTAATATCATAGAATAAAATGGACAATTATTTTTAAATTTTTTTGACACACAATTAACCCCTTTTTTAAGTGAAACTATGCTTAGGATTTTTCTTTTATGTTTATTGTTTTGCTTCTATGTAATTTTGCTTACATAACTTATATGTTCTTATAGAAGTAAATTGTAAATATTTGTTAGATTTAACTTATAAGCGAATTGTTAAATTGAAAATATAATTTAGTTATTATTTTTGGCCTGATTAGATGAAAATACTTTCCATAAAGATGATAATCTGTTAAACACTACCCCAAATTACGTATGTTTTTACAGCATATTGCTATTTCTTTTTAGCCGACTTCAAAAAGGAAAGAGATTTCCAATTCAACTGTGTTTTTGTAAAGCATGTTACGCGATATGTTTGTCAATTGTAGACCATCAAACTATATTACTAGCGTATAGAACAGACATCCCGAACCTAAAGTTTGCTTCATTTTGGTAAGAGTTAGAACTAAAGTTCGCTGCAGCGCTAAAGTAATAGTTACGTTGTCTAACCAAACTATTAAAACATGCAGCGCTAATTTGCATTAGGGATTAGTTTTCTCGTGACCAAAAGGTCATAAGCGCCAGGAATTCATGGCGCTTACGCGTATCACTCAACGTAGTTGTACAACGAGTCACTCCCATTGATTTTGTCAAAATGGGCATACGTAGTATTAAATAACTCAATGTTGTAGACAGATTTTAAAGCTTCTATTTTATTAATAGTTAAAACTTCAAGAGTGATCCCACACCCACCCCCAGAAGTTTGAGATTGTGACATTCCTTATATTACTCTTCGATGTCGCAAAGGCGTTTGACAAGGTCTGGCACGACGGCTTGATTTACAAGCTGTACAAACGAAATGTGCCCGATAGGCTCGTGCACTTCATACGAGCCTTCCTTTCGAACCGCACTTTTCGATATCGAGTGGAGGTAACCCGTTCTTCGAAACGCTTCCTCAAGGCCGGGTCCCACAGGGCTCCGTCCTATCTCCACTCCTCTTCACAATCTTCACGAGTGATATCCCTAAAGACCCCGTGGTGAACACCGCACCCTTCGTCGACGATACGGCACTCTATGTCTCAGACTACAACAAAAATAGACTCTCTTTAAAGCTCCAAAAAGCGACCAATTGCCTAGGTGAATGGTTCCGCCTATGGAGAATTAACGTGAATCCCGAAAAGAGTGTAGCAGTATACTTTCAACGGAATTCAACAGCAGGTTCTAAACCAAAAACGATTTCTCTATACGACCGCCCAATCCCTTGGGAAAAATCGGCCAAATATCTAGGCGTCACGTTCGACTCCCGCATGAGTTCGCGACGCACATAAGTGTAGTACGCAACAGAGCTAAGTCAGTCATTGGCCGTCTTTTTTTTATAGGATAGGATGACAAACGAGCACACAGTCCACCTGATGGTAAGTGGTTGCTGCGGCCCATAGACATCTACATATATCCTCGATTACAAATCAAAATGCAGATGCGTTGTCACCCGTGAGGACTAAGATGGAATGCCTCGTTTCCAGTAAAAAGGGTCTCCGGTTCTCTCCACTCACCATACGAAATACAGCAGCATTAAGCTCCTATTTCACGCTGGTATTCTGTGAGAGCGTGGTCCTTCCCCGGTCGAGCCGACCCAAATTGAACAAAGTGAATTACCGTCTACACCCTCTCGTTAACAACAAGAGTAAGCTGTCGCTACGACACAAACTCCGACTGTATACAACCTGCGTTAGACCTATTATGTCCTACACAAGTGTAGCTTTTGCCCATACCTATAAGACCCACATTTTAAAACTCCAAAGAGTCCAAAACTTTTTCATCCGAAAAGCAACCGGTGCGCGGTGGTATCAACGGAACTCTGATTTGCACAATGATTGTGAATTACCCTCTATCTCCGAATACTTCAAGGAGATGTCTCAACGCCACCTTGATAGAGTAGAAACCCACCCTAACCCGCTAGTGACAAACGCAGCTAACTACGTTCCGATAACAAACGTCGTGCCCTATCTCCGTAGACCGCGAAATATGTTAATAGAACCACCTCAACCGTCAACGTCAACTCAACGTCAACCCAAACGTCGCAGGCACATCACACAATGACACTATACCCACACTAAATGGGACAAACATTACTAGGACTACGAATGGGATGCGTCGCACCCGCAGACGGGCGCGACGCGTTCCAGCTACGCTACACACCGTACACCCGCGTTCCTGGGCGGTTCTCACCGCCCAGACCATCGAACGACACGAGCTGAGCAGTCAGAGACTTGGGTCCGCACTCCCCCCTCGGACTGCGGTTAATTAGCTCAAAAAACGCCTAAAAAGGCGACATGATGATTGGTAACAATACCAAATCATTAACCATTCATCATCATCCTCACCTCATTGCCTTTTCCTTTTTTAATTAAGCCCTGAGTCAGATGAAGCTGTAATAGTCGCATAGACTAACAGCGCTAACATCCAGAAACTAGACTATATTACTCAAAAGAATAAAATAATAACTTTACTGCCTTAAAGTAACATGAAAGAAAAAAAATTTATTTCTGTCGTGGCTTTATTTCTTTCTTACAACTATGTCTTACTAGGACTTCAGAATGTGCATTATTCTGTTCTTTTTAGTTCCTTGAAGTTGGCTTTCATTATTAAATTATAAATAATTCGGCTTGTGGTCCTTAATAATTCAAATAAGTCATGCTGGCTGCGTAGTATTGAATTGCATGACATTGAATAGATGAATATTTGAGCCTATTTTTTAGTTTTATATTAGAATAGATGACATTTTTATTTATTTGACGTATTCTTATATTCTCAATAAAGGTGTAAATGCAGCATTACGAAATGTGTTTTGTGACATGGTTATCATTGCACTATGTTTTTACATATAATATACATATAATATATATTTTTGTGATTTTTTCTAAAATCTTCACTGAGGATTGTTGTATTTTTATAAAATTTTTAACTTATACGCAACATACGTACATAGATAAGCACACACGCCTGTCAACCAAAGGGGTAGGCAGAGACTACGGACTTCCATTTAGCACGACCCTGACACTATCTCTCTCCCTTCCTCCACATCCATATACCTACGCATAGGTACATGGTCGTCGGTTAAGAATAATCTTAATTTGACCCATTTTCAATATATTGCCAATTTGGTCGACAAACTTTCGCCTAATGCGTCTCTTTCTGACTTTGTCATTGCCATAACTTATCTATTATATTTTCACTGGCTAGAACTTGCGATATCATCCATACCACCTGAATGACTGGCTATCCATCACTGTTGAGAAAAGAAATAAAATTTAAAAGAAAAGACAACCTAAAATCTTTTAGAGATAAATTTCTCGAAACCACAACAAAGTAATACATTTGTAAAACATTTGTTCTTTAGTCCAATTGAAATAACATTTACAAAACCAGTTTTTAATCAATCTATAAAATATAAAAGAAATATAAAATTAGGCATTTCTCCAAATCGATAACATACGATGCAATACAATCGACAATAAAATCGATTCAGCGTCGTACGGCATTTGTCAAAGCGAATAAGACCAATGCAAAAAAGTGCCTCAATTATTGCACTGGAAGGGTAATTTCAAGTCATTGTTCTCGAGAAATAGCAATTATATACAATTACAATGTATATGACATTGTGTCGTCCCATTCCTCTGTATCGATAGTGAACCGATGTGGTGGATCGTTCGCATGCTCCGCGTGGCGATGGACCGCTCCTTGCCGGTCTAACGAATACGTCCATAGAAATTATATTATGTATTATGATTATAAGCTGTTATTTTTTTCAAAAAAGTTCTGCTGGGTTACTCATTTGATTTTTCCCAGGACAGAGAGGATTTTTCTAAATCGGTGGAAATATAAATAAAATAATGATGTTAAATAAGTATTATTTATAATCTATACAGTGGACCCCCGGTAATCCGGCACCCCCTGTAATCTGACATGCCTATGACATGTAGGTACACGTACAGTCGAGTAGCGTTATGAATCCGCAACGGGGGGAGGTGTTCTCCCGAATACGTGGACAAACAGGTTGTAACTCTAACAACCTTTCCACATCGATTTTGGTGCGCATAGATTGCGCCACCAAGAATTTTGCTTGACGTGTATTGTTTTAGTTTGAATGTGACTATGGTAGCGGCTTAGCGGGCGTTCTATATTTACTGTTTAGATATACCTACATTGCGCGTGACATGATTTCCTCATTATCTTATATTTCATATAATTTGTCCGGATTACAAGATACTCCTTTTTAAAAAGTTCCGGACTACCAGATGGCTGTAGGAGTACTCTATAGTCCGACAAATTTGATAATCCGACACTGCCTTGCAAAACAATTGTCTGATTACCGCGGATCAACTGAATTGAATAAAAAAGTTTCTGTTTCTGTTTCTATAATAAATTCAGGTTTTTTTTGAAAACTTAAAATTTTTAATAATAATTTAAATATAATTTAGTTAAACTTGTTTAATAAATAGAACTGACTACTATTTGTGTATTAATAAAATTTGGCTATAAAATAACTTTAATTATAATTTTAAATCTTGCACCTAACTGAAGCCCGCAATTCAGAAACTAATATGTGTAAATTATTTCATTCTTTTTAGTTTTTTAAAGTCAATTTTTACTTTTTAATAAAATCTTAATTTTAAATATTAAAATTGAGTCATATACGAAATAAATCAAGAGTTCGAGGCCATCGGTGCCTTTGTCCGTGTAAAAAGTAGAACAATGAAGTGAAAATGTTAACAAAATATTATCTAACAATGGCGAGCCATTATGAGGGATAGGTGTGAATAATGCGCCGGAATTTGTAAACAGGCGCGGCTTTTAAAATTTGTTTCTATTGGTACATAATATGCATTCACAAAATTCTATCTTCAATAATTTCGCCACCACTTCCCCGCGCGTCGTACGAGTTCTTCGAGTACGAGGCTCGATTCACTGGCACTGCGTAGGGATGTTGCATCTCTTTGCATTTTCTATCGCATCTACCACGGGGAGTGCTCTGAGGAATTGTTAGGATTAATCCCAGCCGCCAAATTTCGTGAACGCAAAATTCAAGATACCATCCTCACCATCCGGATTCTCGGCGGTCCACCACTGTGCGTTTTACTAGGAGTTTTCTTCCTTGTACAACTTCGTTATGGAATTGTTTACCACTGACGATTTTTCCGGACCGTTACGACTTAGGGACCTTCAAGAAAAGAGCTTACTCCTTTTTAAAAGGCCGGTAACGCACCTGTGATTCCCCGGGTGTTTCGGTTGTTCATGGGCAGCAGTAGCACATGAATAAAGGATCCGATCAGAGGGGAAGCTACATACAAACGGCTCACTGCGACTATATCCATACATAGTGCAGCGATTACGAAACCCTCTCAGAAATGAGAGGAGGCCTGTGCCCAGCTGTGGGACGTATATAGGCTGTAAATTTAACTTTAAATTTTAAACGTGGTAAAATTTCTTTTCACAATTAACTAAATATTTTGAAAAATTCTTCAAAGTTATGTTAGATACACCAATAAAATATTATTTTTATATAATTAAAGGTGAGAAAGGGGCACAAAGTCCACCTAATTGATTACAGCAGTCATCATAAGGGGTAGGTACTATGGCTCATTTATAGACAATTACAGCTATCATCGATTAACATCTATGGGAGATTTCAACATCTCTAAACATTGGGTGCGTTTGGCAGAAAAAAGCGCTAGCAAGCGTTTGTAAGCAAAATGGCGATCGTAAGCGGTAAGCGCTGTCAAATCGTAAGTAGCTATTTTCCTTCAGGACACGATGTTAGTTTTAACCGGGGAACCTAACTTAATTTAAATATATGTTTGTAAAGTATTCATATTAAAAACTTACCAATCATGAATTTTTAATAACATGTATATGTTTATTCATGTCAATATATTACTTAAAACTAATATTGCACAAAACAACTTATAAACTCTACTTCAAAACAAACAAATTAAATAAGCAAAATGGCGGATTGTGTCAGCGCTACTGAAGTAGCAATCGTGTCCTGGCCGAAAACTATTTCAGCGCTTGTAAGCGCTTGCTAGCACTTTTTTCTGCCAAACGCACCCATTATTCCTTGCAGTGGTCTTTTGATAGGCTCTAATCATGATACTAATAGATTATAATGGATTGGATAGTATTTTCAACTAACCCTGCGCTCAGCCCTGGTACACTATTGTAGTTACATAGTATTTTTGTTATAATATTATTTCGTCTATTGTTTTGCCGTTCGACACCTCATAAATTAAAGAGCTCATCTAATTATATACAAATTACATTAGTCGGTGCACTTGTGCATACGGTCTAATTTTTTTATAGAATAATTACCGACAAAAAATTGTCAAATATTAATGAACAGGACGTTTTAAAATAATATTCAAGCACATACTTATATAAATCCTTAGGGATTAGAATCCAAATCTAATAAAAAATAAAAGTGATAAGTTCAGTTTTTCGAAAGATATCTTGTTCACATCCAATCCAACTGACATTCAAGTGAAATTATTTTCAATTAACTGTTGTTCAATCATAATCGAAATTAATAATCCTATATCTGCGTCTAAAGTATTAATCCAAATCTCCTCTTGCTATCGATGTACTTTTTTACTATATAAGTGCAAAATAAAGCTGCTGGAAGTGATTTAAGTTGAGTGGATCGCGATTTTTTGATTTGATGACAATAGCGTTTGACGTGTGCAATTCCCTTCACATAAGAATTATTTCATTTTTTAACAATATTAAAATGATAAAGGAGCTAATAGACAGCCTGATTGCAAGTGACTACTATAACATTGTGATCACTGATCACACTATGCTTCAATTTCTTGAGTATTGGAGGTACAATGAAACTCCGCTATAAAGTGTTACTAGGCTGCACTAAAAGTATCGGGAATGGAATATTTCCACTGTTCCTGTCATATTAAAATCTTTTTAATTGAAAACTCCTTGGTTTTAAAAATCGAATATCATTTATTTATTTAAAAATGATTCTCTGTCTTGTCACAAGGTTTTGTCAAACTTGTTTAGTCCTTGTGGCCAGTGACAATGAGTGACGTCACTGTCGGACGCATTCAAGTATGGAGATTAAACACTTTGTACAGGTGCGTTGGCTCATATGAGCACTAAAATGACAACTTCAAAACCTGTAAATAGATCTCTTAACCTCTGTGAGATTATGTAACTCTGGTGGGAATTATGGCAAGACTTAATAAAAATTTGCGCCCAAAATTTGCGCAATGGCTTAGCAATGAGTTGTTAATGAGCCGCGGGTACGAATCCCGTATGGAACAAGTATTTGTATGGCCTAAATATAATTGTTTCGGGTTTAGATGTTAGTTCTTGTGCAATTTAGGTATGTTAACTACATCCATCTTAAACGTGATATTGATATTGCCTGCTTAGGTATAATAAAAAATATTAAAAACTCAAATAAATATCTTTCAAATCTTTATTTATTTTATAGCAACCAAATTCTGACTTCTAAATCTTTTTATAAATAATAATTTTAACACAACAATTCTGCCTTTAATATCTTTGTTTTAATTATTATGTTCACAAAAACACTTTGTTCACAATTTTCAAATCGTCATACAAAGGACACCTACATTAGAATCCGGATATAGTTAAGACGGTGAGAGGACTAATAATTTTAATTGGTTTTCCAATATAATTCTATTTTAGAAATATGTAAGGAATAATTTGTTAGTAGAAAATAAAACAAACCTAAATAAAATAAATTTTAGTTTTATTAAACTCAGTACAGCTATTATATGTACGTATGTAATACATATGTAGGAAGGTAGTTTAATAGAATTAATTTACAATTACAAAATACACTGATCACGGATAATTAACTATAAATTGCACTGAGACTAATTTAATAGCTGATAATAATAATTAATTCGTTTCCACGAATTAATTATCCGAATAGTCCAGGATGAACTAGTAGCGGGATACAACTGCACTGCACCGTGCCACGCCAGAGCCATGACTGCCTTAACGGCGGCCACTCCGTCCGTTTTATAGAATCGAAACAAGTAGCTACACGAGTGCCAATGCAGGTGCAACGCGCAGGTTTGCGGTGCGCGTGTTGTTTACAATAGTTCCGACTAGCCCCGGAGGCGCTGCTGCACTTGCAACGGTGCAGGTGCCGACACATGAAACAAATAACTTAGAACTGGTGAAAAAACTAGAACTTTTTTCTCTTACGTTATTTTACGGCCCCAAGCGCAAGCATTTGGTGAAAATCTTAGATGTAATCCAGGCCTCGCGATGATAGGTAATGGCCATACATTCTTGAAACCCTGGTCATTTCGACTTATGGATTATCAACAACTTGCTGTGTTCGCTGTAACTATCACAGTAATTCTTCTTCAGTAATTCTTCTTCAGTAATTCTCTTTAAACAATTTGCCTCCCATACTTTATCTGCGTTAAAAATTTCATCGACGCTAAATTATAAAAAATATATAGTTATTTATATGTATGTTCTTTTTCCTCGGTGTTTGCCTTCTGCGCCTACCGCTTTTCCCGCAACAATGCTGCCATCTCGTCAAAACATAAATAAGTAAATAGGTAATGATTATTATCAATTACATAAAGTACATTTAATATCAATGACTTGAACAGAAAAGTATTGAATAAAAAAATCTTGAAGTTTAATAAGCTCAGAATTCTTACACTGTATATTATACCCAGGCCTGATCTCCGAGAACAGAAGTTTTTACACCCGCTCGCGAATTCATCGCATACGTTGTCTTAGTATGGACGAAATAAGTGAGTCGGAACTACAGGTAAGAAGTGGTCTCCCGGTTGACTTTTAGGCTTTAAAGCTGTACCTAAAGCACGCTAAAACTATACCTGTATTCTGAAATATAAAGATCTCTTTTCCGTAAACAGTTATACTAGTTAATCTTATATGGAAACAGTAAATTTAAAACCTAAAGAAAAATGCATAACGTTAGTTTTAGAATGAAATCCTATAGCAGTTCAGTGTTTATGAAAGGTGACATAAAAAGCTTATGATGACGGAAAAATAAGCAGAAACTTATTAAATGGCCTTACGAATATGCCAGTTTGATAGTTCTTACAGCTCTTGTTACTTTTCCAGGCGATTTTTGTATTAATTTCGTATTTGGGCCGTTTACGGAATTCAGGTTTGTCTTTTTCTTCGAGTAATTTAAACCACAGCGGCATCTAACGATGGCTTAAAAAACTGTCTTAACAATTAAATTTTAAAATATTTGTATGTAATTGATAGAATCAGGCGTTACTTTGCGGAAATCCATTATAATAAAGATATTAATAGTTATTTTGCAACCATTCCCTAAATTAAATAAAATGATGTGTCTTCCCTAGTTTGAAGAGCACCTCCCGCCCTCCCTCAATTGCATGCACTAGTCCCGTCACCACCAATCCCAGCACCACTATTCCTAACACCACTATTCTAGGAAAGACACACCATCGACGATAATACGACACGTGTTTCGCCTCTACACGAGGCATCTTCATGTGATGTTGACTCTACGGCGGCTGACCGCTAAGTCTCTATCTAATCTTGATATGTATATATATATATATATATATATATATATATATATATATATTTAGCGGATGGTTGCAAAATAACTATTAATATCTTTATTATATTTGTATGAGTTATTATAACCTTACAAACTACTATCCTAGTTACTTAACATAATATGAAACACAGCCTTAAGCTACTATTTTACGCACAGTCTAAAATAATTAAATCATGTAATGTGGTCGTTCTAATCTGAATAATCGCTACAGTGTTAGCGCAAACTTAATGGTCCTTGCTCAAACCTGACTGTATGGCGGAGTAATTTATGCCATATCAGCGATAGGCCTATGTGCATATGAAACACTATCTTGAATACATGCATGCGAAGAAACCCATGAAATTATGCGTATTCTTATACGTGTATAGCCGCGCTGCAGCTATATTATTGTTGTAGCAAGAATGGGTTGGTTCAAACGGGTAGGGGCGCTCTCACAGAATACCAGCATAAAATAACAACTTAAAAAAATAATGCTGCTGTGTTTCGTATGGTGAGTACAGAGACCCGGATACTATTTTTACGGGAAACGAGGCATTTCATCTCAGTCCTCAGGGGTGACAACGCATCTGCATTTTGATACTTGATTGAAGATAATTACTAATGTCTATAGGCCACAGCATCCACTTACCATCAGGTGGACTGTGCGCTCGTTTGTTAACATTATTTTATAAAAAAACATAATAACGTATAGATCCAGTCAATGTCTAAGTTAAAAATATTTAATGCTTTTTTGAACATTATATACTGGTGGACAATAAAATTAGGTCTACAGTGACCGACGTAGCCCAACGGATTAGTAAGCTGAAGTGGCAATAGGCCGGCCATATAACTCGAAGAACTGACAACAGATGGGGGAAAAAGGTTATCGAATGTCAGCCTCGTACCGGTAAGCGTAGACCCCCCAATAGATGGAGTGACGACATAGTAAGACATGCAGGAAGTCGATGGAGGCAGATGGCTTAGAACCGTGCTTTTGGCATTTCTTGGGGGAGGCCTATGTTCAGCAGTGGACTTGGCTGTAATGATGATGATGATGACTCCTATTTTAATGATTTATTCCTTAATTATTATGGTCTGTTTAAAAATTAAAATAAATAATATGTTTTTGAACGTTCATTTGCAATCTTAGTAGAGGGTATATTCATAAAATTATCAAATTTAAGTGTGTAAAATCATTAATCAGTTATTTAGGTACAAAACACTATTATACCTTTTTGTTTAAAATCTTACGTTATGTTTTAGTAGTATCAATTTTATTGAAAGATTTTACTAAACATGGCACTTTTAACAAAAACAAGTTGTTGTCTTCAGGCAGATCAGTAAAATTAATTAGTTCAAGAAAGTCACCATGGTCACATTTTTTTTTATACGATAGGATTACAAACGAGCACACAGTCCACCTGATGGTAAGTGGTTGCTGTGGCCCATAGACATCTACATCTATCTTCGATTACGAATCAAAATGCAGATGCGTTTTCATCCGTGAGGGCTTAGGTGGAATGCCTCGTTTCCAGTAAAAAGGGTCTCCGGTTCTCTACACTCACCATACGAAACACAGCAGCATTAAGCTACTATTTGACGCTGGTATTCTGTGAGAGCGTGGTCCTTCCCCGGTCGAGCCGACCCATTCGTGCTACAGCTATACTACTAATATAACTGCAGCATGGCTCTACCACGTAAGAGTACATTAGAACTAAGTTATTTCAAAATGATAAAAGTGACCACAAATTTCAATTCGTTCCTACTTATTTCCATGCTAACGTCACGCAATATAAGTGATTTATTACAACCGACCCGGTCGTTTGCTCGAATGCATTCGGCACAATGCAATGCAGTCATCAATACGGGGACAGTCGTCAGCCCCACTGCCCACCGGATTAGTTATGATTTACGACACGGATTGCGGAGGTAAGGCGATTCTAAGTCGGCAAATGTCCTAATACTATTACTTCCCTGCGCTCTAGGTAGCCATTAGTGCGGGCCAGTAAAAATAGCTGGGTACCCCATTTTAAAGAAGAGCGGAAAATGGAGCATGCGGCTCATCTTATTTGAAATGATCACTGCCGCCCATGTTTTTTTTAATATGGTATTATTTAGTTACCGTGAAAAGAATAATTTATTACAAAAATTAAATTGATTAATCGAATATACTTTCACAAAAATTTTACGAAGTCCTTGACCAAGCATATACGTAAATAATATTTTAAAAAAGAGAGACAAAATTAAAATTATGTATACTGGATTATGTAAATATAAATAGGGTGTGACATGTCAACGGAGTAGAAGCACTGATATTTTACAAAAAATAATAAACAAAAATTTTTAATTATATATATAAATTAATTAAAATTTATCGAAATTCAAATCATATCCACACTACTTTAAGAACGTCTATAAAACAATAAATTTAGTAGGCATCTTTGACCTTGTCACTTTGCAAGGTCACAGGCTGGGGTGGATTTGATTTGAATATCGATAGATTTTAATTTAATTAATTCAAAATTTTTGTTTTTATTTTTTTAAATGTCATAGGCCATAGGCTTCTACTCCGTTCACATGTTACACCCCAATTTTTTTTCAAACAGAAAAAAGGTATTCCAGTATAATTTGCAGATTTATTCCAAATAACGTTTTTGATAGTATGTAATTCATCTAATAATAAGTGATCGTTATAGTTGGCTGTTTATCGGCTACGCTAACAAAAATTAAAGTAACTTTTTGTTATTCAAAGCACTCTACTTAGTTACCGTTACAGCTCATCAAAGTCCACTGCTGAACTTCCCCTGGGAATGCTTCACATCCGCGGATTGGTAATCGCAAAGTTTTTTTAAAGTTGTTATTAGGAAAACACTGCTGCTCATGCCCTGATACGCTTCCCTCTATCGCCTTAGATACTATATACACTTACAGGACGATATAACGATACGACTCCATTCAGTATTTATAAATTCCAAATATTTAACAGAAAAAAAAATTATGTCATTAACAAAACAATTATCTATTTAACTTATTGTATACAAAGCACTTCAGTCAGTATTTAATATATAATAAACAGAAAAAAAATTATGTCATCCACAAGACATTTATTTATCTAAACGTTTGTTATACAAAGCACTTCACTTAGTATTTAATAAATTTAAAAGTAATTACGATGAAAAAATGTCATCAACAAAACATTTATTTATCTAACTTTTTATTATGCAATGTACTCCACTCAGTGTTTTATATATTTTTAAATAATTACCAAAAATACACATATTTTTTGCTCATTGTAGACAGGTACCCGCTCATTTCCAGGCCCACACTCCTGTCCATACACATGTCACTCCGCTGTAATCGTATCGCACTTATATCTCGCCGTTTTTTAATAAATCCCACAAAAACCTTACGCCCTCGAGCGGTCAGAAACAATTTGTTGAAATCACTTACTTCGAGCAGATTTTTTGCATTTACTTATGTTTTGCAGAGTAATAATTTTTATACCTACTTTTGTCTGTTAATTTATTAAATAAAACTAATTTTATAAATGGCTGCTCTTCAAACTGAGCAAGACACATCATTTCATTTTATTGCACGGATATTAGCTAATTGATTTTTAACACGTTTAACATAATGGGTTTCCGCAAAGTAATGCCTGATTTTATTTAAAACTAATTTTACTTAATCGAACATGACTGCTTTTTATTTAATCTTAGCGTAAGGGAAAGAGCAATTGAGAAATCAAAACTGCAAGTCATTTGTTTAGCAAATTCCTCAGAATCGGGTGGCTACATTTCGTGGCTGTTTCAGATATAAATCACTAAGTGTTCGAATCTTATCACATTCGAAAGGTGGAGGTATAATCAGCTAGTTTATGCCTGACATAAAATACTCAAATTAGGGACGGACTTCTGCGCACAAGTTGAAAGACGTTTGGTACTGTGTTCATCAATCTGCCAAAGGTGACATTAATTCAAATCCACCCTGCAACAGAGGAGGCCCTTGTCCCGCAATCAAAGCCCTAAGGGAATCTATTACTCCATTTTTGTCCTAAGAGGGGGTAACATATATATGAGTGAGAGGGGTTCTTTTTGCTGCACTGCTGTGTTTTAGTTTAAAGGGTAAGAAATCAAAAGCCATTATAATTATAGGCATTGATTCATTACATTTTAGTGCTCAAGGGTGTTAAATCATTTGTGATTATCTTAGCTTGAATTCAGTCATTTAGCATCTGCAGACTATTAGTTCGTTTGTCACTTTAATACTATGAAAAAAAAAACAGAATTTTGATGAATGTTGTGTTGTGACATAATGTTTTATTTCTAACGAGAGTACAAACCGAAATTTAATTTCATAATTCATTTGAATGCTATTTTTTATAAACAAGGTGCCTATTCGCCTCTATCACCTAATTTCAAATCGCGGGCCGGTAATTGAATAAGGAATAAGACGCTGGCCCTGGCTTTACCTGTACGCTATCCGCATACTAACGCTTAAGTTCTGAAAGCTTTTAACCCGGTGTGGTTAAAGTTTCATTATAAACGTAATTACTTTAGTCGCCCTCCGAACTAGGTGGTTAGAGTGCTGGTCTTTAGCAGTCCATTCATGGATTCTGGGTACGAATACTAGGTAAAGTCAACTATGAGGCATTTTAGGGATTTGCATAAATCGTCACACTTGTTTCGCAGGCGGGTTGACATTTCGCACCTTTGACACTGCCCCATGGTGGTATGTCCTGACGCAAACAAGATATTTATAACACCATCTATCGAAAACCATTTTCTGGTTTTTCTATCATTTATTTTATTTTTTAGAATGGGGTAAACAAACGAACACACAGTCCACCTGATGGTAAGTGGATGCTGTGGCTCATAGACATTTATCTTCGATTAAGAATCAAAATTCAGATGCGTTATCACCCCTGAGGACTACGATAGAATACCTCGTTTCCAAAAAAAGCTCCGTTCTCTACCTCAATAAACCCGCATTAAGTTTCTATTTTGTGCAGATATTCTGTAAGAGCGTGGTCCTTCCCTGGTCGAACCAAGCCATTAGTGCTACAACTATAATATACATAATATACATATAGTTTCCACATACGACACCCACGGGAAAAAATTGGGTGATGTATATATATATATATATATATATATATATATATATATATATATATATAATTTTATACTTGTCTCGTGCCAAGGTACTGCTTGCTTCTTGCCTGCTTTTTATCTTAAATTATATATAGTCCGTGTTTTGGGTTTCGGAGGTGATGACTTTTGGGGCCTAGAGGTAGCGTTCTTCCATTTCTACTTGTTGAATATCAAGCTCCACTTGTGCTGGTGGAATTCTTGACTTAAATAAATACTTCGATGTGTAGACTGTATAGATAATTTAATAGGTACTAATACAAGAGTAGCCGTTATACGTGCGTTCGCGACCGGGTGGTTCAAGTGGAGTGGAGCAAGTGGCGTGCATTGTGCGCTGCGCTGTGTCCACGATGGTGGTGGGGCTGAACTCGCAGAATCGGTTTGATGGTCGCTGCCCCCAAATACGAGCCGGAGAGAATAATGAGCTGTGACGTCAGGAACACTACTAGATGTTAATACTCAAACTGGAGACGGGTAGCAGCGTAAAAGATGGGAGATGTCTGGTACCGCAGCAGTGTCTTCCTAATAACAGTTGAAAATAAAAAACAATCAACAACAAATGCGATAAATTTGTTGAATTATGAAATATCTAGCAACCACATTAAAAATAATAAATAATAGTTAAGTAGGTACTAATTACCTGTTGGATTTTTTGGATGAAATAAAAAATAGTTATAAATTTTTGTTTATGTACAGCTGCCCGTAGAACCTCTCAATCTCACTCAGAATCTCAGTTGTCCCGGAAGCGATGCTGACAGATTCGGTCTTCAGCTTTGACAGTTTGCTCTTTCTGTCAGACAGATCTCACACAATGACTTTGGGGCCATGGTTCCGCTCGATCGCTCGATGTGTTGCGTTAGTCCCGGCGCATGTATTTGAAGATCTATCTGTTCAGTTGCCTGTATGCTATCAAATCTGTTGAAGACTGCAGCTTCAATTTCCGTATAATAGCCATGAGATTAAGAGTGTGATCGGCGAGTTTTTGTGTTTTACTGCGGCAGGTCTTGCAGAACTTAGCTCCGACCGCATGGACAGTTTCCACTTGCTTATCATTCATATCATCCACTTCATTGCAGTCTTCTAGCTACTGAAAAGGGTTTTGTAACTCGTGCTAAAATTTTTCGGGACTTTGGATTAGAGCACGAGGGGGATGGAGCGTTAAATCCGACGTGACCCACCAACTTAACGCTTAAGTTCAGTTTGCTTCTCACCATTCGGTTATCGCTAACAGTTTTCACATTTGCAATCACTGAGACATCACTGAACAATTGTCGTGTAGTCGTCACAATGAAGTCAATTTTGTTTTTGTCGAACCGTCGGGGTTCGACCAGGTCCGCTGCCTGTGGGGCCGCTTCAGGAAGAAAGAGTTCATCACAAAGAGTCCCTCTTTCTCTATGAAGTCGGCCAGCTGCTGGCCACATGGGTTCCGTTGCCCTAAAAAACTTTGCGTAAAAGTCTCCCATTAACACCGTACAATGGGCATTAGAGGAATACATGGCTCTAGAGATATCCTCATACGTTTCCTTCAACTCCTCGTCGGGATGTGCCGAGGTTCGTGCGTAAGCCTATATGAGCTTTAACGAATACCGTTTGGTAATTCTGAGTATAAAGTACGCAATCCTCGACGACACCCACAGGAAGATATGGGGTAGTGAATATTCTTACACCGTCACTACATGGAACAATCAACTTTCATATGTTTATATATATTTACAAAATTTTCCTAAGAAGCAAAAAAAAGTCTAAAAACACGCAAGGCGTATGTCAGTTCATATTAAATGTCTTACGTCGCGTCGTCGGATCGATGCCGGCACGTGCCCGTCATTAGGGTTGCCAGTTATTCAATGTGTTTCTGTATTAACGTGATTTGCGCTACTTTTTTAATAAATAGAATAAGGGTGATAAAGGAGCACACGGTCCACCTGATGGTAAGTGCTTAATGTGGCCGATAGACACCCATATCCATCCTACATTTCATCAAAAATCAATGTGTAGATGCTTTGTCAGCCCATAAGAGAGACTAAGAGAGAACGCCTCGTTACCAGTAAAATGAGTCTCCAGTTCTTTACACTCACCATAGTACGTAACACAGTAGCATTAGGCATCTACTTTATGCTCTTAATCTGTGAGAGTGTGGTCCTTCTCCGGTCGAGCCGACCCATTCGTGCTGCAACTATCACATTTAAACTTTTAACTAGCAATCCATTCATTCGTTGTACTTCAATATTAAATTTTAAACTTAAGCGAATTTCGCACAGTTGCTGAAAATAACTTCAGTTTTCCTCTTCCCCTCTCTTTCCCTCACTTCCTCATCTTCATCTACCTAGTCTACCTTTGAAACTGGACTTTTGTTATTATTTTGAATACTTCTTGTTATTCCAAAACCTTAATTACCACGCTTAGTAATTAAATGCACATTTTATGTCTGGCTTAAACGTTAAATCTCACTGTCGCCTCTGTACCTACGGAACGAAATGAGGCTAAAGATTCTCTTACTCCTCCACCACACGGTAACTCTTACTGAAAGTCATTTTTACTTTTACCACTGCTTCGGAAAATACCACTGTCCTGGGAAGAACTTTTAAAAGCATTACGAAAGAATTTTTAAAAGCATAACTTACAATATAATAATAAATAATATTTACAAAATTAAATTAAATGTGGTGTGCAAGAAGATGTTGTGGCCAGGATTAAGAAAGGAATGCTTCGGTGGTTTGGTCATGTAGAAAGAATGAACGAGGAAAGAGTGACAAAGCAAATTTATATGGCAGATGTGAACGGCAGAGTCGGGAAGGGACGCCCTAGAAAAAAGTTTATCGACCAAATTGGCGATATTTTGAAAATGACTACATGAGAGGTACCCTTAACCGACGAATGTACTCGTATGCGTAGATATAGGATGTAAAGCAGGCGAGAGAGGTGTGTCAGGATCGTGCCAAATGGAATTCCGTAGTCTTTGTCCCTCTGGATGACAGGCGTGAGTATTTATGTTTATGTTATGTTATGTTATGAATATATTTATAAACAGCATAGTAGCGATTGTTCATTCCCAGGGGTTGTTATCAAAAAATACTACCTAACCCTATACCCACTATTACAACCCACAGGGATAAATAATAAATATACTAAAAATAATAAAATAATACACACAACAGATTAAGAGCCGTATTGAAGACTCCAGTCATGTGAAACGCAGCCCTGACTGTTATAACACTCTTAGACTTTACGACCACCTAAATATCGCATCAGGTCCATGAACTTGAGCTGCGAGAGAACGTAACGCCCGCGATGGTTTATAGTGAAACTTTATAATTCTGAAGACTAATAGTTCGGTCTGCAAAGGTTTACAGCTCAAGTAAGTTAACATTGTAATGATTGTAAACTAATTTAACTTTTTCTTATAAAGCTCTTAATATAAAAGCTACGACAAAGTGGCTACTGCATCCCTGCCACCTGCAACTAATTTTAATCAAAAAAGTTGTTACCTTAGAGCGTAGAAAAAAGCTCCATCACATAGAAAATTAAAGTTATAAAGCTTTTCAAACCTATAAAAGTTAAGTTAAGTTAAGTTACAGCCTATATACGTCCCACTACTGGGCACAGGCCTCCCCTCATTTCTGAGAGGGTTTTAGAGCAAGGAAGTGTCCGCCGCGCCGCCCCGATGCGTGTTGGCGAACTTCACATGTCTTCGAAATATTTTTTTTCTTATTCCTCAGACATGCCGGTTTCCTCACGATGTTTTCCTTCGCCGCCGAGCACGTGGTAAATCAGCGCTTAAAATTAAGGTCACTCGCGTTCTGTTATATTTACAGCGAGCGTTAACCATCTGAGCTACCACGGCTCTTTACCTATAAAAACTATAATAAATTTAATTTTTTACCGTTATATAGCCTATTAGTCCACCGTTGAACATAGGCCTCCCCCATAGATTTTCTCATAGGGGGGATATTTGTCATAGTTGATACGCTTTGCAAACGGGTTGATAATCACAGCTTCTTAGTTTTAGTCGTTATTAGGAAGACGATGCTACTCATCTCCTAATTTGTTCCTCTCTGTCGCCTCTTACGACTCCTACGGGATGATATGGGGCAGTGGATATTCTTACACCGCCACTACACTATTGCAACGATTTATTACTCAAATATTACTCATCTTTTCCGTCAGCTGGTTAATAGTCCACTATTGTACATTTCTGTTTTATAGTAGTCATGCTTTAAGCGTCACGTTTGGCACTGACACGCTGACACTGCTGTATAAAAGGTCTTATAGCAGTCACGCCACAGGTGTTGTACCATGGGTATGTTCCGAAATACAACGCAGTGTACTGTCCAATGCAAATGACGTCATCATTTAACACTTTATTGTACTAGCGTGCCGCCGCCATATTGTGTCGGATATCCGGCCATAATAAAACAATTTTTAATTGTGTGTTTGCCGAATGAAGCATGCCAGAATTTGTTTCTATTTATTCAAATACAAAAAATTATAGAATAATTGATGGTAAATCCATTAGGAGGATATGATGATTTTTGGAGCACAAAATGACAAAATAATCGCCAACACTTTTCCAAATGGCGCAAACGTATGACGTCATATACTGTCCAATGTTTTGGAACGAACCACCAGGATAGCGTCAATTCATGACGTCATTTGCATTGGACAGTACACTGCGTTGTATTTCGGAACATACCCCATATATATCCGCACCTTTAAAGCTGTAACCTGTCGTCGCTTGAAGGTCACACATTTCACAACTGGCATATAGGATATTTCCCTTCATCTACACTTATAAGGGCAACATTGTCACTTTACGCAACCGCTCACCATACTATGATAAGAGTGAATTCTATATTTTACGTGAAATGAAATTAAATAAGTTTATTTTACGATGTAAGAAAAACTACCGTTTGAAAGAGTTTCCTCCGACAGGTAAAAAAAGCGAAAGAAACTTCGCTATAATAATAGGTGTTTTAATAATATATGTTTAAATAAAAATAACAAACTCGTTTGTAACTGAAAAATACTGGCTGTTCTATGATAAATACTGAGAATAAAATTTTAGCAAGCCTGTTTACAAAAATATAACGCAATGGCGGCCATTATTCTCCTTGGCCATATAAAAGGGAAATGTACAATACGTCGCGACGTGATAGCATTATACTGGAAACCACCAGAGCATTCCTTTCTTAATCTTGGTCACAACATCTTCTTACAAACCATACTTTTCTCATAACATACAATTTGCAATTTATGTTTGTAAAACGTCTTCACGATACAGGAGAGTATCAAATTGGGGTTATACTTATTTAAAAAATACTGAAAGTGTGAAATTGTGTTCATGAAGAGAACATTTTCTTCTTGTCACAAGCGGAGCAATGGATTCAATAATGGACCCATTATACGAGTCAAACTGAAGAAATACGAGTGACAAAACTTTCTCATGAACCGTGTACACCAAAATTAGAATGCAACACTTTCTCGACTTCGTCTTTGCAACATTGTCTAAATATGTACAACACGTACGAATTAATTTGAGACTCCGCTGGAATGAGACCGCCTTCCCGACTCCCCGCACCGCGTCCCGCGCTGGCCGTGCGCGCTCAGTACCGATAGCATTTTTGATACGGATACGCGTCTCGACTCTCGCCTGTTATGCTTTGTATTTTTATTGTGTACGAATCTGTAAAACTTTTTATAGTGCAATAAAGTGTATAATAAATAAATTAATAATATTATAAATGAGAAAGTGTGTATGTTTATTTCTTTGTCCTTCCTTGACGCGTTAACTAAAAATAATATTATATATATTATAAAAAATAAATATTTAAAATATATAAAAATGGCAACAGTATATCACTTATTACTTCACCCCTTGCCAGAACATTTTATTTTGTTTTTATTAATAATTTCATGCAAATCTCAAAAACCTCAAATAAAAAAAAATATTACGACGCATTATTTTGCACACCGTACATTGACAATTACGTCATCGGCCCAGGTCTCAAGTTAATTCGTACGAGTTATATATATTGTTATTGGTACAACTGTCAACGCGTAGTAGTCACTTCAAGAGATTTTTGGTAAGGAAACATTGAATCCCCTTCATATATGATAATAACATATTCCGTGCATATTAAATATCAAATAACAAGACGATGGTTTCGTTAATTGTTTATTTTACAGTTAATCTTAGCAAGGAAGAAATATTTTGAATTGGACGTCTCTTATGACTATTGGAGCTTTTGTTTTAAATTTTTATAAACACATTTATATCTGGTAATTAAATATTGACGAATAACAAAACGAATTATATAAATATTCTCAAATCACTACTTAATAAATACCATAATTTTTTGGCAATTCCACCTAGAAGTCACTGAAATAGTAAGGTTGTTTCAGTAACTTTCTGGGTGAAATTGTTTTATAATAACGAACAAAAACAGTCACCACTCGGCTTTTTAAATACTAATCACCCCCTTTCCGGGATGGCGTATACAGCCTCCGCAAGGGTGATCCCTCATTCCCGTCACGTAACCGGGACGTGGGCGCCCAAAGAATTACTATGGGGTGTACGATATTATACGTAGTTCTGCGAAAGCGGTAGATAACTTTTCAAAAGGTTTCAGGGTGCGAAGGTTTGAGGAAATGAACTTGCTTTATAACTATGTAAAAGTTTAAAAGGCAAATTTCTCGTAATATGTTGATATGAACTAAAGACAAAAGTTGTTTTACGATAAATTTCAGATTTCTGGCCAAGCACGTCGAAACCGTAAATAAAATTAATTTAAATCCTCAGTGGAGATCCTTTTTATTCTTTTTTTTTTAAATACTAGTAATCCTATTATTAATTAACATTATTAATATTCCTCTTAACCACTCCTGGTAAGCTTAAAATGCTTGTGTAAAGAGTGGAGTTGATTCCTTTAACAGCTGTGAACCCATGTGAACCTATTACAGGCTGATGAAGTGAAATGAAACAGTATTGTACTTTCTAGAGTAATGCCTCTCAAAATTGTATTTCCTGTATAATCTACCAAATTTCCACCTGGCTTCTACAACTATAGATATAGTATCTGTGTCGGATCGGGAGATTCTGGTCACGTTCTCGTACGTGCCTCGCTCCGAATTACTCCCGATGTATTACAGTACACACGTATACAAGAATGCTCTACACTCTGTTTTCTTGTTGTCAGTTCTGAGAATATTGTTTATATAATTTGAACTTCAGTTTTCTTTAATTTCTAACGTAAGGAATCTTATTTTGTGTTTTATCATCATAACATATTTATACTTAATTACGAGTCCCAGTCGCTTTAATTACTTATAACATGTTTATAATTTATTTAATACTTTAGGAATTGTTTAATAAATGGTAATGTTAGGTTAAACACTTTTTTACTTTTGTGTTTAAAAAAATTGGGAATATACCTTTTTTATAGAATAAGGATGACAAACGAGCACACAGTCCATCTGATGGTAAGTGGATGCTGTGACCCATAGACATCAACATTTATCCTCGATTAAGAATCAAAACGCAGATACGTCCACCCGTCACCTCGCGCCATTTCGCCCAGGCCGCTGATATACGGGCCTTGATGTCGCGATCGATGTCCCCGGACGCTATTACAAGTGGTATTTTAGCAAATACCTAGTTGAATTACCGAAAAACGAATTTAAAATCAGTTTTTTTATTGTACTATATGGGAACATATTAAAATGAATATAGAAAATAGAAAATCTATTCATTTTCGTCAAAAAGGTCGTACTACCTCACAATTTTGTTGCAAAATGGTTTTAAAGAAAAATATGTAAAAATCGATCGATTTTGGATCATACTTGAGATAGAACAATTGCGTTCTTATTATTATCATCATTATTTTTATATTTTCTCTTTTTATATCTTTCTATTTTTATATCATGCATATAACACTACAAGTTTAAATATTGGCGCAGTTATTATCAATATAAGACGCTTTTAATGGGTTTAACTCCCTCATGAAGCGTGAAAATATTTTTATGGGTGTCCAGGAATGTCATCAGACGAGTGCCCGCGAAATACAGTGTTCCCCTCGACAGCCTTATGATTTAATGCTTTCCTACTGTATAATTATTACAACGTATTTCTTAATACGCACTAGGCGTCCAGTGCGAGATTGATTAGTTTATTATTAGAATAGACTTACGTTGTGGTCAAGTTTTAATGTTACAGTAAATGCCTTAGACGCAAGTTTGTTTTTTTTTCCTTAAAAAATACTTACACGAAAAGGACATTATACCTATTATTTATTCTGTGATTATACAAAAAGGAATATTTAAACGTGATATTTCTTGTGGCACGAATGGATCGGCTCGACCGGGGACTACACACTCATAGAATATCACCGTAAAATAGCGACATAAAGCTGATTTGTTTCGTATAGTGAGTGCAGAGAACCGTAGACCCTTTTTACTGGAAATGAGTCTTAGTCCTCAGGGATGATAACGCATCTGCATGTTAATTCTTAATCGAGGAAAGATGTAAATCTCTTTAGGCCACAGCATCCACTTACCATCAGGTGGACAGTATGCTTGTTTGTCACCCTTATTCTATTAAAAATAATATTGAGGCTAAACTAGTAAAGTTTTTGTTAGGAGTGGTCCACCAGAGTAGTCGAATGGCGGATTCGACCACAAGACTATCTGAGATTGTAACCCTTTGCAATAATGCTACCTTCGCTTGAAGTTAGTTTAATAATTAATTAGGTTTATTATAAATTCTAGTAGGGGGACGCCCTACACTTGGCGTGCCTGTACTAGTACTACATTTACTAGATGGAGTGACGACTTCGTAAGACATGCAGGAAGTCGATGGACGCAGGTAGCCCAGGACCGTGCTTTGTGGGATTCCTTGGGGGAGGCTTATGTTCAGCAATGGACTTGTGAAGGGCTGTAATAACGATGATACCATCATCAAAATCAGCTTTATAAAAATATTTAATTGTAGCAGAAGGTGACAATTATATCTTCCAATTTATACATTATTTTTAACGAGAATATTAACAATAGGTTTACAGAATCAGATCCTACTCTTTTCAACCCTCGACGCAAACGGAGGGGTGTTATATATATATATATATATATATATATATATATATATATATATATATATATATATATATATATATATATCTAACGCGTGTATCTGTGAACGATGAAACGAGTTAGGTTTAATTTTTTTTTTTTTGTTTGTAAGGTGGCATGATCAAGAGTGTTCTAGCTACCATTCAAGAAAATCTTTATAGCCATTTGAAGATCAGCAGCTCTATTTGCTAAGCATTTTTTTTAAATTTCAACTTAAGTTATTAAAAGGATACACAGACATCCATTTCGTATGTTCGTACTTTAAACTCGTACGTCAGTAAACTTTTTCCAAGTTGAATATCTTGCACACCTACGAAGATTTCGACTTCAAATCAATTTTATCCGACCCGTAATTGCAAATTTATATTCATCAACTTCAGGTTTTTATCTTCAGGATCTTATTCTTCAGGATCTGAGACGTAGTCCTTCACTGCCGGCCGTATGAGGAAGCAAAGCAAAGTCGCTCAGTGAGCTATGGAGAGGGCTATGCTCGGGATTTCTCTGCGTGATAAACTTAGGAATGAGCATATCCGCAGTAGAACCAGCAGTAAGCTGAAGTGGCAATGAGCCGGCCATATAGCTCGAATAACCGACAACCGATGGGGGAGAAAGGTTCTCGAGTGGCAGCCTCGTACCGGCAGGCGAAGTGTAAGGCTTCCCCCCACTAGATGGAGTGAAGACCTGGTAGGATGCAGGAAGTCGATGGATGCAGGTGGCTCAGGACCGTACTTTTTGGGATTCCTCGTGGGAGACCTATGTTGAGCATTGGACTTGTGAAGGGCTGTAATGCTGATAAAGATGATGAACTCCATGTTTTTATGAGGCTCTCGAGTTGTTGCAGTACATCTTAAATGTATACAAATGCTAGAATTGAGTTTCGATACAATTAGTAAGAGAATAGATGATGCAGCGAGTGCGTACCAGCTTCGTTTCTCATGTGGCTGTGGAAGGAAAAGGGGAGATATGTCTGCAAGGCAAGGTGCGACACCCACAGGACTATAGGTATAGAGTAATGGATATTTTACACCATCACTACTCTGATACGGTACTCCGTGTGGTGTGGTAATGTGGATAGTTGAGTACCTATATATATTCAAACATTTTGAATTTAACTTTAAAAAAAATTAAACAAGGTCAAACATGTTTACCGTGTTTACTAAATTTATTGTTTTCTTGGCCTTCGTAAAGTAGGGCTATGATAGGGGATATGATTTGAATTTCGGTAGATTTTCATTAATTTATTTATTTTGTTTTTATTTTTTGTAGAATATCAATGCCATAATCTTTTTTACTCCGTTCACATGTTACAAGGTTTTTTTCCAGACGGTCAAAAGGTTATCCAGTACATATCCTCAACTTCGGTAAAAACTCGATTAGCGTGATTTAGGCTTCGGTTCGTTCCGCTTGCGGTGACACGACAGCGTTATAGATAAGGGTAACGACTGAAATAAAGAGGTAATACCATAAAGCAACACGGACCGCTGACCTACCTAAGTGTGATGTGTTGTTCCATGCTTGGTGCTGACTGTCTATTTACGAAACCAAAGAGAATAATATAATCAATCCCTTTCACAGAACATTGAAAACAGCAAGCACATTATTTCACATTTTCTTTTATCTCTAGGTTTGAATACTTAATTTCTTGGTATCGGGCTTATTGCGCAAAACCCGTATGAATTCGAGTTATTCACAAGTTGTAATTGCACAGCAATGTCGACCGAAGTCGCCTTCACCTTTAATTGCTTACTAGTGTCGTAATTCGTGCTTTCTTCACGGTCTTACAAAACGTGAAACTAGTAACGTAATTGTAACGTATAACGCATCGGGGATGTAGCTCAGTGGTAGAGCGTTCGCTTTGCATGTGAAAGGCCCCGGGTTCGATCCCCGGCATCTCCAGCTTTTTTTGCGTTTTTCTATGCGATATGATTAAATTATTGACATGGTTACCAACTGTTGGATCTACTGTTTAATGTTGCAAAAGCAATAAACTTAATTAAAAATTAATAAAAATAATTATTACATCATATGATACATTTTTGAATGATTAAGTTCTAAAAAAGACTGGTTTAACTTCAATATCCTATATACTTATTTTATCCAAAAATATATTACAATTGATAGAACTTCTCTGCGTATTTATTATATCCATACATACATTAGATTAGAAATATGTACTTCGTGACAAAGTAAGCGAAATGAAATAATTATCAAATCAGCGCATTTAAATATATTTCTTTTAAAGGAAGGTTTCGCAATACAGTGCATCATTATTATATCATTATATTTCGTAACCTAAAATAAAATAATTAAATAAAACAGAGACCAGCTTATAATCGATACTAATACAACAAAACAAAACTTCTACCATTACTCCTACCAAATGTACACAATCGCAGTTCTGAAACGCACCTTTGTGTGGGTTTTTACTTTCAGCTGATCAAACAATTCGTAAATTCATTTTTACATTAAACACCAGTGTGACGTCACAAAAACCAATAATATTCCTGCCATTTTCAATACAGACACAGCCTGTAATTATACTATAATCAAATTAGTATTAGAATTAAGGCATTAGAGCTAGCTATCTTATTTCATATTGTTATACCCTTGCTGGGTGCATGTGCTGTAATGTATCACACAAAACCACATGGAAATGAAATAAATAAATTAATTAATAAATACTGGCATTTCATCTTATCGTAGTCCTCAGAAGTGACAATAAATCTGTGGCATTCTTTTTTGACGTTTCCATCGGTGGCAGGAGCCACTTACAATCGGGTACAATTTTGACAAGAAACACAAATTGAATTTTATTTATAATATCAAAATAAAACTAGAATTAAAAAAATACAGTGAAACATTCTTTCTATTTTTTGCAAGAGAAGAAATTACCAAAAGCTTAAGACAATAACTCTACAAGCAATGAATACAAAAACGTCGTAATCAAACAGCAACCACGAGGACATAAACAGTCCATTGTCAGTAAAACAAATGCCAAAGTTCATTTGGCAGCAGATTGACGACGGGGCTGTAAATGTAGGAATAAGAGCATGGACCTGGCCCCGGGAATTAGCTATAAAAACTTTTTTACAATCGGCAAGCTGAGGGGAGCCTAGGTGAGAATAGTGTTGTAGATAGGTGAAAATTATACAATTTGTCGATATTTGACAGAAAATATACAAAATTTACAATCACAATCCCAAAAATATGGGTTTACATACATACATAAACACTCACGCCTGTCACCCAGAGGGGTAGGCAGAGATTACGGACTTCCAATTGGCACGATCCTGACATACCTCCTTCGCCTCCTTTACATCCATATATCTACGCATACATGCTCGTCGGTTAAGGGTACTTCTAACGTGGCCCATTTTCAAAATATCGCCAATTTGGTCGACAAACTTTTTTCTAGGGCGTCCCTTCCCGACTCGGCCGTTCACATCTGCCATATAAATTTGCTTTGTCACTCTTTCATCATTCATTCTTTTTACGTGACCAAACCACCGAAGCATTCCTTTCTTAATCCTGGTCACAACATCATCTTGCATACCACATTTATCTCTTATCACGCAATTTCTCACCCTGTCATTCAGATTAAACCCTAGCATATTTCTTAAAGAACGCATTTCTACAGCATTTATTCTACTTTCGTGCTTCTTCTGCCACACCCAGCTTTCACTACCATACATTAACGTAGGGACTAACACAGCATTATGAATTACCATACGTGCCTGTTTTGACACATTCTGGTTCTTCATAATAGAGTGTAGTGCCCCATTCACTCTATTCCCTGCATTTACTCGTCGTTCTATATCCCTATCATATCTACCATCCCTGCTAAATACACATCCCAAATACACAAACTCATCCACTTGCTCAATTAACTCTCCTTCTATTCTTATTTCACATACCGTTTTGCTTTCTTCTCTTTCAAAAACCATCACTTTCGTCTTACTTGCGTTCACTTTCATTCCCCTTTCTTTTAATTCCCAGTTCATTAATGTAACCATCATTTGCAACTTTGCCGCTGATGACGCAAATATGACTTGATCATCGGCATACAAAAGGCATTTGACGGTTAACTCGCCCATTCTTAAACCACATTCTTCATCTTTCAAAGTTTGCAAACACCGGTCCATAAATAGGTTGAACAGCCAAGGGGAAGCTACACAGCCCTGTCTGACACCTTTTTGGATGCCAAACCAGTCCGAGTAGACCCCATTGATCCTGACACAAGCACTAGAGTCCCTATAAAGAGACCCTAATGCCTGTATCAAACCAGCGCTCAACCCATATGAGTTCAGTGTTTGCCATAACACATTCCTGTCCACTCTGTCATAAGCCTTTTCCAAGTCCATGAACGCACAAAAAACTTTCTGGTTTTTGGCCAAAAACTTCTCCGCAATCATGCGCATGGAAAAGACTTGATCTGTGCACCTCATTCCCTTTCTAAAACCCGCTTGCACATCCCAAATTTTTCCATCAGTTTCTTTCATAACTCTTTCAATTAACACCTTAGCGTACAGTTTACCCACAATACTAAGCAAGCTGATACCGCGGTAGTTTTTGCAGTCCTGCTGTGACCCTTTTCCTTTATATATTGGTACTATAACTGCTTTACACCAGTCATCCGGTACCCGTTTTAATTCCCAACATAAATTAAACAAGGTGTACAGCAGGCCTGCCACCACTCCCTCTCCAGCCCTTAGCATCTCGAGTGATACTCTATCATATCCAGCTGCCTTACCTGCTTTCATGCTTTTCATTGCTTTCATCTACACTTATCTCCATACCCCTTTCCACTTCTTTCGGAATTTCTAGTTCATTTAATTCATACGACTCTTCACTCATAAACACGCTTTCAAAGTATTCCTTCCATCTGTTTAAATTCGAAACTTCATCATTCAGAATACATCCATTCTCGTCTCTTATAGCATTTATTATAGGCTGTTTTGTATTTCCCCTGGCAGTTCTTACGAGTTTCCAGAACATTTTTATGTTAGCCTGGAAATTATCAGATATCCTTCATCATTCTTATCCATTCTTTCTTTCTTTTTCCTTTCAACAACTTCTTTTACTCTCTTATTTAGACGTCTAAATTCTGCCTTTTTTCTTTCAATTCATTCATACCAGAAGAATTACCAGCTTTGGTTGCTAGTAAATCTAACCATGCTTTCTTCTTTGATTCAACTTCCACCCGTACCTCATCATCCCACCACAACGTATTACTTTTCCTTTCATTTGTTCTTTTACTTACACCACATAATATTAAGAAAGGTTTGGTGGCGGTATCCACCAAACCTTTCTTAATATTATCCCACACAGTCTTCAAGTCTAAATCATTCATACACAACTCATTCAAACATCTAATATTTTCTCTCAGTCTACATTTATACTTCTCTTTCACATCTTCATCTTGTAACTTCTCTATTCTTATACGCTGTAACGCAGTGGTAGACACAGATGTCCGATGCCGCCAACGCTTGAAAAGACCATTAATTCAACGTAAGACCAAGTAATGATCCGTCCCTACGTTGAACCCCCGGTAAACCCTTGTATCTACGACTGCGCTCCTCATTCTTTCATCCACAATTACGAAATCTATCATGCTTCTATCATCACCTCTTTCCCATGTATACATGTGAATCTTCTTATGACGAAAAAAAGTATTCGTCACAAAAAGATTCTTTTCCGCACATACGGTGAAGAGGTCTTCACCATTCTCATTTATACTTTCATCACCAAACGTTCCCAATATCCTTTCATAACCAGACCTCTTCACCCCAACCCTTCCATTAAAGTCTCCTAACATAATAATATTTTCATTTTCCTTACATTTTGTCAACACCATCCTTACCATGTCCCAAAACTGCTCTCGAATGTAAGCGGGCTTAGACATGTCTGGGGCGTACACCCCTAGCAGGAACAGCTTCTTTAAGCCCACTTTCATTCGTATCCATAGCAGTCTCGGGCTTACACATTCATACTCTTTCACACATTGACCCATTCTTTCTGAAAGGATGAAACCGACTCCCTGGCACGCCCGTTCGGTCTCGCCTATACCAGACCAATACGCGGTATACGTGCCATGTGCAGTGGCATCCTTTCCCTTTCGTTTCGTCTCATTCACACATAACACATCTATTCCTCTGTCATTCATCATTTCGCATACTTCATCCATCTTATCATTCATTCCTCCACATACATTCAGCGTAGCCAGACGGGTTTCCGCAATCCACTTTTCGCCCCTCCGGGAGACAGAACGTGACGGGTGGCGAACCTCGTCGCCGAAATATGGGTTTATGTATATTATGTATAGATCGGTAGTCTAATGAGCATGTCCATTATTTTAATGCCGACATTCAACTTCATGTCTAGCCTTTTTATCATCATCATCATCATCATAACCCTTCACAAGCCCACTGCTGAACATAGGCCTCCCTCAAGAAATGACACAAAGCACGGTCCTGAGCCACCTGTATCCGTCGACGTCCTGCATGTCTTACCAGGTCGTTACTCTATTTAGTGTATCTAGCCTTTTAGTCGAATTAAAAGCAAGCCCTTGCGACCAAGATGTTTTAACTTCACTTTATTTGCCACACTAAATATATATATATATATATATATATATATATATATATATATATATATATACATATATATATATATATGTTACTTACGTGATGTAAATACTACAGGATGTTATGCGTGCAGTACGAATGGTTCAGCTCTACCAGGGAAGGATAACGCTCGCTGCTATGAGGCATTCGATGTTAGTCTTCAGGGTTGACAACCCATCTGCATTTTTATACTTAACCGAGGATAGGTGTACTGTGAGTTCGTTTGTCACCCTTGTTTCTATAGAAAGATCTGACCAATTCAATACTTGCGGCTTTGCACGCTACAAACTAATGCAATGGATTGATGGCGGAAAGTCACACGCTATACTGTTTAATACTATTAATATTAAAAATACGTAAAAATTGAAAGACGAACCTTTTAATTTTATTTGTGTCAACAAACTTGACATCCTTTGGGCATCCCAAACCTTTTGGGCATCCCTAAATTACGGAGCAATAATTCTTGGCCGCACCTCATTTGCATTTCTTTATTGGATCGCGGGGAAATTGAGAAAAATTCACGCACTCTGTTTTAATTACAAGTTGTTTATTATTTGCATTACAATTAGATACTTGATCTCGGGGAATCTTATTAGAGGTAGGAATTTAATACGATTTCTAAATTACATCTTGATACAGAGTAAAGCACTTTGTTAATTTTTGATGTATATCAAAACTTACGTTCATCATTTAATAGTAAAGACAAAATCAGATACTTATTCATTGTTACAAGAGAATACCAGACTATAACTAAGTATAAGACGAAGTGATCGTTTTGTTTGTCTGCGAGGACTTAAAAGCCCAAATCGTGACAAGTGTTTGCCGAAATGCTTCCCACTTCCCCCAGAACTTCGTAATTAATGTCTTCCAGACCAAATTTCGGTCACGACGGCCAGTCGCAGCGAAGACTAGCCATTTACGCACGATTATGTCTACAATGACAGATGCATCTCTCGTTCCAACCATCACAATTACCTCACTCTCATAGTCCGATTAGACGACAATCCGATACGTCCAGAGAAAGATCAGGCGCAGAATCGACGGATTCACGTACTTTCCGATTCAAAAGCCCAATAACTAATGCTAGCAAGACCCAGAGTTCGAACCTAGGACCTCATGATCAGCAACTGCATTTACAACTACTACACTGCAGTTCATTGTATTATATCAGTTAAGATCATATATAATTATTATTGAGTTGTTAGTTGGAAAACGGTGCTAGCCGTCGCTTTCTTCAGTTTCCCTATGTAGCCTCTTACGTCACTACTACACGGATTCATCATTAAAGCCTATCAAAATCCACTGTAGAGCATAGGCCTCCAGGCATTCAGCATTGCCAGGCACATAACAGGCACTAGGCAATAATTATAAAATTCATAATATAAGTATAAAAATCAATTTCGAGGAAAGTAAATACTAACTTCTTCATGACTGCCCGTGGTTGTAGTGTTATGCTACTTACATATCATTTTAAACTATTTTAAATTTATTTTTCCATTCTGTTTTTGATTTTCTGCATTCACCTCAAAACTGGATATTTTGCATCACCTTCATTTCCATAGGATCCTGTAACGTTTTTAAACCATAAGAACACAATAACAAATCATTTTCACTTCGTATTTTCACGCTATCAGCACTTTTAAATCGGTGTCAATGGAGTCTACATTTTTCAATCTTTTATTTAGTTCTCCGTAACTCTGCAATTTCGGGTTTCGTGCGCGCTGTTGCGCTACCTTTTTTCCTATATCAATAATATCTCATTTTTCACGTAAATCTTGCCGTTTCTCTATTACGAGCCTGAAACCAAAATTTGACATGTTTTGACATCGTTGTTTATCTGGTTGTCATGGCAATTTTTATTCAAATTTGTTACCGGTCTGATGTTTTTACTTCAAAACTTCCACAAAAATACTCTTTTCTTCTTGGCTATTTACAAAAATTTGCTTTTAATTTAAATAATTTCCCGTTCTTACCTCAGATCCGTCGTCGAGCGCGGAGCTCTCTAAAAAAAAGTATAAAAGCCGAACAATCGGCCAATAAAGTGAGTCGCGCTTCAGCTTTCATACTAGAAGCATCTCCTAAAGGCCTTATCCCGGGGCCGCACTGCCCCGGGATCCTGCAAGCCTCTGCCTTCATCTGAAGTCGTCGTCTAGCCACGCCTACGCCTCCACCTACTAGTGCCCGCGCTATCTTTAGCTGCTGTGCGTGCTTGCTTCAAGCACTGCGTGTGCCTACTCCGGGCGCTGCGTGTGCCTACTCCGGGCGCTGTGTGTGGCGACTCCGGGCGCTGTTTGCCTACTTCAAGCGCTGCGTGTACCTGCTCCAGACGCTGCGTGTACCTACTCCAGACGCTGCGTGTGCCTACTCCGGGCGCTGTGTGTGCCTAGTCCGGGCGAGGTATGTGCCTACTTCAAGCGCTGCGTGTGCCTACTCCAGAAGCTGCGTGTGCCTAGATCAGGCGCTGCGCACCTACCACAGGCATAGCCTGTGCATACTCCGTGAGCGGTGAGCACCACTGCCAAGCGCGGTGTGCCACCTTGGTCTTCGGGCTCCGTTTCAGTACTCATTTATCTTTGTTATTTTTTTAAAAAAAATAATTGTAATTCACGTCACCCATCATCATCTTCATTTTTTTATATAAAAAACTGTAAATATCTTTTAAAATTTTAAATAAATTATTCGTTTTTTTTTTGTTGTTTGGTTGTTGTTAGGTTAGGTTCTTTTGTTTTTAATTGTCGCTTTACGACATGGTATACATCATAATCATTAAAATGCCGTCTTTTTATTTCGATCCTAGTATCTCTAGCCGGTCTAGCCTTCCTTTACATGATAGAGCCATGCTGCAGCTATATTAGTAGTATAGTTGTAGTACGAATTAATCAGCTCGACCGGGGAAGACCCAAGCTCTAACAAAATACTGGCGTAAAATAACAGCTTAACGCTGTTGTGTTTCATATGGTGAGTGTAGAGAACCGGAAACCCTTTTTACTGGAAAAGAAGCGTTCCATCTAAGTCCTCACGGGTGACAACGCATCTGCATTTTGATTCATGATCGAGGATTTATGTAGACGTCTATGGGTCCCCTTATGTTTATATATATATATATATATATATATATATATATATATATATATATATATATATATATATATATATATATATATATACGTCCCGTAACTTATTGTACGTCCACTATGGCCAAATTTTGCATATAAACTCTTGTTAGGTATTTCGTAAGCAACCCATAATTCTGTTTGCGTATAAGTTACCTTCTGATTGAGTACAGGAAGATGGACTCAATTGTAGGTATTGACAGGTTTCATAGAAGTTTGTTTTATTATATTGTGACTAATAACCTAATATGGTCTGGCGAAGAAACTCATTTTAATATAAGGTTTTACTGCATTAACTGCCAGTAGGTTGTTAATTTGTACAATAGACCGTGGCATATTGTTGCTGACATAACTCCGAAAATATAATTTGTTTACTCACGTGTTGAGTTTTGGTGCTCTCACTGCATCGTAAGGATGAGCGCGACTATTGTACCTAATCTGTACGAAATTACTCTCTGCTTAACTAGATTCATTTTTGTGAAAGGCTATTTTTGTTAAATTATGATATTATGTTTGGTTTTGCAGTTAGTTGAAATACAATTTAATTTTTCACACACGTTTTCTAAGCTTCTAAGCGTTTTATCATTTCTAGAACGAAATATTTTATGAAACACCAAAGTGACTACCACCGGCACGGAAACTTGGCCACTCGTGAATTTGCTGATTATTTGCACTGAAACGTTTTTTTAACAGTAAATTAAGGGTAGATGCATTCAATAAGTGTCTCTAATGGTTTTAGAACATAGAAATTTAATGTTTACTTCACCGAAATTTTTCTTTCCAAGATAACATATTTTCACTAAAATTAACATCTTTCCATTGTCACTTTAAAAACACTACAAAGTTAAAAATTAAGTCTGTTTCTTTATTGTCTATCAGTTTTAATATCGGGTGTTTCCTCCTCTAGCCCTGATAACCGCTTGCATTTGATCTGGCATGCTTTGAATGATGTTTCTGACATCGACTTGCGGTATGCTGTCCCAAGCGGCCAGCGCTGCATTTCGGAGCTCATTTAGAGTTTGTGGCGGTTTGGAGCTGGACTTTATCTTTCTTTTGAGCATACCCCATACATGCTCAATTGGATTTAAGTCCAGGCTACGAGCTGGCCACTGTAATTTTTGTATTCCAACCTCTTCCAGATATTCCTCTACACAATGTGCGACGTGCGGGCGTGCATTATCGTGCATGAGGAGGAATTGGTCGTGTCCAATGAATCCCGAATAAGGCGTTACGTGCTCCTGAAGAACTTCCTCGATGTATCGAGTAGCTGTAAGCCGATTATCGACGATGACCAACTCTGTACGTGCGTCGGAACTTACACCTCCCCATACCATTATTGAGCCTCCATGGAAACTCACAGTTTGGGTGGTGGTAATGGGTAGAAACCTCTCTCCTCTTTTTCTCCACACTCGTTCTCGACCGTCTGGAGCACGTAAAGCTATTCGACGCTCATCTGTGAACAACACTCTAGCCCATTGCTCGTGGGTCCAATTGACATGTTCTCTTGCGAACTGAAGTCGGGCTACTCGGTGCTGTCTGAGAAGTTCTGGACCTCGTGCTAGTCTACGAGCTTTTAAATTCACTTCCTCCATTCGTCTTCTCACCGTACGCTCACTAACATTAACACCTCTTGCGATTTGGAGCCGCTGGCGTATCTCAACAGCGGTCAGGTAGCGGTTTCTCAAAATCTCCATAACAATAAAACGATCGTCCCGGGCCGATGTGCACCTTACGCCCCCACTGCCTGGCCTGTGGGTGTAGCGGCCTGTCTCCTGGTATCGTTTCAGTGAATACTGCATTGAGGACCGTGGTACGTTAAGCACAATAGCAACGTCACGCTGTGTCAGCCCTTGGTCAATTAATGCTACTGCTTGTGCAACTTGTGCTGGTGTTAATGGCATTTTTATTGGCTTTAAAGCACCTTTAGTTATTTAATTAAGACACAAGATCACAATAATTGAATAACCTTACAGTAAACTTTTCACAACACACAAATTTAAAATGTGAACTTAGTCTCTCAAATGACCCGATTCAACTAAAAATTAAAGAATTCGTCATGGTGCACTTACACACTAACATAATGAATTACCCTCTTGAACTTGAGGGTAAACATTTTTTGACATACTTGCACAACAAACATTCATCAGAAACACTTAAAGCTTTTGCTATCGCGAGATAACCGCTTGGCCAAGTTTCCGTGCCGGTGAGTGTATTTTACACCGCATGGCCTACCTATACTAAAATACGAATAAAACAATAGCGAAAAATGTTATTAAAGCAATGGTCATTAATGTGTGTCTTATACACAAGGAATTAAAATATAAATATATTCATGGTTATATGGACGTCAAATATCATGCGGTATTAAACTTTACCGATAATCTGACGTCCACATATAGAAATATAACTAAATTCAAAAATATGGACGTCAAATATCATTCAGTATGAATGTTTTAGGATTTTCGGACGTCCATATTATTATGTGTACACAGGTAGTAATTTAAAGTTTAAATTTTGGCGCACACCGTGCCCCAAAAACCGCTACAAACGGCAATATTTATCAAAAAAGAAATAAGAAACGTTTTCTAAGCGTTTTATCGTTTCCAGAATGGAGCATTTTATGAATCACCAAAGTGACTATTTCATACCGCATGGGCTCCCCTACACTAAAATAAAAATAAAACAATAGCGAAAAATGTCATTAAAGTAATGATCATTAATGTGTATTTTATACACAAGAAATTAAAATATAAATATATTCATGGTTATAGGACGTCAAATATCGTGCGGTATGAAACTTTGCCGATAATCTGACGTCCACATATAGAAATATAACAAAATTCAAAAATATGGACGTCAAATATTATTCAGTATGATTGTTTTAGGATATTCGGACGTCCATATTAATTATTATATGTAGCTAAATCTAAGGACACGAAAACAAATTGGAAAGTAAAATTATCTACTAGCACTGAGTACACTATAAACCGACAAAAATACCAAAATATGCCTTGAGCACTAAATAAATAGTCAACATAAATAAATAGTAAAATGCAATTATCAACAATAACTTTGGACATCGGATATCGAAGAAGTGGACGTCAAATAAAACTTAGTGTGAATATTTTAGGATATTCTTACGTCCGTATATGGGTAAATACTCCGTTCAATGTCCATGTCAAGTACATTAATCAACTTACACAAGTTTATTTACCTAAGTTACTAAATATAACCAAAGAAACTTAAATGCAAGCAAGCATAAGCGTGGAAAGTTCTCAATGTGCGTAGGTCACAATACGGACGCCAATTAGAGCACGATATGCATGTTTTTAGTAATATAGCGTCTAATATTTATAACAACAAACACAAACAAATTGTATTTCAACTAACTGCAAAACCAAACTTAATATCATAATTTAACAAAAATAGCCTTTCACAAAAATGAATCTAGTTAAGTAGAGAGTAATTTTGTACAGGTTAGGTAAATAGTTCACACTCATCCTTAAGATAGTGATCATAAAAAGTAAACTCGCAGTGAGAGCACCAAAACTCAATACGATCAAGTAAATAAATTATATTTTCGGTGTTATTCATGTCAGCAACAATACGCCACGGTCTATTATAGAAATTAACAACCCATCGGAAGTTAATGCAGTAAAACCTTATATTAAAATGAGTTTCTTCCCAAGGTCATATTAGATTATTAGTGACAATATAAGAAAATGAACTTCTATTAAACCTGTCAATATCTACAATTAGTACTTATATACAATAGTAAAATAAATAATAATATAGTCAATCTATAATGTTGTATAAGTATAAGTAAGGCAAGTATAAGGCTGGGCAATCCTAGATATTTTTTCGTATTTAGTAAACGAATAACTAGTTGGTAAATTAATCATGATATCTATCTGTTTTTTTTTTCGCCGGAGACAAAAATGATATTGCGTATTTTTCGTAACTGCACATTCTGTGGATTTATTTCATTATTTTGAATATACGAACCTTAAGTGACTAAAATTAAATCTAATCTGAACCAGAATCATAAAAACTGTATTATTCGTGCTAAAAGAATCTAATAAAGATCTGTTATTTTTGTCTCCTGCGTAAAAAAACAGACTTTAGGAATCTGTCGAATACCTACATAAACAAAATATCACCTACTATAAATAAAATATTACAAAGCGGAATAACTAATAAGAGTGGCAACATCGCATCATACAAAGGAATTGCGTTAATCAGGAGAATGAAATAAAAACTATGTATATTACGGGGATTCTGGATAATTTGTAATATGGAAGGGAGTCCTGATTGGTTTCCCTCCGTCTGGCAATATACGAATATTTGTATATCGACATATGGTAAATTTTCAAAGAAATAAGTTAAACACTATCTTTGAAATTGTTTAATGGACCAATATTCGCAGTCATAATGAATAAAAATTGCCTACAAGTGGTGGACGCTGCAATAATGCGAAATGAAAGGACGTAGAATCAATATTGTGATGTATATATATATATATATATATATATATATATATATATATATATATATATATATATATATATATATATATATAATCATAAGGTTTTAAAAATTTGTGGGTGTCTTCAAGCCATGTCAGGACGCTTCATCATCATGTTTGATTTCATCACTACTAACCATTAGTGGTGGGATAGTAGTAAAGCACTTGTTACAGACAAAAAAGTGAATTTATTCTTGATTAACACCATTAATAACAACTTACTCAAACAACAACTTGAACTAATACATAATATACAGCTGGCCAGGCATACGGTTTTCAGCCTATTCCGACGACCCTTTGTCCTATAAAAAATCCTTAATTTCACAATAAAACATATTGGGGTCACTTATCGCAATAAAAATTGTCCTATCTCTCAAGCTGGATTAAACTGCACAGAATGTGCAAATTTTTATTGAAATTATTTCACTAGTTTTGGAGTTCAACGCTGATAAACAATTTGACAATTTTCATATATAAAATTAGCACGAGCAAACTATGCTCAAAAAAAAGGTTTTGGCATGCTCTGATCACGAATCTGCGGTCCGTTTTTGCGTAGGATGCACGGTTCCGGAGATGTGCAGATCAATTAACCAATATCTACTTGATCCGGTAAGGGCCTCCACCGTCATTGACGTTCCATTGTTCTTATATATTGTCATTGTCTATTCTTCCTCGGCGTGTGCTTCGCCTTATCAGTGTTATTGTATTATACTTCTTTGTTCCTAACTACAACGCTAATCTGAATCATCAATAAAACACATTACCTAATTTTGTTACAATTTTTATTTACAAAATACAAAATCTATCTATAAAATAGAACGAAACATCTCATCCACTAAAATATCGACTATACTCGTAACTATGCATTGAACATCCTGAAACTTATATAGAAATACATTAAGCAATATTCGCCACAAACTGAAGTCCACTCATTCTGAATCCTATCAACATTCCAGTTCCATCTTTTACAATTCCTTTTTAAAAACTCTAGATGATATCGTACAGCTGATCGTCCATATGAATCGAAATATTGACCGACGTCATTCGTATCGATATATAAAACTACCCAATGTGATCCTGGTTTATCATCTGTATCCAAATTGCATATTATATACGTTGGTACATGGGTATACATGTCTATTAGCAGCATAAACATTATTTTCTAGACTGGGGTGAATCTTTTTCAGATTTTGTTGTACATCTAGTGTATCCATGATATTAGTAGATTATTACAGTACAAATCTACTCAATAACTAACATGGGAATGATCAATTATAGTGATTTCTAAACATTAAATTATATTCTTTTATTAAAAATAAATTATATTATTTTATTATATCAAATTGCATTCTTTTGTGTTATACAAATCGTATTTGAGTCATCGATACATCGAACGAGACGCAACACGAAGGAATGTTGAGATAAGCAACAGAATGTGAGATAAGCTTGTTGACGCATAAAGTTACTATAAGTTCCACTGCAGAAATTCTTTAGAATAGAATTATTACTTATTGGTGCTATATAAAAACAGGGCGCTGCAGTCATGGAGTTAGTGCATGGTCGCTTGACCGCAGTGGATCTATCAATACTACAAAAACAAAAAAAAAACAAAAGAAAAAATTATTTATAAAAAAAAAAAAATTATTATTTAAATAAAAAAAAAAAAAAAAAAAAACATACATTTGTGTTACTTCAACGCATCAAAGACCATAAGTAAGTGTTAAATCTATTGACAAACTTACTTTTCTTTCTGTTATTTTCTTACGTGTGTATGATTTAGTGTTAACAAATTATGTTTAAATATTGTGTATGTATATGATTAAGCCGTGGTAGCTCAGATGTTAGCGCAAGCTGTAAATTTCACAGTACGCGACCTGGGTTCGATCCCCGCCGGCACCAATTAAATTATTAATTGCAATTTTAAGTGTTGATTTACCACGTGTTCGGCGGTGGAGGAAAACATCGTGAGGAAACCTGTATGTCTGAGAAAATTTCGAAGGCATGTGAAGTTCGCCAACACGCATTGAGGCAGCGCGGCGTACATTTCCTAGCCCTGAATATAAAGACAATAGCAGAAAGTTAAAACGTTAAAAAATACTTTTTTAACAATGACAGTAATTAGTTGATAATTAGTGAATGTGATTCTGTTTACTTAAATTACAGGAAGACAATAGCAGAAGGAAGAGATGGGATGATGAGAAGTAATGAAGCATTGTTATGTGAACTTTGTTGGAACAAACATATTTTTAGTCTCGTGTAAATACTTGTAACTTTTTGGTTCAAAATGACACAAAATGTAAAAATATTAAATACATCATCGACATGGACGGATTTTACATTACATACCCTCATAAACATTTTCAATGTAGAGAAATGGCTATTCTAGACATAAAACTATCTAATAAAAATTATGCGTTTATCGATCATTATTTATTTCGGCCAAGTTATCCTTTCAATTATTTGTCGCCAAAGGACAAAAAAACTGTTCGTTATTGCGAAACACACGTGCACGGCATTCCATATTTTGACGTGACCGAAGAATTAAAATGTGCCTACAAACAAGAGAACATCATTCCCATATTAAATTGGTACATACTTACATACATACTTCACTTTACACATCCGTTTACTGCTATTGTGGCCGGACCAAGTGGATGTGGGAAGTCAAATTTTGTAACAAATTTCATAAAATCAGTTACAGAAATATGTAATTGTGATTTTAATCAGGCCACATGGTGCTTTGATGAAATGCAACCTTTATATAATTTACCAAATGTTAACTATCATCAAGGAATTCCAAATCTTAATATGTTTGATGGTGAAAACCCACATCTTGTTATTATTGATGATCTAATGAGAGAGTCCAATGGAAGAATTGTAGATATATTTACAAAAGGTAGTCATCACAGGGATCTCAGTGTATTTTATTTAACACAAAATTTATTTCATCAGGGTAAAGGGCAAAGACACATATCTTTAAACTCAATATCAAAATATATTTTAAAAACCCTCGAGATAAAACTCAAATAAGATATTTAGCACGACAAGTATCACCAGATAACCCAAAATTCATTGAAGATGCCTACAGGGATGCAACTCTAGAGGCGCATGGATATTTAATGGTAGATTTAAAACAGAATACCAATGATTTTTTTGTATTAAGACAAATGTCTTCCCATTTAATGGTTTCTGAACAGTCTACGTCCGCACAAAAGAGTTTAAATACACCAAGAATCAAACAATTCAAATCATTGCTAAATGATGCATCGTCGACTCACAACGCATAAACATTTGCTAAACGCTTTGCAAACGCTTAAACCAAAATATCAAAGAGCATTACTTAAAACGTGTGATGAAGAATAAATTAACTGTATTTGTGATTGTATTCATAACGTTTTACAACGAAAAGTACCTCTTAAAGATCAAGATAAATAAAAATTTAATAAACACAAAAATATACTCCGTAAACTAGTGCGTAAGTGTAAATATAAACTAAGAAAGAATATAATTATACAAAAAGGAGGGGCTTTCTTACCAATAATATTAGTGGACTAGCCAGCTAACATAGAAAATGCAAAGAAATGATACTTATCGAACCTGGATTGATTGAAACATTAAAACAAGAAAATAAGGTTAATAGTAATTTATCTCGATTAGATATTGAAATGCAAAATATTATGAATAGTAAGACGGAAGACCGAAAGAAATGGATGTTATATTTAGAAACACTGTAAAGATACCTTCATTTTACCAAAGAGGATCGTCAACAACTCAGATTACCAATTTATTCTGATACATCTAATGAAAATTCAAATGAGTCTAAAATTGGTTTTAAAAATAAAGATAGAGATCTAAAAACTTCAGTTGATGCTGAATCTTTGCTGGAGGAGAATCGATCCATCAAAAGTAAAGAAAATGATGAAAATCCACTTTACACACCAGCTCAAATACTCAGTTTAATACAAAAAACTTATAATAAAAAAGACAGTTATTATTAAACTTAGTTGAAACAAGTAAAAGTAAATACATTGGGATAATGAAGGTACAGTCATAATTGATAATGAAAAAAATTCCTGGAAGTAATATTGTTGATTTAATAAATGATTCACTAAGACCCTTAAAAAGAAGTGATCCTGTAGGGTGGGATAGATTTGTTGAAGCATTAAAAGATATTGAAGTACCACTAACTTATATTGGAAATACAAAGAGATGTGAGTTTATTAACCAACTTCGAGGAAAAGATCTGAACAAACCCTTCGAGATTGAAGTTCAAGAGTTTTCTACACCGAGCAGTAGAGATAAAAAGTCTACAACTAAAATATGTAAAAGGCTTGAGGGGGAAAAATGGACCCCGTACTAGAAGAAATTAACAGGATTTATTATGATCCATCTAATCCCGCTGGTTTTGGTAGTATTGATAAATTATCAAAAGCCATAAACGGTAAAATGAATAAAAAGCAAGTAAAGGAATGGAAAGTAAAGGAATCACAAGAAACATACACATTACATAAACCCATTCGAAAAAAATTCCCGCGTAATAGGTACATTATATCAAATATTAATGAACTGTGGCAAGCTGATTTAAGTGATATGCGAACTTATTCTCAATATAATGATGGTTTCAAGTATATACTTTGTGTTATTGATGTATTTAGTAAATATGCTTTTGCAAGACCAATGAAAAAGAAAAACTCAGAAACAACTAAAGAATGTTTTGAAAGTATATTTACTGAAAGTAATTTAACAGCTACTCACATACAATCTGATAAAGGTACAGAATTTGTTTCAAAATATGTACAAAAATACTTTAAATCCAAAAAGATTAATTACTATACCACTAACAATCCTGACATTAAGGCCAGTATTGTTGAACGATTTCAAAGAACACTAAAAATTAAAATGTGGCGTTATTTTACTCATAATAATATTTATAGATATGTAGATGTTTTACAAGATTTAAAATACTACAATGGATGTAAATTCCAACAATATTATGACAATTTGGACTAATTTTTATGATACACGGTCAAACAAACTTTCTTTAGAAAATTTTAAACCAAATTTAAATGTCAGTAATTATGTTTGAATAACTAAATATAAACATGTTTTCCAAAAAGGATATGAATCAAATTGGAGCGATGAAATATTTATTATATATTCAATAATTGATAGAAATCAAAATCGAAAGAAGTTGGTACTCTTTATGAAATAGAATTACAGAAAATAACTTACAACCCCACCTCACAATATAAAATAGATAGAATAATTGACGCTCGTTATTCAGGTAACAGAAAAAGGTATTAGTGAAGTGGAAAGGTTATCCAGATAAATTTAACAGTTGGATTTTAGCTTCTAGTTTAAAAGAAATATGAATAAAGAAAGTTTTTATTTAACTTTGCTCAGCAATAGTTCAAACACAAACGAAATTACCAAAAGCTATGTAATTAGAAGGTGAATGGTCGGTTGGAGTTGTGGAGTTTCAATATCCATGTACCATGTTTACTGTTCAAGATAATGAAAATGTTATACACATTACAAAATTTATTAATGCCTAATGAAGATAAACCATCCACAGTGTACCACAAAAAACATATTCCAGCTATCAATTATGATAACGTTGAGCAAATTTCATGAGTGTTAAATGGTATCGGAAAGAACTTGAAATTTCGTTATGATGAAATAATAAAATTTGTGTCTATTTCTGTTTTGGATAAAAATATAACATCCGTAACATTATCACCCAAATTGAGTTTACAACTAGGTTATGAACCAAATAAAAATCTCCTAGAGAGAAATTTTGGAAAGTGTCCTGCTAATTTACACTTAGGGCTACCATCTCAACTATTTCTATATTGCGACATTATCGATCCTCAGATTGTGAGTGATGTTATGACTCCTTTACTAAGAGTCATTTCATTAGATCTTACAAAATACATTTATGGTGCAAATAAAATGCACGTTTTCTCTCAACCTCACTACTTACCTGTTATGCGAAGAGGGTTCAATACGCTGGAAATAGTTATAAGATCGAGCACAGGACAAAAAATACCATTCCAGTTTGGAACCGTGTGTATTAAACTACATTTCCGAAAATTATAATAATGAATTATCTTCGTGATCATCATAAATACACATCAAGCTGGGTCAGGAGTTGGAGTAATTTATAAGGGTTCACCATACCAACGCGGTCATGGTATTGGGAGCTTCTTAGTGATTGTGAAATGGTGCTCAAGTGATTGGTAAGGAGGCATTAAGCGCTGGAGTAAGACTTTTATCGGATATGGTTTAAGCGCGTCCTATGGAAGCCTCAATAAAAGATCGTCTAAAGCAAGTTAGTGCGAATTTAAAACGAAAGGCTGATGAGAAAATTGATTAATTTAACATGACAGGATCTGGGTATAAAACTAAAAGAAAACGATTGACCTCGTTCATTCCACCATTAACTGCTAAAGTGCAAGCTGCGAAAAAACTTGGTCTCAAACCAAAAAATATCAAAGATATATTTTCAAATTAAATATGTCTTTCCTTCGTAATCATTCTTGCGAGTGCGTTAAGTCAGATTTGGATATATTTGCACTACCGCCTACACAAACTAGCATTGAAAATGGATTGTGGATTCATTATAAACCAATTTCATCTCTTGGTGATGATGGACCCATCGAGTTTCAAGTTCCTGGGACAGGCGATAACTACATAGATTTGTCTCATACATTACTCCCCATAAAGGCAAAAGTATTAAATCAAGATTCAAATTGATATCTACTACAATAGTAGCAACTGTAAATAATTGGCTGCATTCACTTTTTAGTCAACTTGATGTTTATTTAAACCAAAAACTTGTATCACCACCTAATAATACCTATGCATATCGAGCATACATGGAAACCCTTTTAAACTATGCTCCTGCTGCTAAACAATCTCATCTTACTTTTAGTCTTTGGTATGATGATACAGCAGGAAAAATGGATTCTACGGATGGTAAAAACATAGGATTTGTTAAAAGACAGGAATTGATTAGTGAAAGTAAGGAAATAGAAATGATTGGTCATCTTCACGGTGACATTTTCAACCAAGATAAATTTTTAATTAATGGTGTTGAAATGAGTGTTAAATTGGTTCGATCAAGAGAGAGTTTTAATTTAATAGCTGGGTCAAACAATGTAAAGTTTAAAGTTTGCATTACGGACGCAACTCTTATTGTTCGACGAGCACGAATTAATCCAAGTGTATTACTCGCACATCAAAAAGTTTTAGCTTCTACCACTGCTAAATATCCTATTACTCGAGCTGAAGTAAAAGTTTTACCAATTCCATCGGGTGTTCAAGGAAAAACTCTTGATAATACATTTTTAGAACAGGTACCCAAAAGATGTATAATTGGATTTGTGAACAATTCTGCATTTAATGGTTCCCTTACTAAAAATGCATTTAACTTTGAAAACTATGGTATTAAATATTAATTCTTTTAGCTTATATATTGATGGTCAACAAATACCTTCAAAAGTTTTACAACCATCTTTTAATAATAGTATATTTACATCAGCATATCATACTCTATTCTCGGGAACTGGTATTCACTTTCTTAATGAAGGAAATGGAATCTCTTGTGAACAGTATGCCAAAGGTTACTATCTATTAGCATTTGACTTAACTCCTGATTTATCAGCCAACTTATCAGCTCATTGGAATCTCATAAAGCATGGTAGTGTAAGATTAGAAATATGATTTGAATCCTCACTAATACAAACAATTAACTGTATAGTTTATGCTGAGTTTGATAATATTATTGAGATAGATAAAAACAGAAATGTTACTGTAGACTATAGTAGTTAAGGTTATAATATGTGTTGTGTGTTAGATTTTATGTGTTATGTGTAATGCATTTTGTGTGTATGTAACTATGTAAATCGCTATAAAATTAAATAAAACAAATTGTATGCAATATATTATTTTTTATTTCTTTATAAATCTTCTATTTAATCTAATACAAAACACTGTTCGAGTTTAAAGTTACATCGGACTCTCTCATTAGATCATCAATAATAACAAGTAGTGGGTTTTCACCATCAAACATATTAAGATTTGGAATTCCTTGAGGATGGTTAACATTACATTATTATACAAAGGTTGCATTTCATCAAAGCACCATGTGATCTGATTAAAATAACAATTACATATTTCTGTAACTGATTTTATAAAATTTGTTACAAAATTTGACTTCCCACATGAACTTTGTCCTGCCACAATAGCAGTAAACGGATGTATAAAGTGAAACATTACACACGTCTAAAGTTCTAAGCGGTGAAATAAAAAATGAAAGTGTTGGTGTAAACAATTAATATATATTGTGTACTATAACTAATGTTTTTGGGAAATCAAACAAAATTTATGATTAATTTAAAATTTTATTTTCAAGCGATAACCACTTGTAAAAAAACCCACACTTCATCACAAGAACAATGTAAAATTTTGTGATTATTTTTTGCAAATATATGATTATTACACACATAACGTTTGTTTAAATTTATGACATTTACCAAATCATTGTATTTTGGACACTTGTATTCTTCAATATTAAAAATTCTATCATTCGTCGTCAACATTTTTAAAAATTGTTTTTCTACTGAACCACCTTTGTATGCGATCACTTCGTCTTTACACAAATTTCAAATGTACCAATTTAATATGGGAATGATGTTCTCTTGTTTGTAGGTACATTTTGATTCTTCGGTCACGTCAAAATATGGAATGCCGTACACGTGTGTTTCGCAATAACGAACAGTTTTTTTGTCTTTTGGCGACAAATAATTGAAATGATAACTTGGCCGAAACAAATAATGATCGATAAACGCATCATTTTTATTAGATAATTTTACGTCTAGAATAGCCATTTCTCTACTTTGAAAATGTTTATGAGGATATGTAATGTAAAATCCGTCCATGTCGACGATGTATCTAATATTTTTTAGATTTTGTGTCATTTGGAACCAAAATGTTAAAATTATTTACACGTGACTAAAAATATGTTTGTTCCAACAAACTCAGTAATATCATGGATACACTAGATGTAAAACAACATCTGAAAAAGATTCACCCCAGTCTAGAAAATAATGTTTATGCTGCTAATATACTGCCCATGTATACCCCGTACCAACATATATAATGCAATTTGGATACAGATGATAAACCAGGGTCACATTGGGTAGCTTTATATATCGATACGAATGGCGTCGGTCAATATTTTGATTCATATAGACGATCACCTGTATGATATCATCTAGAGTTTTTTAAAAAGGAATTGTAAAAGATGGAACTGGAATGTTGATAGGATTCAGAATGAGTGGCCTTCAGTTTGTGGCGAATTATTGCTTAATGTATTTGCTATATAAGTTTCAGGGATGTTCAATGCATAGTTTTACGAGTATATTTACAGAGAACACATTGTACAACGATATTTTAGTGGATGAGATGTTTCGCTCCTATTTTATAGATAATAAGTAATAAGATTTTGTATTTTGTAAATAAAAATTGTAAAAAAAATTAAGTAACGTGTTTTATTGATGATTCAGATTAGCGTTGTAGTTAGGAATAAAGAAGTATAATACAATAGCACTGATAAGCCGACGCACACGCCGAGGAAGAATAGACAATGACGGTGTTGATTGAACAATAGATAAATAGATAAGAACAATGGGACGCTAATGACGGTGGAGGCTCTCACCGGATATCAATTAGATATTAGAATAGATATTTGAATTTCTAGTAAAAAAATTCAAAGAATGAAGAACAATTTAAAAAAACCGAAATATTCGTCAATGTTTGTCCAGGACTTATACGTTTTATGTTTATGCAATAATTATAACAAAAAAGAATGTACCATGTAAGTAGACTCTAAAAAAAAATTTTACTCCACTTTATAATTTAAACGCAATATCTTCGGCGTAAATTATTTTAACTGATTATTCCATATTTTTTTTTTATCAAAACGTACCATTTTACAATTGATTCGTGTTTTTTATATATGAAAGGCGACAAAAAATCACACAGTCCACCTAATGATAAGTGAATGCTATGGTGTGTACATCTACAACTATCCTCGATTGAAAATCAAAATGCAGATGCGTTGTCACCTCTGAGTACTAAGATAAAATTTCTCGTCTTCAGTAAAAGGAGTCTCTGGTTCTCTACACTCATCATACGAAACACAGCAGCATTAAACTGCTATTTTACGCTGGTTTTCCGTGAGAACGTGGTCCTTCCCCGGTGGAGAACAATCGTTTGTGCTGCAATAACCATAATCTACCTGCAGCATGGCTCTCCCACGTGACAACCGTGAAAACCGTGTAAGCCTCAACCATATCCGAATGTAGCTTACATTCTTTTTATTTTCTTACAGGCATGTTAGTCACCTTAGTGAATCCGCGTATTAACTTTTAATAAGTTAAAAGATGAAAAAAGACGTTAAACGTAACGAATTGTCAATGCCCGAGTTACAGCTTAACCATACCTTTAAATAACATGTCCGTCGCATTATTTATCAGAAAAAACACATACACGAGCAATCGCCAGATTACTCGATAGATCAGCGCTAACGCAACATCCATCTCCGTAATGGTACCATACCTCGCGGGCGCGCATTAAACTGAATGTTTAATGTATACGTCCTATGAGAATCTACGGCCAAGCAACATAATCTAGTACTGCGTACTATCAGTATTGCGAGACACCTTGACTTAACAAACATATTAAATCAATTTAAAGGTTTATATAGTTGTGAAAGTCCTAAAAATAGAACGACGTTATCGTAGACGACTATGAGCACGTCGGTGGTAACCTTCAAATATATTCCAAACATATCAAAACACGCAACAGAGGCACTGAAAGATAACATTTTAAATCTTTGACACTTTTAACATATAAGATTCTTAGAGTAATTACATATCACATACATATAACTACTCTGAGATAAGATTCTAACACCTGTTTTTGTCATTTGTTCTAGGTAATTCGGCAGATAGATTAGTCTAAATTCTAAAGTATACTCTTTCATTAGCATATACACTTATTTTATCAGTTTTCAGTTTTTATTAAATACGTTTTAGCAAATTTTATCCAACTGCCACAAAAAAGAAAAAGAAAGAAACAGGCACCCGCTCGTTCTAACCTCTATTTCTTTATTCTTTTATTACAATCCTATGATAAGATATGATAATATAGATATAGATTGCCTAAGACTAGCGTTACCAGGCGTCCGGCCCACAGTCAGGCTTTTGGGTTCCGTGTCCGGCCAAATTAGACGATGTGCGGCTTTTGTTAGGCTTTTTATATTTGACCATTTTTTTACATTTTTAATGTACAGTGGACCCCCGGTAATCCGACAAACATTTTGCAGGGCAGTATTGGGCTATCGAATTTGTCGGATTATAGAGTACTGCCTATAGTCCGGAATTTTTTGCAAAAGAGTACCTTGTAATCCGACAAATTATAGATCCAATGATTAATATTCATAATATGTACTCGGAAGTACAAATCATACCTCATTATGTCAAATTCAAACTAAGCAATCAGAATCAAAACAATACGCGTAGGGCGTTGAGCACACTAGTGGTGGTGCACAAAAGTTATAACTTGTTCAATCATGCATTAGCGAAGATTGTCAAAAAAATATGCAATAATAAATAATAATCCATGTCGGATTACAGGGGATACCGGATTAGACAGGGGCCGGATTACCGGGGATCCACTGTACTTACATACATACTATTGCAATTATTGAAATTAATATTGTAATCAATATTGAATGATTAATAATAAAGAAGACTGATTCGTTCAATTTTATTGTTATATCGCTAGAATTTAAGAATATTTTATGGTAAGTAATAAAAAACATTGTTTTACGTTTAAAAAAATTGGCTGAAAAATTAAGGCGCTTCGTCCTTTTTACTAAAATGTCCGGCTAAGCTAGCTAATCTGTCCGGCTTTTCGGTTTTAAGACCTGACAGGCGGATTGTGGCCTTTTCAATAGACAGTTTAGGTCAGTTTTTTGGGGATTTTTATATATGTGATAATATTTCGAGGTCACATAAAGTCCGCCAACATATGCTGGGAAAACACGGCCAAAAATCAAAATGCCCAAACAACGCCTTTGCCTAATAGTGGGACGTGTCATAAATATATGTATAGTGTTGAAGGAAACGTCCTGCACTGCCATCTCAAATCCACCGACCAAGTGTCGTGGTTATGGCCAATGCTCTGTGCTCTGGACCATGAATATTTGCTGCTAACCGGATAGTTGATAGTTACTTAACTAAACAAACTGGATAGTTGTTCTTAACAATATGAAAGCCGAAAAGGTACATTTAAAAGAAAATGTTTTGCAGTCCGGAACAGCATAAACTTTAGAAACCTTAAATAATAGATAGTATTATCTATACTCTACGCATGTATATAAAATTGTAGTTTCTGTCTGTAATATTGAATTATCAGCCTTTTATTATGCGCAGGGAGTCACTATCATGCCATTAAAACATGAGTAACAATTAAATAATACCAATTTTTACGGATTTTGACGCGTATATTCACTTTTTATATACCCAATGTTTCGAGCATCATGGGGTGGACTGAGATGTTCAACGTCCAGATGTCATCGTTAACCGCAGTTACAACAGATTAAAATTATTTATTTTTGTTCCCATCTACACAGTATGAACTTACAGTACCTTAAAGTCTTGTAGTTGTATGCTTGGGTTGGGATTTAATTTTCTTAATTATAGGATACCAAGCAGATGGTAGCGCCCAGCCATCTTCTCTGTAGAAATTAGGAATATTTTTTGATTTCAATAGCCTCGCGAATCATCCTTGACATCCTTCTTTAGCAAGGATTTGTGGTCTATCAAATCTAATGTATTGACGGGGGTGCTGACCCCCGCGACCATGGGTGCTGTACAGTGCTCGTAACGTTGGATATATAATAAAAGTTAATACTTACGCGATAAAATCCGTAAAAACTAGTAATATGTAAATGTGTAATGTTCGCGTAAATATAAGAAATCATTATGAGTAAAAATTTTTAAATTTCTTTGTGTCTGTCTGTCTGAGTTAATATACGGAATTACTGAACCAATGGTGATTTATGAGCTATATTTATCCGAAAAACTTACAGATCAGAGCAAAACTTAAAGACCCAAGCAAAGCCGGGACGAGGCGGGTAGTTCTTAATAAAATTATACTCTGATTAATATGAAGTAAGATCTGACCCCACCTAGATGTAGAATAATATAATCTTAATTCTTGTTAACAAGAGTATTTCAGAAAAATAAAGTTAATTTTTTTATCAATCTGAATGTCTAATTTATTTTGTATGCAAGTATGCCCGCTGAATACGTAATAATTTATTTTATAGGATAAGGGTGACAAACGAGCACACAGTCCACCTGATGGTAAGTGGATGCTGTGGCACATGGACATCTACATTCCACCTTATTTGCGTTGCCACCCCTGAGGACTAAGATGGAATGCCTCGATCCCAGTAAAATGGGTCTCCGGTTCTCTACACTCACCACACGAAACACAGCAGCATTAAGCTGCTATTTCACGCTGGTATTCTATGAGAGCGTGGTCCTTCCCTGGTCTAGCCGACCCATTCATACTACAATCATAATACAGCTGCAGCGTGGCTCTACCACGTAAACATTTTTTATCAACACTAACAAACAAAGTCGACAGATGTAAATAAGTAGGTAAATATAAGAATTTCCTCGTCATTGTCACTTCTAATGATTAAGATAGTATGCCTCGCTGTGATCATTAACTGACTTATCATTATAAGTTCTCAATACCCTTCGAACCGCTCCTTAACATCAGTTCGACTGTTTATTAGCTCGTTTATATTTACAAAACTGAAATTTGCTAATGTTACAGTTACAAATAGGTAATGTGGCAAATAGAGATAATGATTTCTTATGTTTACGCGAACGCTACACATTGAATAAATCTATTTTTTACGGAATTTATCACGTATAATTTTATTTATTTTTATTTTTCCACGTTTCGGCTGCTTTGCAGCAAACATGATCACATAAGTATTCATCATAGTAGAGGAGCGGAGGGCTAGTTGTCACAATTTTTCGTTTCTTGGCTCTGAAAGCTTACTTGCTGGGTATAGAAAATACAGCAGTACTGTTCGAATGAGCTACCATTCAAATATCGATTTTAAATAAAATTTTCATCAAACCTGTGACGATTTTTTGTACAAATGGCTTAGAAAAAAAGTAACGAGTATTACAACTTACCCCGTGATTGGGGCTAGTTGTAACAGGCTGGGTCAAATTATAACAGTAGGAGTTGAAAACCAGTTTTCTATTTTTCAAAGATTTTTTAGCGTTGGTTTTATTAAGGGTGTTGCGCGGCTCAGAGATGTAGCTTCAGGTATCCTCAGAGACAGTCTTAGATTTCTTGCCATAACGTTTTTGAACCAATCAGGTCCAACTGATTCATTTTTATGCCATGATGGAGGTATATTTTTCGTTTCAATCATAACAGCACACTGGTATGCCAACTTTCTGACTTCCACAGGAAGCAATCCAAAGTAGATATTGGAGCAAGTAAGCAAGTACTCAGATATTTTAGCTTCTCTTCTTCTCTTCTCCTCTTTATAAACCAATCTGGGTTTGACATAGCCGACTGATAGAGATTTGTTACTCTTCTTTTTTTCACATATCTATATAGCGACGCATGACACAAATTAAAATGTTTTGCAGCTTTTCGTACACTGTTTTTATTTTCGAAAACTTCATCATTTCGTACACATCTTCGCTAAAGCCAAAAACTCAAAATGGTTCCTAAAGGAACCATTTTCAGTTTTTCTTTTATAGTGTATCATTCTGAATCATAAAAGTTAAATTAAGTTTAACAAAAAGTATTAAAAACATGAAAATATGACATTTAAGTATGTGCTACGTAATTTCACAAAAATAATAATTCAATAAGGGGCAAGTTGTAACTGTTACAACTTGCCCCATGAAAGTGTTACAACATACCCCACTGCAAGGTTTTTAAAAACTGCTATAAAAATATATTCCTTGTGTAAAATTACAGTTAACATAGTCGAAGTAAACAAATTCTAAATGTATTTGAATAAATCAACAACTGCTAAACAAATTGAAATCAACAATAGTGAATTTTGTATAAACAAAAAAAAATATTGTAAATATATTATATATTTTATACATCACCGCCTTCTGCACAATCCAGCGGAATACTGATCGGTATTAAATATAAGGTTAAGTTGAAAATTAAAATGAATATTTATCTATTATCTAGATAAAAAATGCTTACTTTTCCCTGTTACGACCAGGCCACCGCTCCCCTACTTTCACCATCTGATTTGATAGTCTTAGATTCCTACCAACGTGTAATACCAACTAATTTACTACCAACAATATTAAAATACATCCTAATTTTAATAGAGAACGAGGCTGTGTATTATGACCTGCTTAAAGTAAAGTAAAGTAAAGTTACAGCCTATATACGTCCCACTGCTGGGCACAGGCCTCCCCTCATTTCTGAGGGGGTTTTAGGGCAAGGAAGTGTCCGCCGCGCTGCCCCAATGCGTGTTGGCGAATTTCACATGTCTTCGAAATATTTTTTTTCTTATTCCTGAGACATGCAGGTTTCCTCGCGATGTTTTTCTTCACGGCCGAGCACGTGGTAAATCAGCACTTAAAATTGCAATTAACAATTTCATTGGTGCCGGCGGGGTTCGAACCCGGGTTACTCGCGTTCTTTTATATTTACAGCGAGCGTTAACCATTGAGCTACCACGGCTCTTTGAGCTACCACATGACCTGCTTGGAACCCTGTAATTCATAAAATTAACACTAAGAACTTAATCTTTAAGTCTTGCAGTGGTATGCGTGGGCATACCACTGCAAGACTTAAAGATTAAGTTCCTTCTGCGTGGATCGCACCAAAATTAATAATTTAAAGCTGACAGTACTCCGGGTTAACTTTGACATCGAAACATCAAACACTTCAGTCCACTCGTGACCATGGGTGCTATAAAGCACCAGAATCGTCGTGAATTAACAATAAGTAAAATAAATAATATTCTCAAAAATAGTATTACAATTTCCTCTAAAAATATTTAAATGATTGGTTATATATCCTTCAATTTCAAACAGAAAAAAAAACGACGGCCATTTTTCAAGGCGAGAAAATTTATGGCCGCTCAATTGAATTTCACACTTGATTTGAGCGGACGCTTGAAAAATCCTTCCGGTTTTCAAATTCCGAAGACATCTGTCAAATGATAGCAGGAAAACATAGAGCGGTGTTGCCAGCTTAGGATAATGTGAAGATCACAGTGGGAGACCAAATGAAGGTTAGAAAACTCATGATAAAGATTATCATTATATAAAAAATAATTTCAAATTAATATTAAGCTGTAAATACTTAGGAATTAGCACAGAGTAAAAAGAGACTCAAGTGCTCTAGTTCACCACACGAAACACAAGAGCAATATGGTGCTATTTTACTCTGATATTCTGTACGAGCGTGTTGAGCCCAGGTCGAGAAAACCCATTCGTGCTCGATCTGTACCTGCGGCACGACTCTAACACTTATAAAAATTACTCATCACCCCTTTACAAAAGAATCGTGCTTAAACTTTTTTTTATTTATAGTTTTAAACCTTCCTTATTGATTATTAATTTTTTATATATTTTATTTCTTACCGTGTAGTGCCAATATTCACAACCCTATATCATCCCGTAGGTGTCGTAAGACGACAGAGGGAAACAAATTAGTGGTAGAGCCACGCTGCCGCTATATTATAGCTGTAGCACGTATGGGTTGGCTCTCACGGAACACCAGCGTAAAATAGCAGCGTAATGGTGCTGTGTTTCGTCTGGTGAGTGTAGAGAAGCGGAGATCCTTTTTACTGGAATCGAGGCATTCCATATTGGTTCTCAGGGGTAAAACGTATTTGCATTTTGATTCTTTATTGAGAATTAATGTGGATGCCTATAGGCCACAGCATCCACTTACCAACAGGTGGACTGTGTGCTCGTTTGTCACCCAATGCAAAAAAATGAGCAGCAGCGTCTTCCTAATAACGAAGAGAAATAAAAACTGCTGTTGCCAACCCGCTTGCCAAGCGTGGCACTATGGCAAATATACCCCCTATAATGCAATCTATGGGGGAGGCCTATATTCAACAGTGGACTTTAATAGGCTGCAACGGTAAAGGGATTTATATTTTATGACTGTCTCGTAGGTCTAGTTGTGGAAAGCGTGATTGCTGGTCATGAAGTCTCGACTTTCAATCCATTTGGGGCGAAAAATCAGTTATTCTTTTAATCAGGATTCAGGGAGTTGACGGTGTGACAACCCCTTGCCCCTTGCCCCTAAAGCGTACGTCCTGCGCTTAGTCTCTCTCCGGTAATATTGGAATTAGATTGCCTTCCCTCGAACCATGAGAATAAGGAATAGAGAGTCCTCCTCTATTCGCGCTCACACTAGTATCTGACGCAGATGGCCAGTTTCCGTTGAGTCTGACTGCCGCGACGAAACGGTCTGGAGAACATTACATTAGAGTATTCATATTAAATTTTATACGTGGTAGAGCCACGCTGCAGCTTTATTATGGTTGTAGTACGAATGGGTAAGCTCGACCAGGGAAGAACCACGCTCTCACAGAATACCAGCGTAAAATAGTAGATTAATATTGCTGTGTGTCGTATGGTTAGTGTAGAGATCCGGAGACCCTTTTTTACTGGAAACGAGGCATTCCATCGCAGTCCTCAAGGGTGACAACGCATCTACGTTTTGATTCTTAATCGCGGATAAATGTAGATGTCTATGGGCCACAGCATTCACTTACCATCAGGTGGACTGTGTGCTTGTTTGTTATCCTTGTTCTATATAAAAAAATAACAAATCATTCTCATGAAGATGGAGAAAGAAATTAAATTTGTAGGGAAGTTTATCAAAATATTTACTTTTGTTTTCGAATAAACGCGAGTAGTTGAAGTCGTCGTTCTGGTAAGCTCAGTGCGGTAGTGCCCTTTGGCAAAGGGTCGCCGCGTGTCAAACAGGAAATAGTTATTTATGGGCCCCATTCACAAATTGCATTCGTGGTCGAATTGATATATAGGCATGTTTTATATGTAAATGTGGATTTAAGACGAATGTTTTGGCCCAAAAACGGATATTGGATGATTTAGATTTGATACCGAACAATTCGTAACAATTCAAATTAATGAATGCTGTGGGTAGATAAAAAGTAAAAACATAGCAACAGCCTATTTACCTCACTGCTGGACACAGAAGTTCTCTCAATTCTGAATGGATTTCAGGGCAAGGAAGTCCCCCGAACTGCCCGAATGTCATGTCATCGAATTTCTTTTTGAAATTACTCTTACATGCAAATTTTCAATATTTTTCTTCACCACTGAACACGTGGTAAAACATCAATTAAGAATCGAACTTTGCCTGCTAGGTAATTTTAGGAAAAGTGCTTATTGCCTGAGCTATCACGCCTGTCGGGTAAGTACTAGTTTAGTGGTGTAGTTAGTGTATAAGTTTAAATATTTATATATTAAATATTTATAATGTTAAAGTTACAACATACACACATCAAAAAAAAACTTTGCGATCATTTTTAAAAATCTAAATCTTTTTTGTTACGATAGAGTATGTTATAATTTCTTCTTCTTTTTAGCTTATTTACTTAAAATATATAATTAAAATATAATAGTTAAAATATAGCATTAAACAAATTCAATTGTTTTTCCATATAAAAAGAAATTCTATCCAAGCTGAGCTGAGGGTATTATTGAGAAATCTGACGTAGTCAATTTTAACGAATTTAAAATATTTTTGGAGGAAAGTTGTGATTGAAAAAATGTCAAGAGTATTATCAAAAACTTTAAGAGCAAGAATTGTAACTTTGAGGGAAGACGGATATTCCACGAGAGAAATAGGACGTAGAGTTGCTGTATGTCAATCCTGTGTCGTGGCCACGTTGCAGAGGTACCACGGCATGGATAATTTAGCTGCCCGACCCCGCAGTGCTAGCCCAATTGTTCTGACTGCTCCTCAGAAGCGCTATATCAGTTTGCTGGCAGCTCGCGATCTTACAATCAACGCCACTACAATAAAAGCAGAAGTGCAGACCGCCTCTGAACTTAAAGTTAGCACTCCGACCATTCGGAATTTCTTACACCAGGCTGGACTGCGAACACCGAGGTCTTGACGAGCACTTATTAATTGACGGCAATATCAGCGACAGAGATTGCACTGGACTAGGTTGTGAAGCTTTCAAATCTCTTCTAACCTGCGGTTAGAAGAGATTTCGCAAGAAACTCCAATTATGGTAAGCGCTTATGGTTTGGAAGACAGCACAGAACGAATTAGTGCAGTTTGCCGAGTTGCACAAAACGGATGTGGCTGATGCGATTGACAGTACGAAAAACCAAATTTCGGTAAAATGAAGAAGATGAGGAGAAAAACATTTAGCAAAACCGTATTTTTGTTGACGATTCGCAAATCAGTATTCATCCAGATAAACGATGTGTCCGTGTTTATAGAAGACCTGGAGACTCTGAAAGGTAAAGAACTGCCATTGAAACCTTTCAGCAAGGCGGGAAATCGGTGTCCTTTTGAGATGGAATTATTTTTGGAGCTAGAACGCTTTTGATCCCGAATCGAGGCTTGATGACGGCAGATAGTTACAAATCAGTCGCTATTGATTTAAAGGTCGGCAACGCATCTGCAATTCCCCTGGTGTTGCAGTTGTTCATGGGCGGCGGTAATCACTTACCATCAAGTGAGCCATATGCTCGTTTGCCCCCTCTCCTATAAAAAAATTTGTCAGAGCATTCCGAATAAACCATGGGCACCAATTCATAGTGGTCGAAGATAATGCGCCGCACATCGAGCTCAACGAGTCAATGCTGCTCTCCGAGAATACGAATCACAAGGTTAGGCTCACCTGAATTAAACCCAATAAAGCACGCGTGGGATGCTCTTAAGCGAGATGTTTGGAACCGTCAGCCAACCTGTCATATTCAAAAATGGGACAGGCTACCGCAAGAAATGCTGGATAACATGATCCTCAGCAGGAGGAGGATCTCCGTAGTGTTCGAGCCATGGAAGGAGTTATATTGCATTAAATAAGAATCTTCTATTGATAAATTGTTGCATAAGTTTTATTAAATAATCTTTTGCTTTCCATCGAATTTCTGTTACAATTACATTAGGATTGAATTACTCAATTTTTGTTTTTAAAAAAATAAAAAGTAGTTTCATTTTTTTTTTTAATTACGGTGTTATTTATATTTTTAAAAAGATGTGACGTAAACACTTTTTCTTGATGAAGAACAGTACCCGGATGACCGAGCTCTGCTCGGTTTTTTTTTTCTGAAATTATATTTATAAATTACATACTGATGAAACATGAATAATATTTTTGATCTTATTGACAGAATAGAAAAAACTGAACTGGTTACTTGAATAAAAAATCATGAGTGCAATTAGTTTTAATAAAATTTTTGTATTTTTACAAAATACTAAAAAAAGTGCTTGAAATAATAGATTTTTTCACAAAAGAAGGGAATTTGAAAAGAAAAGGAAAAAAGCCGGACCAGAGACAGGGCGCGAACCACGGAACTCCGATATCACGCCCGACCGACTTACCACCTAAGCTATTACGATCGTTAATGATCTCTTAAAATTTACCTACAGACAAAAGGACATTTTCTAAAAAATAAATCCTAGCTAGATCGATTTATTGCCCCCGAAACTCCCTAGAATGAATAGATTATAAAAAAAATATATATATACAAGAATTGTTCGGTTTGTAAGTGTGTACATCTCTCTTCGAAAGTACGATTTTTCTAACTTAGGCAAACCACTAAACTATTTTATAAAACGATTAATTTGTTTTATAATCTCTTATAAAAACATAATATATACATATAGTCATTGTGCTATTATGTACTACGTACTAGAGGCGACACTGTATTCAGCTACTCTGTTCCACTCAACTGCGGTGCCGCACTTCAATCAGTCACTCGCTAGGCGCTTGTAGAGTTGTCACGTGTTGTGTTGATTTAAAAAAAATCTCTTGATAAAAATATGCCGTCGTGTGTACCTAGATATTGCACGAATAATTCAAGAAATGTCAGTAAAACCAAAGAATTACTTTTCATCGGTTAATAAGATACTTAATGAATAAAAAAAGTATTATATATTAATAATAAAATAAATTATTCCTAAGACGCCATGTCGTGTCATGGAATATAGATTATGAAATTAATGTGTTCAGATGCGACATTTCTGTGGGAACTTAAGTATATGACGAATATATTATTATATAACATATATAAGTTAATATAATTAGTCTAAATTTTTCATATTTAAAACTGCTTATTATTCTTTTATTTTATTTTTAGATTTCCACATCAAAGTCAAATTGGAATAAATTCGTCCATTTTTAACTCTCGCGTACCCAGCATTTATGAACGACTCTTATTCTAAATTGTAATTTAAATAAATATATTTCTAATTTAAATGTTACGTTAATAAGTTTTGTTAAACATACATTTAGTATGTTTGTTATATTTGACATAGATACCTTTTAAAATATTTCAGATAAAAATATCATTAAAATTTAATTGTGATATAATATTATGTAATATTATATTAAATAAGCAAATATAATGTACAAAATAAATGACAAAATTTAAATATTATTCTCGATATAATTTACCTATTTAACAATACAATTTACTATTACCTACGGACCATTCCACCTATGTTTATTCTATGATAAAAAAAACGAACCGCGCGAACACAGAGTAGCGAACATTTTTTGTTTGAAATAGCTATTCTAGTACTTAAGTACATATTACTTCAATGACCATAGTACATATTTATCGCCGTGTAGTAGCAGCATAAGAGGATCCACTAAATACCCCATTTAATTCCGTCGAAAGAGGCGACACGACAGATTCAAATAACAGCAGCACGATCTTCCTGATATTAACTCAGTAACTCACGCATTATTTAAATATATACTAAAGCAGAATTACAATTTTTATTTCATGTAGTCCAACTTAAAATTAGATAGATAAATCATTTATAGACGGAGAAGCGTTACAGAGTACACAGAAATAAAAAGTTTCTATGGTTAAAAGTTACAATTAATATTAAACCGTGTAGTAATTATGTAAGAATATCTACTAGTTCATATCAACCCATGGTGGGTTTCGTAAGAGGCGATAGAGGGAAAAATAATCAGATTGGCAGCAGCGTCTTCCTCTTAACGACTTAAAAAAAAACTGCGCTTACCAACCCGCTTGCCAAGCATGTCCACTAAGACAAATATCTATGAGGAAGGCCTATGTTCAGAGTGGACTTTAATAGGCTGTAACACTAACGGCAGGATTTAAGTTACGAGAGGTGTTCTAATACTGCCAATGTGAAATGAACCTAACTCATCATAATGCCGTGTCGGACCAGAGGGCTGTTAATTTCGTTAGGGTGTTTTATTCTGCACTATTTAAACTGCACTTATGTCACTCGTTTTAAGTATTATAATATAAAGACTGAGTAGGCAAGAAATAAAAACGATGTTTCACATTATCAAAGAGCTTTTTATGTAGGTATTTAAGCTTTTTACATATTTAAGAAATTTTGTAAATTAGGTAGAACATGTTGTGTTGTTTATGTTCTTTAAGAGCTTAAGACATTAAAATAAGAAGTAATAATTGAACAGAATAAGACGAATTTATACAATACAAACACGTAGATCATTAAGTGCGTAAATACTATATATAAAACTATAGGTACTTGCAAAAGTATTTCGCTAGTAGACACCTAATTAAAAAGATATCATACATAATTTAAACACATACAAACACAAATAAATACACATTATGTTTGTGTGTTTATAAGTATATACTTCATCATCATCATCATCATCATTACAGCCCTTCACAAGGCCACTGCTGAACATAGGCCTCCCCCAAGTAACGCCACAAAGCACGGTCCTGAGCCACCTACATCCATCGACTTCCTGCATGTCTTACCAGGTCGTCACTCCATCTAGTGGGGGGTCGCCCTACACTGCGCCTACCGGTACGAGGCTGCCACTCGAGAACCTTTCTTCCCCATCGGTTATCGGTTCTTCGAGCTATATGGCCAGCCCATTGCCACTTCAGCTTACTAATCCGTTGGGCTATGTCGGTCACTCTGGTTTTACTGCGGATATCCTCATTTCTGAGTCTATCACGCAGAGAAACTCCGAGCATAGCCCTCTCCATAGCTCGCTGAGCGACCTTGAGCGTCCTCATACGGCCAGCAGTGAAGGACCACGTCTCACATCCGTAAGTCATCACTGGCAACACGCACTGGTGCCTGACGAGAAGATGTGTCGTAATTTCCCGAACGCTGCCCAGCCGAGTTGAATCCGTCGATTGACCTCTCGGTCGAAGTTGGACTTACCTAGTCGGACTATTTGTCCCAGACAAACGTAATCGTCAACAACTTCGAGCATAGTGCTCCCAACAACTACCGGCATAGGTGTGACATGGACATTAAACACGATCTTTGTTTTGTCCATGTTCATCTTAAGACCTATCCGTCGGGAGACATCATTGAGGTCATTGAGCATAGTACTAAGGTCCTCCAGCGATTCTGCCATAAGGACTATATCGTCGGCAAATCGAAGGTGAGTGATGTACTCGCCATTGATGTTAATACCGTATCCTTTCCAGTCCAGTAGCTTGAAAACGTCTTCTAACGCAGCGGTGAAGAGTTTCGGGGATATAACATCACCCTGTCTTACATCTCTCTGCAGTTGGATAGGTTTCAACTTCAGCACTTCGATATACCGACAGTCAACTTGGCACCGCTGAAGGGACTGTAGCACCGCCCAAATTTCGACGGAATCAAAGGCTTTCTCATAGTCCACATATGCCAGGCAAAGTGGTAGATTGTACTCTTCGGTCTTCTGTACAATCTGTCGCAGGGTATGTATGTGGTCTATGGTACTGAAGCCTTTTCGGAAACCGGCTTGTTCGGGAGGCTGGAAGCGGTCAAGTCTGCGTGCGAGACGATTCGTAATGACTCTCGAAAATAGCATGTAGACGCGGCTCAGAAGGGAAATCGGTCTATAGTTCTTCAAGAGAGCGTTGTCGCCTTTCTTAAAGAACAAGACCACCGCGCTTCTGCTCCACGTCTCCGGAGTAGTGCCACCATGGAGGACGGAATTGAAGAGCTTCTGAAGGACTTCAAGTACCGGTGTTCCACCCTTGCCGTTTTTAAGGTGGTGGAGAGTCATTCTAATCTCGCTCAGACTGACGTCCGGGATATCATCGGAATATAAGTATATACTTAGAGCGTGTATATCACACAAACGTACATAATATGATATTGATGGTCTGTCTATATAATTTCTTTTCATGATGAAGCCCCATCTCGTGGAACTGTTTACAACTGGTTTAATGAGTTTAAACGTAGTCGCACTAATCTCACCGATGATCTACGTGAGGGACGGCCTTCTACGGCGACGACTGAAGATAACATCAGTGTTGTGCGGCGTATGATAGAGACTGACAAAAGAGTGACTTATCAGCAGGTTCGGACAAGCTCAGGCATTGGTATGAGTTAAGTGCACAAAATCCTCCACGAACATTTATATACCTCATACCTCATAATTTGACAGAGGCCCAAAAACTCCATCGTATTGATTGGTGTCGTGAAATAGTTCAAAGATTTAACGGAAGGAACTCAAATGCGGTGTTCGACATACATACGGGTGACGAAAGCTGGATTTATTGTTATGATCCTGAAACTAAGAGATAGTCTGCTGTCTGGGTGTTTCCTTCCGAGCAGTTGCCAACTAAAGTGAAGAGAGGTCGAAGCGTAGGAAATAGATGGTGGCCTCGTTCTTCGGAAGGACAGGTCATTACGCAACAATTGTTTTAGAGGATAGAAAAACAGTTACTGCAGAGTGGTACTCTGCAGTAATTTGCCATTTGTCTTGGAAAAAGTTCGGGGAAAACGACCTCGCAGTAGGATCCTCCTTCACCACGACAACGCCTCGTCGCACACTGCCAAGGAAACAATCGACTACTTGGCGACGTCAGACGTCGAATTACTGGGTCATCCACCCTATAGCCCCAACCTTGCGATTTTTATTTCAGAAAATAAAAGAAAAACTTCGAAGAAAATGTTTTATGGACGCCGAGAAAGCAGTGGCTGCGTTTCAAAATGCCGTCGACCCCTAAGGACGAGTGGGCAAAGTGATTTTCTCAGTGATTCCATTGGTAGAAGATATAATAAAACTAATAACTTGCTAGTTTGTTGAGTTTTTGATTTTCAAAGAACTTTCAATGACACCCTCGTACCCTACTGCCTGCGTATACGAATATGCCGGAGTACTTACTGTACGTCAAATATTTGTGCTAAATCTTTCCTTAGCAGTACATGAATGCATATTATCTTCCAATGACCGCAAACTGCTGACAAATCGCAGGGTATACAGACTATCCATGCCTTCTGTCAATACTCAATTTGCGTAACGTTTTGGAACAAAAGACGAATTTATAAAGTTAGTTTAAAGGTCGTAAAACATTGTAATATTATAAATAAAAAGTACGCATCTGCGAAATTAATTATAATGAAATGGTTGGTCACCCTATCATATGAGGAAACAGAAGAATTGTTAAAAACTGTCTATTGCTAATTGATGGTTATTTTGAAATTATTTTTTTATTTATTTTGTGAAATTATTAGGTAAATATTGTTGTTGATTTTATTTTATTTTCTTTTTAAATGTAAATATATAGTCAATACATTCCAGTTATATAAAACTATGGCTTGGTTGTTGAAGGTTTCTTATTTTTATGTTTTCTCTCTGTGTTTTAGAATCTTTATTTTTTTTGTTTACAGAATTTAAGCAATAAGCAATTCTTTTATTGCTTTTTTGTGTATATTTTAATACAGTCTGTCTGATAAGGTGTATAAAATAACGTCTAATGAACTTTGGTCTCAAGTTTCCTCGATACAGGCTTGCCTATTGGGAAAACCATCAGATATTACCTATTGTATAATTTTTTCATTCAATAATAAATCCTACATACGTACAGGTCAAGTTAATAAAAGCGTTTTAAACTAAGATTAAGAGTAAGTTCAACGCCGGCTGTGACATTGCAGCCATACTTTCCACACTTAGCCATACGATTGTCAAGATTTGTGTATTTGAATAAATTTCAAGCCCATAAACAAAGTCACGCACACAACAATTGTATTGTGAAATAGTTTTCTAATAATGTCGTGTTTAACGGAAAGTCGTGTTGCGGCTCGCGGACCGCGAAGCCGACCTCGCGACAACCGACTCAAAACCTGATGATTTACTGAAAACATATTATGATTTATGGAATAAGCGTGACTATTAGCTCCAGTTTATAGTTTCCGTTATGATATTTAAAACAACTGAAAACATATATTTAAACAATTTGTTTACTTTTACTTTTGTAGCTGACATATATATAATATGCGATTTACTAATATCGACCTAAATATTGTAACGAGCTTGAGGTTCGTGACAATTAAAACTGCCGATTGAATTACCAAAATTTACACTTTTACTACCGAACACCAATTAAAACTTAAAAGACACTAATAATTAATCACACTGATTCACTTTATTTCGCTCCGAAGCTTCGCTTGACTCGCCAAATTCAATACTGCGTCGATCGCGGCTTGCATCGGCTTTAAATACACCTTTGACACCGAAACATCCAGAATATGCCAGTAAATACGGGCGCCGACCGACCAGACGCAGAAAGTACGAATGTGGGGCTTCTAGTAAGCTTAATTCTTCTGTTCGGTACTTAAAAAGGAACCAGCGAGCTTCGGTGGTCCTCTTAATCCGGCTCCGAAGGTCCAATTGAAAAGAAACCAACGAGGGGATTAAGAAACAGAAGGGAGGAATCGAGGCTTCTCTTGATCCCGCCTCCTATAACGCCTACGTTGGGTTCGGGAACAACGTATGTGATCTCCGCAACGGAGTAACACACAAGGGCGATAACCTCTTCCTTTCCAGAAAATAGGTTCAGGCGGGGCTTACGGGTCTTCCGAAGTCGTCTCGGTCCCAACGCCTTAATTCTTCGATCTGGACTGTATAACTTGAGGGATGAATTTCTTGGGAATAAAACAGCAATTATCTTCAAACCGTTCCGTGAGAGAGTAATTACTTTTCCCTATCACTTCCCTACACTTTTTCTTTCTTCTTCTTATTGACTGCTGGTCTGATTTCCGAAGTTTCTCCGAACTTTCCCGAAACTTCCCCGAACGATTCCCGAAACTTCCCGAAGGATTCCCGAACTTTTTTCTCCGAACGAATTGCAATAAAACTCATTTACTGAGCTACCCCAGAGCTATACGCGAAAGTGAGCCGCGCCATTCGCGCGCTTGCGCAACTCAATTACATGAATTTGTTCTATTACTCTCTCACGTTTTACTTAATTACTTTATTTGCATAAGTCATACATCAACATAATTTACCTGTATAGATAGCACAAAACAATATCTACACTACGATATACATTACATTATCATATCACAAAAAACCTATTACTTATTTAACAAAATATGCCTATTTTACTCACAAGTTCAAAGTCGAAATTTCTTAAATATTTAACATAGAAAGTTAAAACAATGTTTTCCACTTGAAATTATACATAAGTTAACCAATACAATAGTTTAATTTACATTTTCTCTATTCATTTCACTATTAAAACACTTTTAAATTTCTTATACAAAACTATCATTATTTCACTTATACACAAGAATTTTCACTTAATATAACACAGAATTCACCTTTTTTAGCACGTACAATCAACCTGAAATGTTTTACAAGTCATTTTTACATAAATTACTGAAATTACAAATATTTAAATTTTTACATATTTGGCCTCCTAAGTACGTGGCTTAGCGTGCGTCCGTGAACTCACACTATTTGAACAACTAACTTTGCACGGCTCTCGACTATCAGAAAAAATGAAAAGTCTAATATACACCAATATCGACAGTATTAGGTGAATAAATGCTTCTACACAATTTTCAAACTGTAGGAAACTATTTCTAATCAGATTCTTATCAGTTATCATGTTTCTTATCAGATAACAATATAAGTGAATGTTCTCATAAATCAATCATAGCAAATAGGCATTTATTTTCATACAAAACATATCAAACTCATATAAGGCAATACTTATGCAATTCATTTCCGTTAATTCTATTTATTTACAGAGTGATCATCTCGACCGGGGAACAAATCCGATCTCTAACTTCACTTTAATATTCCTTTGAATTTACATCATTGGAAAGATGATTTCAACCGGGGAACAAATCCGGTAGCATAATTTATATCTTAAAATTCCCTATATGAATTTATTAAGAGATATTACTAAGAAAATGATAAACTATTCCGGCCTGGGAGTCGAACCCAAGACCTTCATATCATTAATTCGATATTTCTTTAAGATTCAACTAAGCATTTTCTTATCGGAATATTATTACTTGATAATTTGCTTTTAGAAGCTATTCGTAATCGGTTAACTTAATAAATTGAAATATTCTTATAGGCGCGTCGCCAATAATCTCCCCCCCGTGCGTCAGCACCATCATTTGGGAGGCGTCGCGGGTACCAGGACTATTATTATGGATGTAGGTCTCCTCAAGATACCTGTGCTAGTAATGACGTCAACCACTCTAGTGTGACCGTCTGGTCCCGGTAGCGTCCTACTAATTTTGCCTTTCGGCCACATATTTCGTAGAATGAGCATCTCAACCCTACCGAATCTTCTTTCGAGAGCGTTCATTATTTCTTCCGGTTCACACAAAGTAAATAATAACGACTTGACCGCTTCTTTGGCGGTGCCCTTTATTGCCCTCCTAAGGCGTGCGACATTCTGCACCCCTGAAAATTGGCTTCTCGTGTCTTCAAACGCCGTTTTGAAAATTATCCATTCACCCGGGTCTCCATCAAACACCGGTAATTCCTGGAGGAAATGAAGCTGGGCAGACTTATCTTTACCCGCTATCTTTATTGCACTCACAATTGCTTCGGTCAATTCTGACACCTCACTCGCGTGTGTTTTCTATGCATTTCCTTGGTTGCGCTCGATCTCCGCCCCTTTGCGGCGTGATCCTTTACACGCTTCCTTATCAGTAATATCGGGTTGCGTTACACTAACCGGCGCGCTCATTATGGTCTGCTGAACCCAACTCTTTACGAAAGGTTCCACCTGAGTATTCCGCTCTTCATCCTCACTCGAGTCGATCTCCTCGGTTAAGTCGTGCCAACTCCAATTGAGACTTGGCTAAGGCAGCAGCTGCCTGTGCTCGTTCGAGCTTCGTTCGAACGCTCAGGTTCGAATTTAATTCGCGCCTCTAATTCGGCTTTCAGCCTCGCCGATCGCGATGACCTACTACCTCTCTGTGACCCTTTGTCACTAGTGTGCCCGATTACTGTACTTGAAGATGCCGCTTCTTCGGTTCTTTAACCTAATTTTTCGACTACCGTTTCACTCCTGGATATAACGGATTGTTGTGCGGTGCTGGCCTGCGTACCACTGGTGTCCGTCTTGTCGCTTGTCGTTGCCATGGACGTCCCTGAGTCCCACGTGCATGTGGACGTGTCGGTGGTGGCTCCACTTGAAGGAGTTGCCCCATTTGACGCAGTAGCTGTGGTCGCTCCAGATGGTTCCGTTTCTTTAGCTTTTCTTGAGAGCCCTGTCCTTGTCCTGCTCCCTTCGCTCCTCCCTGTCTGGTCTTGTGCCTTCTTCATCTTGCAGGAAGGTGATTGTTGGCCTACAGTCCCTAACTGTCCCTACGGTCCCTACAACCCCTTACCTACAACCCTTCTACATCCCAACCTAACCCCACTACCCCTTATCTCCCAACCCTACAACTCTACTACCACCCTAACAGCCCTATCAGCCCTATCAATCCTGAACGGGGCCTACCGAGGTGAGCCGTCCAGGGATGGAGTCGTGCAGGAATGGAATGGAGGAAAGGTTTAGGAACTGTCCCGCCAAGGAATATGACGAAACAGTCGAGCGGTAGTGCAAGCGCAGTCTCGCTCGAGAGAACTGCTCCACCCGAAGGTGTTGTGCCAGAGCCCGACCGTTTGGCACCGTTAGGTGGTCGGGATGTATGCTGTGCTCGCCGCCCAGTCGCCGGTGACGCCTCGTCCAAGGCGCCCTCCTCCGGCCGCGATGCAGTCAGGTGCCCACGCGCACCCTCGCCTGGCAGCAGCAGCGGTGGATGCTTCTTCTTGCACCCTCTGATGACCCGACAGGAAATGCCGGACACGGTCGTCCGACAGGAAATGCCAGACACGGTCGTCCGACAGGAAATGCCGAGCACGCTTGCCCGACAGGAAAAATGCCAAGCCCTGCTTGGCCACGATGAGCGCCTTCACAAGGCACCTGCGCCTGGCAGCGATACGTGCCCCATGCGAGCACACGCCCCAAGCCGCAATCCCGGTTTTCTTTCTTCCGGTAGTTCCAGGTCCAGTCCTTCTGCGCTGACGACCTGGTCTTCTGGCCTTTGGTCCTATTGCTTCAGCTCAAACCTCCGGCTTCCTTCGGTTGCTGATCTTCACTCGGCTCCGAAGGTCTTCTTTTTCCACAACCAGCAGTCCACAGCTGGTTCCTTGATCCTGGCTGCGAAGGACCAATTAAAAAGGAACCAGCGAGCTTCGGTGGTCCTCTTAATCCGGCTCCGAAGGTCCAATTGAAAAGGAACCAACGAGGGGATTAAGAAACAGAAGGGAGGAATCGAGGCTTCTCTCGATCCGGCCTCCTATAACGCCTACGTTGGGTTCGGGAACAACGTATGTGATCTCCGCAACGGAGTAACACACAAGGGCGATAACCTCTTCCTTTTCAGCAAATAGGTTCAGACGGGGATTACGGGTCTTCCGAAGTCGTCCCGGTCCCAACGCCTTAATTCTTCGATGTGGACTGTATAACTTGAGGGATGAATTTCTTGGGAATAAAACAGCAATTATCTTCAAACCGTTCCGTGAGAGAGTAATTACTTTTCCCTATCACTTCCCTACACTTTTTCTTTCTTCTTCTTATTGACTGCTGGTCTGATTTCCGAAGTTTCTCCGAACTTTCCCGAAACTTCCCCGAACGATTCCCGAAGGATTCCCGAACGATTCCCGAACTTTTTTCCCCGAACGAATTGCAATAAAACTCATTTACTGAGCTATCCCAGAGCTATACGCGAAAGTGAGTCGCGCCATTCGCGCGCTTGCGCAACTCAATTACATGAATTTGTTCTATTACTCTCTCACGTTTTACTTAATTACTTTATTTGCATAAGTCATACATCAACATAATTTACCTGTATAGATAGCACAAAACAATATCTACACTACGATATACATTACATTATCATATCACAAAAAACCTATTACTTATTTAACAAAATATGCCTATTTTACTCACAAGTTCAAAGTCGAAATTTCTTAAATATTTAACATAGAAAGTTAAAACAATGTTTTCCACTTGAAATTATACATAAGTTAACCAATACAATAGTTTAATTTACATTTTCTCTATTCATTTCACTATTAAAACACTTTTAAATTTCTTATACAAAACTATCATTATTTCACTTATACACAGGAATTTTCACATAACGTAACACAGAATTCACCTTTTTAGCACGTACAATCAACCTGAAATGTTTTACAAGTCATTTTTACATAAATTACTGAAATTACAAATATTTAAATTTTTACATATTTGGCCTCCTAAGTACGTGGCTTAGCGTGCGTCCGTGAACTCACACCATTTGAACAACTAACTTTGCACGGCTCTCGACTATCAGAAAAAATGAAAAGTCTAATATACACCAATATCGACAGTATTAGGTGAATAAATGCTTCTACACAATTTTCAAACTGTAGGAAACTATTTCTAATCAGATTCTTATCAGTTATCATGTTTCTTATCAGATAACAATATAAGTGAATGTTCTCATAAATAGCAAATATATATATAGCAAATAGGCATTTATTTTCATACAAAACATATCAAACTCATATAAGGCAATACTTATGCAATTAATTTCCGTTAATTCTATTTATGCACAGAGTGATCATCTCGACCGGGGAACAAATCCGATCTCTAACTTCACTTTAATATTCCTTTGAATTTACATCATTGGAAAGGTGATTTCAACCGGGGAACAAATCCGGTAGTATAATTTATATCTTAAAATTCCCTATATGAATTTATTAAGAGATATTACTAAGAAAACGATAAACTATTCCGGCCTGGGAGTTGAACCCAAGACCTTCATATCATTAATTCGATATTTCTTTAAGATTCAACTAAGCATTTTCTTATCGGAATATTGTTACTTGATAATTTGCTTTTAGAAGCTATTCGTAATCGGTTAACTTAATAAATTGAAATATTAATAGGCGCGTCGCCAACAGTACTAGATGTCGCTGTCGGTCGAAATTTCAAGATTGACATTTTCTGGGAAACCCTCCCCGCTCTGGTCCCCGACACTAGATGGCGCTAGTGCCAGGTACCTGACGTCAACTTAGACACGCCACACTGCCCCCTCCTAAGACATGCTCGTCCCGAGCATTATCGGCCCCATAATAACGCGCCAGGCGATCCACATGGACGATCTTGGGAGTCCCCCTCGCGCCTTTCTGTATCCGGTCTGTTACATCGTTGATCCTGGTCACAATCCGGTACGGGCCGTCCCATTTAGCTTGAAGCTTAGGAGATTTCCCTTTGCAGCGGACTGTATTGTGCAACAAAACTAGTGAACCTTCGTCGAACCCTTTGTTGTTCTTTTTGCGGTCATACCGGGTTTTCATCTTTTCAGACATTTACTGGCCCGATTGTCTGAAGTGCTCATAAATGTCATTCATTTTGTTCCGCAAGTCATTTGCATAATCGGTTATACTGCGTCGGGGCATCAGGTGGTAACCCGGTGATCAGGTCTGCAGGCAGCCGTAATTCTCTTCCAAAGTTTGCGAAAGCTGGTGTCACTGATGTACTTTCGTTAACAGCGCTTCGATATGACAACAAAAACGGTTGTATGTGCTTGTCCCAATCTCGTTGCCGATTGTCTACAACTTTTGCTAGGTACCTCTCCAATGTATCAGACATTCCATAAATCGTTCCACCATTACATCAGATTGCGGGTGATAAGAAGTCGTTCTTGTTTTATGAGTACCCATAACTCGGCAAGTTTCCTGGAATATTTGAGACTCAAAATTCCTTCCTTGATCGCTGTGAATCTCTAAAGGTACTCCAAAACGACAGAAGACTTCATGAACTAGTTTATCTGCAACTGTTGAAGCTTCTTGATTTGGAATGGCGAAGACTTCTGGCTACTTAGTGAAGTAATCCATCACAACCATGAAATACTTGTTACCGCTTTCACTCTCCGGAAACGGCCCCGCCACGTCAATGGCTATTCTCTCCCATGGTGCACCAACATTGTACAACTTCAATGCACCTTACTACAAGTCTGAGGTCCCTTTACAGCCGCACAACTTGTACATTTGCGACACCAGTCCTCGACATCGTTTCGACAGTGGACCCAGTATAACCATTCCCGGATCTTCAGTAGAGTTCGTTTAACTCCCGGATGGCCTCCTGAACAATCATTATGGTACAGCTGTAGAACATCCGGTACTTTAGCTTTAGGGACAACTATTTGCAAATGACAGCTGTCTCCCCGAACATTTTCCCATTTACGGCACAGAACTCCATCGTGAAGCAGCAAGCTGTCCCATTGGGCCAAATAGCTTTTAGTGGTAGAACTCATCGCTGAGACGTCGCTCCACTTGGGCTTGTCGTTCAGACGGCGGTAGTCAACACAGAACCGCATGCTGCCGTCCTTCTTCTTTACCAGCACCACGGGTGAACACCATGGACTAGATGAAGGTTCAATAACACCATACTTCACCATTCCCTCAGTCATGGTTTCCACTTCCTTTTCACGTGCTACCGGCAATCTTCTTGGCCGCTTACGGATAGGCAATTCTTCTCCTGTGTTTATTTTGTGTTGAACTAGGCCAGTCTTTCCTATGTCAGCATCGTTTGATGGGAATACATCGGCATACTTGAGTAACAACTTTTTCGCCTTGTCCATTTCGTTCGGGGAGAAAGCGCTGCGACGCAGTGTGGTCACTCTCGTTTGTGCATCCTTGCTGGGGGTCCCACTCGATAGATATTGGCACCGACGTAACCAATCCACTTCCTCACAAGTACCAACCAATGTGCCTTTTTCTATAATCTGTTCCTGGTCACAAAGGTTCAGCACACGTACCCCTGAGATGTTAGTGGTTCTGACCAAGTTTCGAGCTACTTTCCATGGAAGGTCATTGTGGCCCTTTCTACAAGTACACAACGGTGAGCTTGCCCAGCGTTTCGAGGAAGACTAACCAGCACAATCGTTTCCGATCTCGGCGCAAAAACAATCTTCTTAATGCTGTACACATTCCCTGGTAACGCACCTTCTATAAAAAGTTCTTCCTGTCCACATTTCAAAACCCCTTGCTTAACGTCGATCTCACAACAATTATTCCTCATAAAGTCTAGGCCCAGGATGCAGTCGTCCATTATATCAGCCACGGTGACATTATGCAGGTAGATCACGTTGCCTAGCTTCAACTCCATCTCCTTCTCTCCACGGACGGGTATACGCTGACCGGTGGCTGTTACCAAATTAATGCGTTCTCGGTTGTATGCGGAGTCCCCAAGGAACTGACTTAAAGACTAAGTTGGGAACTAACAACCGTACGAGAGGCTCTAGTGTCTATGGTCAGTTTACACGGCATTCCGTTGACCTCGCCCTTGATGATTAGACTGTTCCCATCATAGGTTTGTGAGATCGAGATCCTTGGGGCTCTTTTTACATCAGCCAGCACCCGCCCCGCAGTTCTGACTTTTACTCCTTTCCCTGCTGCTGCTGGGCGGTGCTTTTGGCCGCACTACCCTCCTGAGATCGTTCACCTTCCCTTTCAAGGGTTCGCTTAGGGCAGCTGGATCGAAGATGGCCCCTTTCTTAACAGCCATAGCACCCAGGGCTGTTTCCTTTATTACGATCGTGAACTGTAGCTGCTGCAACCACCCTGGCGCGATGGGAACGATGATCCTGCCGCCCGGCTTCCTCCTCCAGTGCATGGGCCAAGGCGTCCTTAAGCGTTTCAGGTGCCCGAGCCTCACAGCAGCTCTGACTTCAAGGTCGCGGATGCCGTCGATAAATGTCTGCACCAGGTTCCCTTCAATGAGCGCAGGTACAGACCAGTATGCTTTTCGCACCAGCTTCTCCACCTCTAGAGCCCACTGCTGCAGGTTTTCATTGATGCGCTGCACGCGATCTTTAAGCTGCGCACGAAAGTCATGTTCCAGGTGAGTGTCGCCATATCTCTCATCCAATGCCTCAAGGAGCTTTATAAGCGACAGTAGCCAATGGCAGGGCGCGGACCGCGAACTCTCGTGGGTTCGAATCCACCATTCGACTACTGGCGTGAACCACTCGTAACACAACCAATTTAATCTTACCACGAGTGGTTAAAGGGAATATTAGTAATGTTTATAGCATTGTTAATATTCTTTAAAAAAAAAGGAGCTGCTCATAAGTCACTTCCTCACCGAGAGCTTCCAAAACAGTTAAGGCCTGGTCGCGCAGGCCTAGTGAGAGAGCATTTATGGCCTGACTTTTTCCAGCCGGTCGCTTTCAACTCCATTTCGTAAGCTGACCAGGAAGAAGTCCCGTCAAACGGTGGCACTTTGAACCCACGTAGCGAAGGTGTTGTAGCTACTACGGAAGCTGTAATTCCATTCCCCAGTTTGAGGTCGTCCAGCATTTTCTTCACGTCAGATATCACGTTGTCAACCCGATTGTTCACTTGGTCGATTCGGGTTTCAGCTTTCGCGATTTGGGTTTCAGCTTCCGAAAGGCGGTTGTCATGCTGAGCAACCCTATCCTTCACCTCCTTTATCTCCTTCCCGAAGGTAGCGTGAAGGTCCTTCATGAGGAGCATCTACTCTTCCAACGGACGGGCCTGTTCCTCTTTTCCGCCCCGCAGCTGCTCTTCCAAACGACGGATCTGTTCCTCTTGTCCACCCCGCAGCTGCTCTTCCAAACGACGGACCTGTTCCTCTTGTCCGCAGCGCAGCTGCTCTTCCAAACGACGGACCTGTTCCTCTTGTCCGCCCTGCAGCTACTCTTTCAACTGAGGGACCTATTCCTCCTGTCGGCGAGCCTGTTCCTCCTGCTGTTCTTTCAACCAACAGGCCTGCTCCTCTTGTCGGCGAGCCTGCTCCTGTAGCATCACCATCAGAGCACCTAAGTCAGGTGCTGCAGATGTAGGAGCTACTGACGGGCCTGCAGCCGGCGGCTGGCCCTCCGACGTCTACGCGTCTCCTGCTGGCTTTGACTTCGGGTACGGACACCCTCCGTTTCCTCCTTAGGTAAAATCGGCATGATTTTATCCCACTTCTGACACCAATTGTTACGAGCTTGAGGTTCGTGACAATTAAAACTGCCGATTGAATTACCAAAATTTACACTTTTATTACCGAACACAAATTAAAACTAAAAAGACACTAATAATTAATCACACTGATTCACTTTATTTCTAATTTATTGTGGTTGCCACGCGCGCGCTCGAGCTGACGCGCGTTTACGTTAAAAAAATTATTTTTCTTTTAAATATTTTAATATTTATTATATATATTATTTTTGAATTTTTATTCTAGTACTCCATACCATACGAGTGCTTAAATAACAATAGGAATGTCGACTTTTCATTCTTTACTGTTCCCAAGGATACCGAAAAGTAAATTATTATTATTTATATTTATTATTTGACTAGCGGCCCAAACACACCTTCGCAGTTTTCGATTTTTTCGCGTATAATGCCAATAATCTTAAATCGTTCGTTCGTTCTTTCAGTATAAGTAGATCTCCCAGTACTACTGACTGCCCGCAAATGCAAGATTAGCATATACTGGTAATATTTTAAAAAACTTGGTTGATAAAAGAAAACGATTGAAAATAGCAGCACTTCTCACTGCCACTTCATTAATAATACCGTCGCGTGTCGCATGTTTGTAAATAGCAAAAAAAATGAAACGGACAAGTGGTAAAATTAAAAGTTTTGTACTTAATATAAATAAAATAGGAACATCATCAATCTAGTAGAAGTCAATTAAATACGCATTATTAACGGTAACTCCAAAGCTACTGGTCAGATCTTGATCAAAGTATCATGCCCACTTTCCATACATTGAATGACATGTCACTTGATTCCTTTATCAGGTCGCGTCTACCTACAACTACTATTATATAAAAACAATTATTGTTTATAAAAACGTAATAACTTATCATCTTTTCATTCAGAGGCCAGGGAAAAATACTATTGAGTAAATAAAAGTATGAAGTTATAACAGCTGTCATATAAGGTTTGTACACTTATTTTACTTTCCACACCATAGTACAAAACCATAAATAATCGTATCTTATCATAAATTAATTAATTATAAAAAAAATTTGTTATTTGAACATTCATAAACCACATGACGAATAAGCAAGTTTTTCGTTGTCTGAAACGGAACGTGTAAAACACGTTTTTAATATATTTTGGCATGGCTTCTGGGCCTTTGAGCCATTGTAAAACAATTCGTCTCCAAAAGTCTATTGAAAATGATAAACAAAGTAACATTACTTTTTTCCTGGCTTTATTTGAAAATTCAATTATGCGAACGAAAAGTATGCAATTTTGTAAGATATTTTCCATCACTAGACGCGATAGAAAATTTTCAGGTCAAGACAGGACATTATTCTTTATATGTGACAACATGAGAAGCACCAGTTTTCAAATAAAAAAAGCATTATCAAAATCAGTTTACCTAGAAAAGTTCTCAGGTAACACACTTAAAAAATGCAACACGAATTGAGGACCTCCTTTTTGTGAAGTGGGTAAAAATGGTAAGTAGGTAAATTATATGAGTTTCAAAGACGTTCAGGTTATTATAATCTTAATTTTCTAGATGTTGCATATTAACCTTCCTCGCAATAAACAATAATGGTCTTATTATCAGTAAATTACTAATACATTGCATAACACTTCGGTGCATTCCACTGCCCACTAATACCAAAATATTCAATTTGTTTTCTCACAACACCTAACCCTACAGTAGGAGGTACAGTAGGAGGTGATACAGATACCTACTCGCTCGCGCACGAAAGGTTAGTTCCTTAAATATGTGTAATCCTTTTTACCAAATCGTTCCAATGTCTAAGCATATACCCGTCACATCTTTCGGGCTTCTGCAAACATCCCTGATGCGAGGCAGCTCCAACAGGGCCCTAAAATATTATATCAAACACGAAGGTCACTGTAAGCGCGTTTTGTATACGTTGTCTATAAGCTACATGCGTAAAAAGATTGACAGTAGGCTTTAAAGAGTGTAATCTTGACTTCTTTGCTGCACCGTGCAAACCTACGAATCAACATATTTCCACGGACCGACAGTGCCCTTCGGTCCCTCTCGATGTCCATATCATCTTTACAATTTTCAGTTATGTAGTGGCCTAGATATTTAAACTCTTTTACTCTACCTAGGGCAGTACCATTAAGCAAAATATGAGGTACATTCTTTGGACACTTTTTTTCCAGCTCTAAATACACAGATTACCTCCTAATAGATTCCGCATACAGGGCCACAAACGCGCGCAACACATACTTGCTGTAGCTAGCATATGAAGTGACCTCAGATCATATAAACAACAGGAGATATGGCAAGGAGGCGTGGCACTTGCGAACGCATCTGGCCGCAAAGCGGCCTGATGCCAGTCTCGGTAATTAGTCGAATGTCAATTTGTGATGTCTTCACTGCTCGTGATTTTTGACAAAATGCCGCGTTGTTCAGTGATTGTTTGCAAAAATAACAGCTGTATTGTGAATTACATGAAAGATGGCATCTCATTTCACACGTAAGTACTAAAATATTAATGTTTTTCTTATTCAATTTATTAAAACATTACTTCGTGGTACTAGAAACACGATGAAAAACCAAATCAAATGTTTTCATTAGGAACAAAAACCATTGCTTGCTTAGTACAAATCGACCTGTGAATCAGCTGGTCTAATAGCGCAATGGATAAGTGTTTTACTGATACTCTCACTCACACGATAGTTTCGTGAAGCAGCCGCTGCCGGCTTTTGTGAGTTAGAGACACATGTTTTTGTGTGAATAAGTTTTGTACGGTGAATGGTAAATGCACGCTGCGTATGATGAGATAAGGTTTATAATTGGTTGTGTAGATCGTTCTGATTTATTAAATGCGTGTGTGTGCGCTACTGCGTATCTATCAATTTAATGAACTGCATGTGTAGTAGTTGGCGAGTGGCGGGGACGGTTTATGGTAAATGCACGCTGCGTATGATGAGATAAGGTTTATAATTGGTTGTGTAAATCTAAAAAAATCTATAAGTTAATTAAACGCCATAAAATCCATATAATTATATAGATTTAGTCAATGTATAACGTACGCGTAACTTTAAGAAATCATTAGATTACATGTACAAATATATATATATATATATATATATATATATATATATATATATATATATATATATACATATATATATATATATATATATATATACATATTCTTATCTTACTTATATACACTGTTTTATTCTTTAATAAATTCAAATAAAAATTGATCATTTATCAATAAATCCCAAATTTATCGATCAACGTCCCAACCCTGTCCTATCATTATGGTTCGGAGCATTCTAAATTCAACCTTGAATTATCCAATCACAGCGCATTTGACACGTCCCCCGTAACTCGGAATTTGGTGAAATCGAAACAGAACAAATATTCCATGATGCGGTATCTATTAGGAGGTAATCTGTGTCTAAATACCATAAACTGGCTTTTCTTAGCATTGTATACTAAACCATGTCTAACAGCATAATCCTCATAAACACGTAACAATTTTCTAAGAGCACTAACTTGTTTAAACATACTCCGTCTACATAGCATCCGATATACATGCTGCTCAACTCACCGATTAGTTCATTAAGTACAGGCTAAACAGGTTTGATGAGCTTAAACCCCCTAGTCTCACCCCATATTCTAGCCTGTACGGATCAGAAAACGTATCTGCCCATTTGACATTATTTATTTGATTGCTGTACCAATACTCGAACATGGCAATAAGTTTAGCAGGCATCTCGGTTTTCCACAACTTACTCCACAATATTTCATAGGACACCATATCACAGGTGTTTTTCTGTCCGTGTAGTACTCAACGATTCGCTTAAGGACCAAGATGGCACTCTGTTGAAAGCCCAGTCCGGAAACCAAATTGAGCATCGTGTAGCTGCAAATGTCAAGTAGACCGTCCAGTACCTTTACTAATATTGTAGCCAACGATATAGGTCTATAGTTGGTTATGTCCGAGATGTCCCCCGTTTTATTTTTTAGAATTGGCACAACAATAGTACTCATTATAATATTAGGTAGATATCTATGTCGTTACTGTTACTAGAGTACTACTTAGAGTAACAGATGCCCTCACGCACGCTCTAAAGTTAAAATGGAGGTGGGCAGGACACGTAGCGAGGATGAGCGACGAGCGATGGACAATTCGCATAACGTCATGGCCAGATCCTACAGGCACTCGGAAAAGAGGAAGACCTACATCTAGATAGGCAGACGACATCACCTGAGTCGCAGGCAAAAACTGGATGTCGGAAGCCAAAGATCGAGACCGCTGGCGTTCTCTGGAGGAGGCCTTCACTCTCACTACTTGAGGGGTTCATGCACGGTATTATTATTTTTTATCTTAAATCTTTATTCTAATTTTAAAGCTATAATTTTATTTTCTTATTTTTATTTTCATTTTATACTTTTTTTTAATTACATTGAAAACCAAAAATTTTATGTATATTAAAAGAAATTAATGAGTTCTAACAAGTGCATTTAATATTTTATTTGATTTGATTTAAATTTAAATTAATATATAATGAGAGACAGAAATGAAAATAAATATGTAATAAAAGGGACAAAAAGTGTATATATAACTATTCACGTACGAGATAGTAACAAAAACAATGTAACAGTCCATTTATAACCTGTTATTACTACAAGAAAATGTTATGTGCAGGGCATGAAATAAAAGGCTTTTTTTATTTTTATTTTTTTACTTTTATTTTATTTATCTATGTCGTAGGCATAGTGAAAAGAACAAACCCAACACCCTAGGAAGATAGCGACCAGCATTTTGCAAATGCTCAATGCTAAGATCATCATACCCAGGAGACCTCCCCCTTTTCATGTAATCACTGCACCCACCTGTTAAGCTGTGAAGCGAACCTGGGTTGTGTCAGAGGGACCTGCTTATAGTTGTTCCATTTATGGGTCCTAAAGGAGAGTCAACATTAAAATATTGCCTAAAATTTTCAACAATCTCTTTTTTATCATTAGTATTACCAATGGTCACAGAAACACCAGGCCGCACATTAAATTTATTTGTGGATTTCCAAAATTTTTTGAAGTCCTTATTATGAGTAATAAGGACTTCAAAAAACAATGTTGAGTAGCTACAATGGTCATTTTAATTTGTTCTTCCCAATTCTGGCACCATTTTACAATTTAAATCACTCTCTCTCCACATTCGATCACACAATACCCCCTTTAGGTTTGCCACATTGTAACCAATTATAAAATTGTATCCTGGACTCCCTATGAGCATCTTTTATATATTTATTCCACCTGACTACAGTTTTCTTTATGCTAGTAAGTACACTGCCTTCATATGTCATAATTGCAGCCTCGCTTAAGGTATTTACTATAGCCTCATACATCTTATCTAAAGTCCTTGTGATCTATACATGTACACAAACGATCACAATAATGGTTCTCTACCGGTAAATGCATATCTCCTAAGTTTCGAATTAAAATATTCTTTACATTCCAGTATTTGATGTGGTTTTCTGTTACCCCATATTATTTTACTATTCTGAACAATATTTTGAGACAATTTAGACCTCACAATTGCTACTACTATACTCTTATAATCACAGCTTTCACTCTAGTATTAAGATGTCCCCATGTGATGTAAATTCCAACAATATTATGACAATTTGGACTAATCTTTGATAGACGGTCAAACAAACTTTCTTTAGAAAATCCAAAACCAAATTTCAATGTTTTCCAAAAAGGATATGAATCAAATTGGAGTGATGAAATATTTAGATATTATATCTTCAAATTTTGATAGATCTCCATGCGTTGTTTATACAATAACAGATTTTCAAAATGAACCAATAGTTGGTACATTTTAAAAAAGAGAGTTACAGAAAATTGATGATAAGATAGAGAGATAGAATAAAATAATTGACACTCGTTATTCAGGTAACAGAAAAGAAGTGTTAGTGAAGTGGAAAGGTTATCCAGATAAATTTAACAGTTGGATTTTAGCTTCTGGTTGAAAAAAATATGCATAAAGAAAGTTTTTACCTAACTTTACTCAGCAATAGTTCAATGGAATACTTTCATAATAACAAGACCACAAATTTTTCAACGAAATTACCGAAAGTTATGAAATCAGCAGGTGAATAGTCGGTTGGAGTTATCGAGTTTCAATATCCATGTTTACTGTTCAAGATCATGAAAAAGTTATATACATTACAAAATCCATGTTAATGTCTAATGAAGATAAACCATCCACTGCGTACTACAAAAAACATATTCCAGCTACCAACTATGATAACGTTGAGCATTTTAGTTGAGTTGAGTAGTTGAGCAAATTAAGTTTACAACTAGGTTATGAACCAAATAAAAATCTCCTAGAGAGATATTTTGGAAAGTGTCCTGCTAATTTACACTTAGGGTTACCATCTCAAATATTTTTATATTGCGACATTATTGATCCTCAGATTGTGGGTGATGTTATGACTCCTTTACTAAGAGTCATTTCATTAGATCTTACAAAATACAATTATGGTGTAAATAAAATGCAGGTTTTCTTTCCACCTCACTACTTACCTATTATGTGAAGAGAGTTCGATACACTGGAAATAGTTATAAGATCGAGCACAGGACAAAAAATACGATTCCAGCTTGGAACCGTGTGTATTAAACTACATTTCCGAAAATTATAATAATGAATTATCATCGTGATCATCATAAATGTCCATATGAAAATTATTATACACATCAAGCTGGGTCAGGAGTTGGAGTAATTTATAAGGGTTCACCATACCAACGCGATCATGGTATTGGGAGCTTCTTAGGTGGGTTATTTATATCAATTTTACCTTTACTTTCAAGTAGTGCTCAAGAGATTGGTAAGGAGGCATTAAGCGCTGGAGTAGGACTTTTATCGGATATGGTTCAAGCGCGTCCTATGGAAGCCTCAATAAAAGATCGTCTAAAGCAAGTTAGTACGAATTTAAAACGAAAGGCTGATGAGAAAATTGATCAATTTAACATGACAGGATCTGGATATATATGTGAGTGCGTTAAGTCAGAATTGTATTTGTTTGCACTACCGCCTACACAAACAAGCATTGAAAATGGATTGTGGATTCACTATAAACCAATTTCGTCTCTAGCTGATGATGGACCTATCGAGTTTCAAGTTCCTGGGTCAGTCGATGACTACATAGATTTGTCTCATACATTACTCCACATATAGAACAAAGGATTTCATGATTTCTTATATTTACAAGAACACTACACATTTATTAAAACTACTTTTACGGATTTTATCGCGTTTAATTTTTAATTATTTTTACAAAAGTATTGAATCACGATTCAACTAACTTTATATCGTCTACAGTAGTAGCACCTGTAAATATTTGTATATATGAGGATACAGCAGAAAAAATTGAACCTACAAATGGTAAAAACATAGGATTTGTTAAAATACAGGAATTGGTTAGCGGAAGTAAGGAAATAGAAATGATTGGACATCTTCACGGTGACATTTTCAACCAAGATAAATTTTTAATTAATGGTGTTTAAATGAGTGTAAAATTAGTTCGATCAAGAAAGAGTTTTAATTTAATTGCTGGGTCAAACGATGTAAAGTTTAAAGTTTACATTACGGACGCAACTCTTGTTGTCCGACGAGCACGAATTAATCCAAGTGTATTACTCGCACATCAAAAAGTTTTAGCTTCTACCACTGCTAAATAGCGTTGTACCCGAGCTGAAGTAAAAGTTTTAACAATTCGATCGGGTGTTCAAGGAAAAACTCTTGATAATACGAGTATATTCTTAGGACAAGTACCCAAAATATGTATGATTGGATTTGTGAACAATTCTGCATTTAATGATTTCCTTACCAAAAATCCATTTAACTTTGAAAACTATGGTATTAAATATTAATTATTTCAGCTTATATATTGATGGTCAACAAATACCTTCAATAGCTTTGCAACCATCTTTTAATAATAGTATATTTACATCAGCATATCATAACTCTATTCTTGGGAACTGGTATTCACTTTCTTAATGAAGGAAATGGAATCTCTTGTAAACAGTATGCCAAAGGTGATACGAATACTGTCTATTAGCATTTGACTTCACTCCTGATTTATCAGCCAACTCATCAGCTTATTGGAATCTCATAAAGCACGGTAGTGTAAGACTAGAAGTACGATTTGAATCCTCACTAATACAAACAATTAACTGTATAGTTTATGCTGAGTGTGATAATATTATTGAAATAAATAAAATTTCTGTTTTCTAATGAAATCTATTGAAATGAATCTAATGAAAGTAAAAGTTTTAACAATTCGATCGGGTGTTCAAGGAAAACCTCTTGATAATATATTCTTAGGACAAGTACCCAAATATGTACGATTGGATTTGTGAACAATTCTGCATTTAATGATTCCCTTACCAAAAATCCATTTAACTTTGAAAACTATGGTATTAAATATTAATTCTTTCAGCTTATATATTGATGGTCAACAAATACCTTCAATAGCTTTGCAACCATCTTTTAATAAGACTATATTTACATCAGCATATCATACTCTATTCTCGGGAACTGGTATTCACTTTCTTAATAAAGGAAATGGAATCTCTTGTGAACAGTATGCCAAAGGTTATAAGACTATATTTACATCAGCATATCATACTCTATTCTCGGGAACTGGTATTCACTTTCTCAATAAAGGAAATGGAATCTCTTCTGAACAGTATGCCAAAGGTTATAAGACTATATTTACATCAGCATATCATACTCTATTCTCGGGAACTGGTATTCACTTTCTTAATAAAGGAAATGGAATCTCTTGTGAACAGTATGCCAAAGGTTATAAGACTATATTTACATCAGCATATCATACTCTATTCTCGGGAACTGGTATTCACTTTCTTAATAAAGGAAATGGAATCTCTTGTGAACAGTATGCCAAAGGTTATAAGACTATATTTACATCAGCATATCATACTCTATTCTCGGGAACTGGTACTCACTTTCTTAATAAAGGAAATGGAATCTCTTGTGAACAGTATGCCAAAGGTTACTGTCTATTAGCATTTGACTTAACTCCTGATTTATCAGCTAACTCATCAACTCATTGGAATCTCCTAAAGCACGGTAGTGTAAGATTAGAAGTACGATTTGAATCCTCACTAATACAAACAATTAACTGTATAGTTTATGCTGAGTGTGATAATATTATTGAAATAAATAAAAACAGAAATGTTACTGTAGACTAAGTTAAGATTATAATGTATTTTGTGTTTTAGATTTATGTGTTATGCGTAATGCATTTTGTGTCTATGTAACTATGTGAAACATTATAAAATTAAATAAAACAAATTGTATGCAATATATTATTTTTTATTTCTTTATAAACCCCCTATTTAATCTTATACAAAACACTGTTCGAGTTTAACCTTACATAAGCACACTGACTGAACGACTGAACATGCAGCTGCCAAGGATCATCATCTTCCCAATCTTTTAAACCACCACCACAATTGAAACACTTGATCCTATCTGCATGACCAGTATAAACGAAACCGGCTTCTGCAAGATCTTCAGGCTTTTGTCACATAACGAGAGACCAGTCTTCCAAACAGAGCAACCGGTTAGATTTTGAACTGAAAAATGGATATTCAGCTCTTGAGTACTGCATATTCTTCTCTTTTCCTTCTCCACTCAGTGTTGTAGTTTTGCTATTCAATGACGTGTTCTGTACAGGTATGCCACACTCATCTCTTCCTTCTACTCTTGTCTTCCTTTTGTTTTCAAAACACTATGTCTTAAAATACATAAAACGTTCTTTAACGCGCAGATTTTCTTATGAGTAAAAAAACAGTTATACAGTAAAGTATCTTTACAATAAAGTTCGATTCAACCGGTTTGAATGTTTGAAAGCAACCGGTAAGATTTTGGACCGAAAAATGGATATTCAGCTCTTGAGTACTGCATATTCTTCTCTTTTCCTTCTCCACTCAGTGTTTTAGTTTTGCTATCCAGTGACGTGTTCTGTACAAAATTAGTTCAAAAATTCATCTGGAATAAAGAAATCGATTTTAATCGATTATTTTACTCCAGGTGAATCGATTTTTAATTCAATGAATCGATCCTAATACCTCTCGAATCGGACTGATTCATCTTATTCAAGAACTAGCGATAAAGTTCCCGAACTGACTGAGTTAGATACCGAAGTTTTTAAATTTTTTGCTGTTGACAGACACAAAAACAACCGGTCGTACTTGGTGGATAATTTGAACGCAATATATATTTGAATAAAATAAATATTTATGTACGCATCCAAAGATATCGAAAGTTGTCAATTCGTTTTCATTCACGGAGTTTAGAGAACAGGAGAACGATCGCTGTAGAAAATAGTGTCCCAGAAATATGGATAATATAAGTGAGGCGCTGCGATCGCTAAGTTGTCTCAACAAAAGCGAGCTATTGTGCGCTAGTTTGGAATGATTATATCATCAAAGAAAAAAAAATAAATAACGAAATTATTATTATTATTATAAATTGTTTTTACAATTTTAATCATTATAAATAATATAAATTATTACAAATATAAGTTATAAATTATTATTGATTTATTATTATAATTATTTTATTTATAATATTTCATCATTTTTAATATTTTTTGGCAAAAATTAAAAAAAATTACTTCGCAGATTCTACTTCCCGACGGCAGCGCGGCTATCAATTCTACAAATTTTCAGGGACAAGCAGGCTATGCTTGAGCACGTAGCAATCGTTCTCCTGTTCTTTAACTCACATGTTTTCATTTCTAAAATTCCAATTCTAATTATTTATGATTCTAATCTCACCTGTGGAATGTAGGACTATCTAACTAAACATGTGCTGTGAACAAAGACTAGCCGCCATTGCAGTGCATTAGTCCTTTCTTAATAAAATTCAGTCCGCCTTATTTTACACGTCCATATTAATATAACTAATCCATGATTCCATAAAATCATGCCATCTAGCGTCTAATGTACATACTACCTTGAGAGTAAATCAAAGGATAATAGTGAAAAAATATTGGTGGAATTATTAAGCATTTACCTAACGGTGACACCGTTAAGCCCCATTTACATTCAGCCACTGCCACTGCTCCTCGCGCTGCCGGCAATACTTCCCTAAATACTGCCGTAGCAGGATCGCGGGAAGTGTGTATTCACACTCTGCCCTACCACTCACATCGCTTTCGTCTTTCGACTATGGCGGACGTCGAAATAATTACAGCGTCCGCGCTGTGTCTTCTTGCAATACAAAATTATGTTAATAATTTAAAAAGATATCAAGTTCAGAAGAAGATAGATAGATAGATAGAAAATTTATTTGCTTAAAAACATGGTACATAAGATGATCAATGACGTGGAACTGACATGTTTTGCCATAATTGGCATGGAAAAATGATATGAAATACAGCTAATTACACAAATCCGATGTTGCTTAAAAGTTAGGTACACACATTCTTTTTGAATTCAAATATTATGTACAATTAAATACTTATACAGATCCACTCTATTCTTATACAGTAAATTGTTAATAAATTATTAATTGAATTATTATATTATTTTTACATAAATAATATTAAATATTATATGAGATTAGTTAAGCTATTATTATTTTATTAATTACACTTCAGTATAAACTAATTCGTAATTTTAATTACAATAAAATTATAATTTAAAAATCTCAGGCTATTATGCAAATATTACCTTTTAACTTATTTTACATTTTAATTAATAAATAATCAATATGAGTTACTAATCGTTTTTAGAAATAAAATGTCAATGTTCATTAATTCCTTAAACTAAATTTTATATTAATATAATAAATTTGACGAATTTATAATTAATTATGTACATAGGTACTATGTTAACTCAAAAAGAAATTTCGTATTCGTAGAAGATGATGAATTGTGGTTTTTATCGTTGAAATCCCATATAGTTTTTTCTGATTCCAGCAGTTCTAAAAACTTTATTGTATTTTCATTAATCCACTCGAAAGGCATTTTGGTAGATCGTATTTATTTAATAACAGGACGGCACGCACGTCCGTTCATCCAGGCGCTTGTCGCGAAGTGAGCGATGGAGCTGAATGTGAACACACACTGCCGCTCGCGCTGCCCGTCCTTTGACTTCCGCACGAAAAACCGACATTTCGGGCAGTGTCAGCGGCAGTGGCAGTGTCAGCGCGAGTAGCCTGTTTACATACTGCCCTGCTCACTTCCCTGCCCAAACGGGCTGAATGTAAATGGGGCATTACAGATATCAATAAAATAATTTACTATGTTTTATCTAATCAAGCTTATGGCCTATCGAAATCTGGAAGAAAATCATTATACCAAACTGATGTGAATTTTAACAACATCAAACAAAGATGGCTACATATACGTTGTCAACTAAGATGGAATGCCCCACAGCCTGTAATTATACATAATGCATAAGGTAAATATTGAACTTTATAAAAGTTCAATTTCTGAAAAACTCGCAAATTCTGAAAATGCCGCGATTAATCGAAAATCGATCTTTTAATTCTCTATTCTAGTATGTTCGATTCGAATCGATTCAGAGATCGATTTTTTTTTAAGAGTGAATCGACATGCCTACAATGAGCTATGTGTTGATCCACTGGGTGCGTTTGGCAGAAAAAAGCGCTAGCAAGCGCTTGTAAGCAAAATGGCGATCGTAAGCGGTAAACGCTGTCAAATCGTAAGTAGCTATTTTCCTCCAGGACACAATGTTAGTTTTAACCGGAGAACCTAACCTAATTTAAATATATGTTTGTAAAGTATTCATATTAAAAACTTACCAATCATGAATTTTTAATAACATGTATATGTTTATTCACGTTATTATATTACTTAAACTAATATTGCACAAAACAACTTAAAAACTCTACTTCAAAACAAACAAATTAAATAAGCAAAATGGCGGATTGTGTCAGCGCTACTGAAGTAGTAATCGTGTCCTGGCAGAAAACTATTTCAGCGCTTGTAAGCGCTTGCTAGCGCTTTTTTCTGCCAAACGCACCCACTGTATACCTCGGTCCAGTGTACCCCAACTTCCTACTAACATTTCAAGGGTGCACACTGCACACCCGTAGTTAAGTTTCGGGAACAGCGCTGATTCTTTTTCAAAAGCAACGAGTTTGTCTCGATAACATTTAATTACTATTTCATTATAATAACAAATTAAAACTAATTCAGTACAATACTTGACTTCCTTCACTAGGTGATAGGTTCCTATGATGAGAACTATAATTAATATTATTCTCAATGCAACGGCTTTAATAGAATGACCGAATGGCCAAATCAAGTCACTTGACTGAACTGAAAGTAAGAATGACACCTTGGTTTGAAAAGCAATAACAAATAAACAGAGGATAGGAGTCTGCGTTTTTTGTATGTATGTAATTACTCTGTCTTCTGTAACGCTACACTTCATAACCTGTTTTGAGTACCTAATAGCTTGCTACATATTTATTTATCTATGGTACCTAATCTAATATCAAAAGCTTCAACACAATTAGTGATCAACATCAAAATCAATATCATGTTTACGAGTAATCTAATATCAATAGCTTAGTCTGGACAATTTGGGACATGATGTTGTTATGAATTTATATTACAGTCACTTTCAGATTGCATAACTACTCAGTTACGGTAAACAAAAACAGTGTACATAAAAACCCAAGGAGAATGAATCACGTTTATAAATAGCTAACTAATACGCACTGACCTAGTTTAAATGGAGGTCAGTTCTAATACGTCACTACGCATCTATGCATTGCTACGCACCGTTATCACGCGCCTCTGGCTTTGCACTAACTTCACTGCGTGCGCAGTTGAAATGTTACCATGCTTGAAAAATTCCACTCGTAGTAAAAAAAAGTTATTATTATATATTATTTTTATCGACGTAAAAATATTTCACCCCTTTCAGTCTCAAATAATCAAAAAATAAGGTAATCGAATGGGAGGAAAACTGCCTCCAAACATAAAAGGTATCCTAGATAAGGAATCCGAGAATTAATGAATTCCATATTTATTCCGTTCTAAAAGAATTATCGTTATTAATCACACACTCTCTTAGACCATTCAAATTGGGTTGAATGGTCTAAACCCACTCGTAATAAATTAAATACATAAGTTAGTAATACTTAAGACTGGCATAAACCTATCCATACCATTGTAGTTTCAGGACTCAGGGATGAACTGCATATTAATTCTGTGTTCTATAAATAATAATAATTATTATTATTTAATTTCTTATATTTACGCGAACACTACACATTGATTAAAACTACTTTTACGGATTTTATCATTTCGATAGATAAAAGTGATGCGATTTTGTGTGTTAAGTGTGTGCGCATGTGATCTATTAGAGAAAACGACGATATAATTGATTCTATGTTGATTATAAACCTCAAGTCATTTTAATCGCTTAGGCGCCTTATGGACTTGAGTGACTGTCGTCATCGACTGTCCACTGGGTCGAGCTCTCGTAAAAATATCCCAAAAGTTTCGCAATGTGACGCATAAGCATATTGTGAAGTAAAAATTTATAAAAACGAAGATCCCGAATAAAATAAAGATATCATCATTCATCATCATTACAGCCCTTCACAAGTCCACTGCTGAACATAGGCCTCCCCCAAGTAATGCCACAAAGCACGGTCCTGAGCCACCTGCATCCATCGACTTCCTGCATGTCTTACCAGGTCGTCACTCCATCTAGTGGGGGGTCGCCCTACACTACGCCTACCGGTACGAGGCTGCCACTCGAGAACCTTTCTTCCCCATCGGTTATCGGTTCTTCGAGCTATATGGCCGGCCCATTGCCACTTCAGCTTACTAATCCGTTGGGCTATGTCGATCACTCTGGTTTTACTGCGGATATCCTCATTTCTGAGTCTATCACGCAGAGATACTCCAAGCATAGCCCTCTCCATAGCTCGCTGAGCGACCTTAAGCGTCCTCATACGGCCAGCAGTGAAGGACCACGTCTCAGATCCGTAAGTCATCACTGGCAACACGCACTGGTTGTACAATCTAGTTTTTAGAGATTGAGGTATACCTGACGAAAAGATATGTCGTAATTTCCCGAACGCTGCCCAGCCGAGTTGAATCCGTCGATTGACCTCTCGGTCGAAGTTGGACTTACCTAGACGGACTATTTGTCCCAGGTAAACGTACTCGTCAACAACTTCGAGCATAGTGCTCCCAACAACTACCGGCATAGGTGTGACATGGACATTAAACATGATCTTTGTTTTGTCCATGTTCATCTTAAGACCTATCCGTTGGGAGGCACTATTGAGGTCATTGAGCATAATGCTTAAGTCCTCCAGCGATTCTGCCATAATGACTATATCGTCGGCAAATCGAAGGTGAGTGATGTACTCGCCATTGATGTTAATACCGTATCCTTTCCAGTCCAGTAGCTTGAAAACGTCTTCCAACGCAGCGGTGAAGAGTTTCGGGGGATATAACATCACCCTGTCTTACACCTCTCTGCAGTTGGATAGGTTTCGAACTCTGGTTCTGTACTCGGATAGCCATCGTAGCCCTACTGTACAAACACTTCAGCACTTCGATGTACCGACAGTCAACTTGGCACCGCTGAAGGGACTGTAGCACCGCCCAAATTTCGACGGAATCAAAGGCTTTCTCATAGTCCACATATGCCAGGCAAAGTGGCAGATTGTACTCTTCGGTCTTCTGTACAATCTGCCGCAGGGTAAGTATGTGGTCTATGGTACTGAAGCCTTTTCGGAAACCGGCTTGTTCGGGAGGCTGGAAGTCGTCGAGTCTGCGTGCGAGACGATTCGTAATGACTCTCGAAAATAGCATGTAGACGCGGCTCAGAAGGGAAATCGGTCTGTAGTTCTTCAAGAGAGCGTTGTCGCCTTTCTTAAAGAACAAAACCACCGCGCTTCTGCTCCACGCCTCCGGAGTAGTGCCACCATGGAGGACGGAATTGAAGAGCTTCCGAAGGACTTCAAGTACCGGTGTTCCACCCGCTTTCAGAAGCTCCGCTGTAATTCCATCCTCGCCCGGGGCCTTGCCGTTTTTAAGGTGGTGGAGAGCCATTCTAATCTCGCTCAGACTGACGTCCGGGATATCATCGGAATAGTGTCGGATAAGACTTGCTCTTGGATCGTTACTCACACTTGCGTGTGGCTCCAACGATGATGTGTACAGCTGCCCATAGAACCTCTCAATCTCACTCAAAATCTCAGGTGTCCCGGAAACGATGTTGCCACACTCAGTCTTCAGCTTTGACAGTTGGCTCTTTCTGGCAGACAGATCTCTGGCAAAGACTTTGGAGCCCTGGTTCCGCTCGATCGCTTCTTTAATACGAGAAGTATTAAAGTTGCGTAAGTCTCGCCGCATGCATTTGGAGATCTGTCTGTTCAGTTGCCTGTATGCTGTCAAATCTGTTGACGATTGCAGCCTCATCTCCCGTCTAACAGCCATGAGATTAAGAGTGTGATCGGAGAGTTTTTGTGTTCTTCTGCGGCGGGTCTTGCAGAACTTAGCTCCGACCGCATGGACAGTTTCCACGAGCTTGTCGTTCATATCGTCCACTGCATTGCACTCTTCTAGGCACTGGAAGCGGTTACGTAACTCGAGCTGAAAGGTTTCGGGATTCTGGATTAGAGCACGAGGGGGACGGAGCGTTGACTTCATTAGACGAGACCTCTCCAACTTAACGTTTAGGTTCAGTGTGCCTCTAACCATTCGGTGATCGCTGCCAGTTTTCACCCTTGCGATCACTGAGACATCACTGAACAGTTGGCGTCTGGTCGTCATAATGAAGTCAATCTCATTTATTGTCGAACCGTCGGGGCTCGACCAGGTCCACTTCCTGTGGGGCCGATTCTGGAAGAAAGAGTTCATCATAAAGAGTCCCTCTTTCTCCATAAAGTCGGCCAGCTGCTGGCCCCTTCGGTTCCGTTGCCCTACTCCAAATTTCCCTACCTTCAGCTCACCACTTTCTCTTGTGCCTAGTTTTGCGTTGAAGTCTCCCATCAACACCGTGTAGTGGGTTTTGGAGGAATGTATGGCTCTGGAAATATCCTCATACATTTCCTCCACCTCCACATCGGGATGTGCCGAGGTTGGTGCGTAAACCTGAATGACCTTCAGCGAATACCGTTTGGTGATTCTGAGTATCAGGTACGCGACCCTCGTCGACACACTCCCAATCTTTACAACGTTGTTGACGAGAGACTTGTGGACGATAAATCCGACACCTCCTTGGGACAGATGGTCGCCCTCCCGGTGATAGAACAAGTTGCCGGACTCGAGGATTGCCGTGTCCTCCCCCTCTCTTCGGACCTCAGATAATCCAATAATATGCCAGCGCAACTTGTCTACCTCTTCCTCCAGCTCTAGTATCTTCTCGTCAGTCCTCAGGGTGCGTGCGTTATATGTTGCCAGGTCGAGTCGTCGTAGGTGGCAACCGAACCTCCACCGGAGATTCTTAGCACCCCCTGCCCCGCCGTTACCATGATCGCCACCGTAGCCAGGAATAGCGGGGCCGCCGGGGACTGGGGGCCGTCTGTTTGTGTATTTATTCATTGGGGGGTAATTGCCATAGTTGCCACGCTTGGCGAGCGGGTTGGCAACCGCAGTTTTTTATTACGTCACAGTTGTTATCAGGAAGATGCTGCTGCCCATCTCCTGCCTATCTCCCTCTGTCGCCTTTTACGACACCCACGGGAAGATATGGGGTAGTGGATATTCTCAACCGCCACTACACGGCAGCCATAAAGATATGGCTATGGAAAAATTTACTTCAATGAATAGGTCGCAGCTCTCAGCCCAATTATTTATAAGATTGTTATTGAGATGGTTAGGCTATTAGCAATATGCCGGTATTCAAAAATGTAACTATACTTATAATACTAAAGCACCATGCCCATATTAGTATGGAGCTGAAAGTCAGCAATGCCATGCAATGCCCAAATTGCAGCTCTATGTCATATGATAACTTTTTAACAGTATTTATATGATATCTAGATTTAATATCATATAAATCATCGGTTCAAAAGATATTGGACATTAAACATGATAACTTCCTACTGGTTTTTTATACATTTTATCGTTTACAGACAGCATTGCTATTAGTTTTTTCTAATTCTCAGCCAAATAGATAAGATTATTAGCAACTCTTGAGGCAGAGTTGTAACCACATGCCTAATCAAAAGTCAGCTCTTTTTGACTACGACCAATGCGGCGCTGTCATTTTACAAGTGGGCGTCAACAGCTGGTGTATTTTTTAGGTTTAAATAGTTTTAGGATAATTTTAATTAAAAAAAACATATATTAGAATGAATTATACAAAAATTTTCCAATATAATTAAATTATAAGCAATTTTGAACTGAAACTTCCATCCACTCACGATTACTGTTTACAAATTATAATAATTTAAACGATTGGCATAGTATTGTTTTAACTGTCACCACGATATAAAAGAAAATCCTAATATGAGGTAACGTTCTTTTTTTATTCGAATATTACTCGTCGCTTTTGTTCCGTTACTATAAGAATATGGAATATGTTTTATTTAAATTGCTAAGTATCCAATTAACTGACTGATTAGGCTATCGGAATAGGACAAATAAGTTTCCAGTAGATATATCTACTTTTTAATTGCATTTAAATATAAAATTTATATTCGTATATGTGTATGAAGTCTGTATTTAATCATAAAAGTAATAATTCCTACTGAAATGGTAAAATATTATTTCTGTACCTGGCAACACTTTACAACGCGTAGTGCATATTGCTCAATAACATATCATATATACACAGTACACAATCATAGTACACAGATACAGAATCATTAATCAATATACCCACTGTTTACACTAGCAGGAAGTCAGACTAGACTGGAAGAGTAACTTTCCGTTCTGTCAGTAGGTAGTGTACGTCTGTTTATAGTTTCTTAATTTCTTTAGCCATACTTGCGGCAACGTAGCAAGTTACAGTGAGAATGGAATTTCAAGACAAAGTAATATTAATAACTGGTGCTAGTTCGGGCATAGGCGCCACTACTGCAATCTACTTTTCGAGGCAATCTGCGAAATTAGCTCTTGTCGGCCGAAAGGAAAATAAGTTAAAATCAATCAGTTTATATTGCCAAAAAGCGGCAGGTATAGAGCCGTTGATTATTGTAGCTGATGTCACAGAAGACTTAGATGTAGAAAGAATCGTAAAAGAAACTATTGATCATTATGGCAGAATGGACGTTTTGATAAACAATGTCGGCATAATCGCTATGGGTGGTTTAAAAAACTCAACCATGGAAGACTACGATAAAGTTATGTCAACAAACATGAGATCTGTTTACTATTTAACAATGCTCTCCACTCCGCACTTAATAGAAAGTAAAGGTTGTGTGGTGAATGTGTCCAGCATAGCTAGTAGTATGCCCAGTACTATGGCAATAGCATACAACGTATCTAAAGCGGCAATCGATCATTTTACAAAGTGCGCAGCGTTGGAGTTAGGCCCTGATGGCGTCAGAGTCAACTCTGTAAACCCAGGCTTCGTGAAAACTAATTTGTTAAAAAATTTGGGCCTAAGCGAAGATCAGTTGGATTTATTATCAAAAAACATGGTTGGTAGGTGTCCGTTGAAGAAGACAATAGAGGCAGAAGAAGTAGCAAATCTAATTTCATTTTTAGCAAGCGACAAAGCTAAAAGTATTACCGGATGTAATTACGCCATCGACGCTGGAAGACTTCTTAGTTCGTAACTTAATGGTGTTGAAAATAAATTAATGTAGTTAAATTATATGGTTTTGTGTAATGTGTGTTATATTCAATGTTATGGTAATGATAATTACAAATGAGGATTTTAGGCAAAAACTTGCATTGTCATTAAATGAACACTTTTATTTACCTACTACATATAAGATTCTATATGTGCTGAAATAAATATATTTTGCTGAATATGCTTTGAATATCCCCATAGTCTAGTTTTGCAGAAAACATTTATTATAATTATTTAAATAGATTATTTACGCGAACACTACACATTGAATAAAACTACTTTTACAGATTTTATTGCGTTAATTAAGTTGATTTTAATTCTCTACGTTTTAAATTAAATACGTACGGATTATCCCTGACAATTCATTTTCAAAAAAAAATGGACAACTTTTTGTAATATTATTAATAATCAAAGCGTTTTTCTAAAGTATCCGGTCAAACGCTCAATATATCGCAGTTTGTTTTATGATGTCCTGTTCGTTATTTTTGTAGGTACTTCAACTAGCTCAGCTGTTAGACAACAAAACTTGATAAATTCTACGAAAAATATAAATTACGTAAAAATCCAACTTATTGTGGGGACATGATTCAAAAGTGAAACATGAAACTGTTTAAATACTAATTTAAATTAATTTTAAGAAACACAATGACAATAAAAAAGTTCATTAAATGATTTTGATCTGCCAAAATGCAAATACTTAAGAAATTTAATTTTTTTATTTTAATAATAGGAAAACCTTACTAAATCTATATTAATCACATAACTTGGGGACATCGATATAAAGTTTGGTAAATCTTAAGGCGCAATACAAGCAAATAGGATGGAATTATGTCTTGTTTTTGAATAAAAATAAGTTAAAACTTTAAATAGCTATAGCTAGGTGGCATAAAAGTTCTAAAGTTGTAATAAAATATAGTCCCCAGTCTCAGGTATTCCGCATGTGCACAATGAATTTAGATTACCCCTGTTCTGCAACACTACAACTTTTATACGTGGTAGAGCCATGCTGCAGCTATATTATGGTTGTAGCATGAATGTGTCGGCTCGACCGGGGAAGGACCACGCTATCAACTAAATTCACAGAATACCAGCGTAAAATAGCAGCTTATTGCTGGTGTGATTCGTATGGTGAGGTAGAGAACCGGAGACCTGTTTTATTGGAATCGTGGCATTCCATCTTAATCTCAAGGGTGACAACGCATCTGCATTTTGATTCTAAATCGAGGTTAAATGTAAATGTCTATGGGCCACAACATCCACTTAGGTGGACTGTGTGCTCGTTTGTCACCCTTATCCTATATAAAAAAAACTACACTCATATTTCGTTACGTTAATGAACACAACGTAGATTTTGAAAAATTATGATTTACAGTTAAAATATATCTGCAGTTATTCACAGTTAAAAACCCAAAATTAGCTGCAAAAGACGCTAGTCATAATCTTAACGTTACAAGGATACTAAAGGGCAATAAGGTTCTAAAAACTAAAATAAAAGTGTATATAGTAGGGTTCCAAGTAAAATTAAGGAAAGTCCCGAATGGTTGTGTGAAAAAAACTGGTATTCTATAAATGACTTTCTAAATTAATAACTTCACACTGTGACAATTATATGTAATAAAAAATTAAACATTTGCGTACCTATGATTGAGGCAGAACATAATATGGGAAAACATACCTACCTTACCAAATTCTATCATATATAATAACTACCTATGTTCAACAAATAAACATTTCATTTTATTTCTCATCTCATAAATATAGTAACTGAACTCAAACTATTATATCTTTTGTATTACTAATGGCGACTCGAAAAAGGAATAAAAAAACTTACTAGTCAGACCGAGATAAGCAGAACAGATGGTAGGCATGGCAAGAAAATAAATAACTCAAGTCATCGTAACTGGTGTTGGCATGATATAAATTAAAAATTGTAATATGAAACATAAATACAAGCTTGAAAAACATTTTGAATTTTTAATGAGAGCAACACTTAAAATGGCAATATCTACGTCAAGGATCTCGAACGCTTTTTGCGGAAAAGCATGCAATATTCAGCAAGTCGTAGAACCAGTATGATTTTCTTGTCAATACGATTTCAAACCAAGATTAAGTCCGTAGGCTATATCGGCACGTGCTGTTAACTTAAAAACGTTTTTAAACTCTCGATTCAAATGCCGCATGGCATTAAGTCCGCTCTTTGTATTCTTTTGTAATCGGGATGCAATAAATGAATAAATAAATAAATAAATAAAATGGCACCCCCATTTTGCAAAAACACCAAATTAACCGTTAATTACATTGCAAACATAATATGTATATGTACAATACAGTCGATTAAAGTGACTTGTAGCTATACCTACCCGCACGCTCGGTCACATTACCCCGAATGGAAATAAGACTTTTTTCGAGACAGAGACATGGTGTAATCGCAAATCTTCCCTAATTGGCGATAGCTATACGAGAAGTTCGTAGTTTTAATTAAAGATTAAAAAAGGAATTATGTGTGCTGTCCACGCTTACTTACATATAAAAATGACAGATGACTTAGTTAAAAAATTCCTACGACCAAAATTCCCTTCAGTGACACTGACTTACAAAAAATACGGACGTAATGCTACACTGAAAATGCAAGAACCACCCAAAAAAAACTAAATTTTCCAACTCAGGACTATGTACCTAATTGAAGAAAAAAAAATGTTAAAAATTGCCGAAATATTATACAACAATGATTTCTGACAACTAGCTAAATAATTTGTTACGAAAAATTTTACATTTATTAAAATTAAACAAATCGAATAATGATTAAAACAAACAACAAAAGGTAAAATTAAAAAACATGTACAACCCACCTCAATAGGATCGAATTGTATTCGAAGTCAATTAAATACGCATTATTAAAGGTAACTCAAAAACTACACGTCAGATCTTGATTAAATTTGTATGGGACCACACAAGAAGCACCAGCTTTCAGATAAAAAAAGAATCATCAAAATCGGTTCACCCAGAGAAAAGTTATGAACACGGGATGAATATAAACACATAAAAACATACACTCAAATTGAATACCTACTCCTTTTGAAGTCGGTAAAAAATCAAACCCATTTGCACCTTTAATAGAATTAAATAGGCTCCAATTTTGTATCTTCAAATATTGTGGTTTATCTTCATCTCGACCTCTAGTTGAAATACAACGACGTAAAAGTATCTGCTTATACCTGTATTCCATTTTATAAAAGTAGTTGGAAAAACAAACTAGAACATCTAAAATGTCACACATTTCGTGAATACTAAATATTTTTTAAATACAAGCGAACTTGCTCAATTCATTAGCATGCAATCATAAAAATACAAAATTACTAGGTTGTCGAATAAAATTAAAAATTTCACTAAATTCAAACATGGGGATGTAGCTCAGTGGTAGAGCGTTCGCTTTGCATGTGAAAGGCCCCGGGTTCGATCCCCGGCATCTCCAGATTTTTTAACCTCCACAATGATATTTCTATTGTATTTTATTTACCAATGTTATAATCAAAATATTACTAACGAACATACCGCGCATATTTCGACGTTGGAAATTAAATAAGACATCTTACTTTTTAATTTTTAATATAAAGTTCTTAGGGTCAGTTCAGGTTGTTCTGTCAACTCTTCGACAAGAGGTTACAATAAGATTAAAGTTAAATTACGTACATAAATCAAAGAATTAATTTAATCATTCAAAATATGCATAACAATGGTTTCTTCAAGTTCAAATTTTAGTGTTGCTATTCGCGACATTTTTACATGCAGTACACTTAATATAAATGCATTTCTTGGTATTTTAAATATATTCAAAGTTAAAATAAAATCTTTACAAAATAAAGCTTTCGCTTCAATCCATCTTTCAATTATTATAATATGACGAAATAATTATTTCGTTGTGTCTAACTATAAAACACAGCCGAGCATATTTTTATTTGGGGCATTAAAATTTTTGATACCAGATGAATAAATTATAACAAACATTCAAGGAGTTTTCACATTTATTTTGTGAAGGAATGAATACAATAATTGAAATTGATTATCAACTTTCAGTTCACTGATATATAAATTTATATACATTTCTATTACGATTTATATAGGTTTGGAACTCTATTCAAAAACATCTTGATATTATATATTTTCTACTCTAGCAACACTAGATTAATAATGAACACCGTAATTTGAAAATTACAACCTGATTCCAAATTTAGATAAAAGATTTTGAGAGAAATGCTTTAGATAAACGATAAGCCGAATTTATAAAGACAAAATACCCATCAATTTACTGATTTCGCATTAGATAGTACTCTTTATTAAACAAATTATGCTTTATTGATTTTTTTTTTGTAACTGAAGGCAAAGGAATGTTGATAATCCGAAACAACAAAATAGTCTTAAAAGTATCATTACAATTTAAGCTCTCCAATTTCACTGGAATTTGTATCATAATATATAACAGGCAAATGTTTCTCATGAATAGATTGAATTTATTAATTTGTAGTCTTACATCTAGACAATGTTAATTTTTCATGAAAATTCGATTTTTTTTACAGTTCCACAATGTACTCATCACTTTATTTAACTGAAATGGAACGGTAAACTAACACTGAACAAAGTTGGACATCAGCATGAGGAGTCGGATGCCAGAGTGCACTTGTGATTTCTGTTGAGGTCGAGGCGGGGGCTACGCCCTCGGCTCGAGCTGGGGGAGTCGCGAAGCCGTGCGGGCGAGGGCGTCTCCGCAAGCACGCGACCTGGCGGGGAATTCTGGCCCGCAAGAGTTCCCGCTGGTCGTGAAGTTGCCGACGTTCGCGAAGCTCCCGGCGAGCGTAGAGCAGGCCGTGACCTCGCAGCTCCCGGAGAGCGGGGCGCCCCTGCAGTTCCTGGGCGGCGAAGCGGCCCCGATGGCGGTGGACGGCGTACACTCGCAGTTGCCGATGTGCGCGATGCTCCCGGAGTGTAGTGAGGCAGTCTCCTCCTGAGGCGGCGTCGGTGCATCCACATCATTCTGCAACGATCCAACGCGCTCAGCTGAGGCGCCGCCCGCTACAACACCACGGACATGGGGCATGGGCGGGGAGGGGGACGGGGGACGGGGGGCGGGGGACGGGGGCACCGTTACTCACTCGCCGACAACTATGTCGCTTTACAAATACAGTTCGACTGTCCCTCTTGCCTACCTATGCATCTACAACGCTATTGTCATGCCTAGATATTTAGACTTTGAAAACGAAAAATAAAAATCATACTATGATGCAACGATTTGTTAATTCATTAAATCTGAATTTAAAAAAAAAACAACAATTATATACACGTAAATACGTATAAATGCATTTTAATGAAAAAAGGATAACGTGGCATTTAAAGTACGGGACCATCGACTGAAATGAAGTAATGCGACATATTGTAGCTACATTTCTGTTCTAATGAAATTTGTCTAAATATTTACTATGAAAACAAAAAAGTTTTAGCAATAAACAAATATATTTTAAAATTGAACACTTGTTGTATAAACTAAAACACTTAAAATACAGATTAGGTGCAAAAGCCTGGGTGAATGGAAAGAAAGGAAGTGCAAGGAATACTGCGCACGAGTAATGAAATAAACTAAACAAATCAATAATTTAAATTGAAATATTTGTACAAATGAAATGTGATATGTGATGCCTTTTTGCATTTTGCAAAACTTAAGAATTTTTGCAACACTAGAAAAAAAATAGTATTTACGAAAAACCAAACAATAATATGCGCTATAATTATAATATTATAGTATGAGCAAATTTTATATAATAACTATAATATTGTTTTAAAGTACTTCAGTTACATTATACATACCAATAATATGGATTGGTTTATTATTTCGATTTATTAAGTGTTAAAGTGGAAAAGTATCTAACATAGGTCAAAGAACACATTATGGAACATATTTTTGATTGAGAGCTTTCAAATTTTTAAATTCAAAAATAACATACAAATTTTGAAACAGATGATAAAAGCTGAGAAGTAGTGTGTGTGCAATTTAGTTGTTTATCGCAATATTTTAATATAAAACGTAAGAAGAGAGTATTTAAAAAGAGTTATGATAATAGATATATAATATTTATAAAAGCAATATAATATAATATTTTCATGTTAAAATATTAATGTGACATATTGAACCACAACGAAGTCATAATTTAAATTACTGAGCAAACTTACTTAAATTATAAGAAAAACAATTTCAAAAACAAGTAGGTATAGTTACTATGAGAAATTCTGAAACATATAATTTTAGTTAATAAACTTACAACTTATAAATAACATAACATAGAATAAAATTGTTTGATAAATTAAAAATATGATTGAAAATACATTTAAAATAAATATAAAAATTCTTGTGTTTACCACCATAATTTTTTCTAAATAATAAAACATTTTAGTGTCTTCCTCGGACGAACAAAGAAAGATAGATGGAACGCTGTGAACATTTCAAATGATGGTAAAACATGCACACATCATCCTTTTTTCTTTCCTTCCTTAATAACCCGTAAAAATTAACTTATAGACACACATATGCACCTAAAACCATGGTAAGTATTATTTTGGCTTGGTTTTTGCGTCAATTGAAATGTATGCAGCACTCTATCTTTCTTTCTCCATTGGTCTGAGGTAGATACTAAAAATTTATCATTGAGAAAAAAAATTCCTTCTCCTGAAATCTACCTAGTGTTTACGGACATTTGTAATAATAATTTATGGGGCCGTAGAAATAATATAAAATAAAGTAATTTAATTACAAGTAAAAAGCAAATACACGTCTAAAATTTGTACAAAAGGTTTCAAGACCTCAAATACAAATCACATACACATACACATAGTTTGTCGTTTTACCTGTTATAATGTCGACGCGGATAATAAAATAGTAATCTCATAATCATTTTCTAGCTCCCAATACGACGCGGACTAGAAACAATACATAAACATACAACATAGCTACATAACATATTTCATATATGAGTAACATAAAATAATTAAAATACTAATAAATATTTATAAGATTTCTACATATATTTTTGTAAACAATAATTTAGAACACATGCGCTCTGGCTCTTTACCATATTTACTACACCTAGCATTAAATGTATATGTTTTAAAATTATATGTCAGTTCAACATTTTTAATAAATAATGTTAAATATGTACCTCATTGTTAAAATCATTAATCCCACAATGAACATGCCAAAAACAAAAATTCTGATAACGACTGTTTACTGTAAGAATCAAAACAACCAATACAATCAGTCATTTATAATATTTTCACCGCAAAATCGACTTTAAAATAAGTATTTTTATTTCGAGTTTCAAAACTAAAATACAAAAATATTATATTTATTTAAAACATAGCTGCCCGAATCTGACATTTAAGTGAAAATCAATGGTTAAATTTGTTCAATTATATTATAAGCACCATTTGTATATCATTAGTCGATCAATTTATTCCGAAGACAATTAAATGATGCTACAAATTCCGATATTATAAAATTATAATAAAATATATTTTAACCGATTCAGTGCGGATGGCACTCCAAGCGTTATGCATATAATTTTTCTATGTGGCGTATGACACGAGTCGTCATTTTGAAAATCTTTATAGCTTGCTCAAATTGCGTTTTTGTAAGATTTATCAAGAACAAAATATTTATTATTTAGTAAGTAGTTTATGCCTAGAGCTTCGTATCTGGATATTTTGAGAATTTGAAATTTTTAGGGGTTGACAACCTTTTTTAGGACTGGAGGAGTCCTGCCCGTGACCATGAGTGCTGTAAAGCGTTCGAAACGTTGGGTATTTAAAAAGTTAAATATACGCGATAAATTCCGTAAAAACCAGTATTATTTCAATGTGTAGTGTTCGCGTAAATATAAGAAATCATTAAGTCTCCTATTTAAAAGAAATCGTTTGTCTCATTTTTTAATTTTGCTTAAAATGTTTGAATTGCCGCCTTATTACTATCATACGGCCGAACGGACCTACGAATTATCACGTGCTCTTGTGATATGGTATAAGGTTTTTTTTTTGTTTAGTTTTTTTTTGTAACCGTTCGAACGCATTCACTAATAAATAGTTTTTTGTTCATCCGCCACCGTAGAGCGCCGGGGCGCATTTGCACATAACACAACTTAATCCGACTTTAGGTCCTTAAGCAAGAAAACGATATTAGATATTGCTTTATAATTTAACTAAACAAAATTATCTTGGTCTAAATCCTTACACATCCAACATGCGACCCGCGACGGCATTATTGATGAAAGAGTGGCAATGAGAAGTGCTGCTATTTTAAATCATTCTTTTATCGACCAAGTATTTTACTAATAACCAGTATATGAATCTTGCGTTAATACGCAATAACTAGTAGCTCTGAGAGATCTACTTACACTGAACGTTTTAAGGTCATTGACATTATACGCAAAAAAAAACACCACCAACCAACGCCTTTACATACTTTCCGAGGCACGAAGGTGAGACACCGCCAAATTTCTGTTCCGGGCAGCTACCGAGAATTTCTTGACGGAAAAACTCAATAGATTTTTTGTCCCGACCTGGGATTCGAACCCAGGCCCTCACGATCAGTTGTCACACTACTACAAGAACTAGACCAACGAGGCAGTCAAAATAAGTATCAAAAGTGCCTAAATACTTATAAGAAAAAATAATTTTTGGTAACTTAAGGCGCGATCAACTGATTCTAAAAATGTTGGCTGCAACGATGTGTCGGCCGCTCGTCCGTCTGGCGCCTACATAACAAAAGATGTGCATGCGTCTCGCTCGCTCTTATAACTTACATTCACTGGCGATCGCAGCCTATTTTTAGTTTTACGCAAACGTCGTAGAGTGAATTGATTTAAGCATTTTATTGGATATTCGGAAATTTTGCCTACCTGGTTATATTTTGTTATACTTTACAAATACTTTCGAGGATAGCTTCTATTCCACTTACACAAAACACCATATTATTTTCCGTTATTTTTTTAAACAAAAAATAGTACAAAAGGTTTGTAATCTCTGCATAAAAAGTGACTTCACTAACTCTCCATTTCAAGTAAAACACCTAGAAAAAGACGTAGTTAGCCACTAAAACAAGTATCCTTCCGTTTGAAACTGATGTTTGATGTCAACTATACTTAGTCAGGTCTATCCGAATGAAAAAAGCATAAAAACGGACATTATTTTTAGTTTTTACACATGGCTGATGGCACAATAGGCGTCTCATCAACTTCTATGGCGCTTGACACGACAGGCGTGTTCCGGAATATTATAAGTTCACCGCCACAGCTAAAAGTTGTCGAAAATTGGTGTCGCAACGAATCGGTTAAAAAAGTGAAAAAAAAATTGGAAATAAAACAGATTTCAAGTGATCTGCATGTTCATGGTGTTATAATGCCTATTCTAGCAACAGATAAAATACTTTAATATCACTTTTAGCTAAATTTCCAAAAAAACTAGCGCTAATTTTTTTAATAAACCTTCTAGCCTGTATATCACCAAAATGTTCTAAAAAACCACACTATGTTACAATATAGATTTCTAAACTTCTAGTGGCACCGAGCTGTGTACATCAAAAATCTATTCTTTCATTAAACTCGGCGCTGGCCCATTCGTTTGTTCATTTGACACTACGCACTTACTGTGAGCTATGTGCTTACAACCAAAGTACGCTCGCCTGAGGGCACTTGTCACTTTGCCCTGATAAAAACCAGCCACAAGAAATTTCATTTTAATATAAATGTTATATGCACACATGTAAATATAAAATAGAAAGTAGTTTAAATTTTTATCAATGCATAACTAACTTAAGAATCTGAATGCGCTGTACTTATTTCAAAGTCGATAAAAATAAATATTTAAATATAACTATAGTCCACCAAATCTAAGAAATATCTTTTGACGTTTCACATTAATCATTCCGCAATAACTTTGCACCAGCGTACTCACAAAATAAAAACAAAAGAAGTTATCATATTTCATTACAACATGTATAGTTGTCAATTACCAGTACTCAAAAAATCCAAGAATTATGAAGTTATCTATATTTCATTACAACATGTATAGTTTGTTATCACTAATTTAAATTTGAATTTTTCAAACAAAGCAAAATATTAAAAAATAACCAAATTTAACTTTTTTTCTTGACGTCGTTTCAATGATATGTCGCTATGTATATTACCGTAGTGCTTGGATACGAATGATCGGTAAAATATTCAAATAATCGGTATAAATTTTCAAATAATCGAATCATTAATTTTTTAATGTATTATTTGTTTGATTTAATTTTTATTTTCAAAATTCCTCAAATTACATGAATCATGAATAAAACAAGTTTATTTTTTTTTACTTTGTCAAAGTAAATTTGTGTAGGCAAAAAATTCATATACAAGGCCGTGCTAAAATAACCACTACATAATTTCAATATCCCGCCATTTTGGTACCAGTTACTCGACTCCACAGAGTCAGTAATTCATTCTTGTGGCGATGTATACGACTTACAACAAAATCCCAGAAAATATACAAAATTTGACGTAAGTACACATAGTTTAAAAACTTTATTAAACTAAGTTTGTATAAAAAGGGTTGTTTTAATATTAAGGAATTTATGGATGGATAATAACTGCTGGGAAGGGTGATCGCTACCAAGCTATTTCTAATTTGTTTTGTGTTGTTAATTGTAACACGCATGATTGTAAGCTCTTATTTTTTTAAACTAGACCCGTTGGGTTTCTTGCTGGTTCTTCCCAGGACAAAGGTTTTTTTTGCGAACCAGTGGTAAATGAAAAAAGTGACTTCCAATAAGTATTATTCATAATCTATATTGAATAAAAAAGTTTCTGTTTCTGTTTCCAGAGCTTATTGTGCGTAATTTTGTGATTTTTTGTTTGTCTTCTTATTTTGTTACTCGGTTTTAACTTTTTGGACTGTTTTTTCCATAATAACTTTTTGTACGTGATAGAGCCACGCTACATCCATATTATAGTTGTAGCATGAATGGATCGGCTCAACCGGGGCAGGACCACGCTCTCACAGAATACCACCGTAAAATAGTAGCATAATGCTGCTGTGTTTCATATGGTGAGTGTAGAGAACCGGAGACCCTTTTTACTGGAATCGAGGCATTCCATCTTAAGCCTCTGGGGTGATAACGCATTTGTATTATGATTCTGAATTGAGAATAAATATGTATGTCTATGGGCCATAGCCTGCACTTAACATCAGGTGGACTGTGTGCTCGTTTGTCACCCAAATCTATAAAAAATATTCGTTGAAGCATGTGCCCATGTCACAAAGGATGATCGGGCAAAAGTGGTAGATAAAACAAAAAAAATTTATTATGGATGACTTTCAAAGAGACATAAATTTTATGAAGCATAAGCATAAGCATTATTGATAATCTAATAATAATTAATATAAAATACGACATATCTACTAGTTTTACTGAAAATGATTGAATAAATTTATTTTTAATCTAGTTTCAATCTTAAATTTTTATAACTGTGCCTCTAGAAATAAGCAGTAACAACAAATACGAAGAAACTGATAAACCTTGTGTTTTAAATTATCCGTTTTAAATTTATTCTGGTATTATTCAAACCAAACTAAATGATTACCAACTCTAAATAATCGATATCGGTTTTTTAAAGAATCGAATATTGTACGTTCCCATTTTTTGATTGGCATACTTGGTGCAATAAATCTGGCAGCTGTCAAAATGTATTTCTTAGATTTGGTTGACTATAAGAAACGAATATGCAGACATTTTTCTGTAAGTAATTTTTGAATCACTACATTCAAAACATATTTTTGAAGATTTAGACAACTTAAACAAAAGTGAATAAATAAACAAAAAAATTTAAAATGTTTTATCAAAATTTCAGAACCTAATGATATGGCAGAATTTGTACCATAAATATTTGTTTTTCTGGCAATAAGAATTGAAAGAAATTATTTCCTATTATAACTAATTATCATTGATTTGTGGTTATCAAATTTGTTTTTAAGAAATAAGAATTTCAAAATATTATAAACGGAATTTTTAATATTATATAAGCAATTTGTGTTCTCTCTATAACACCTGTTAATTTATGTTTGATATTTGCTGTCCAATAAAGTCTTTTAATAATATGTTTCTGTATGAGAAAAATGTTTGTATATACGTCATAGATTCAAAATTGAAGAGTTCATGCTAGATTAACACAAGGAAAATCTCACCACACTAACTCCCGATTTGCCCTGTAATTTATAACACTTATTCACTAGTGTGTTCATGTATACGAGTAACATAAACCCATTTTATATAGCAGTGTTTCATTAAAAAAATTAATATGTCCTATCTTAGAATTGTTACACAATAACTAAATACATTATATCGAATACATAATAATAGTATACCAAAATCCATAGAATATATTCATATATAATAAATATAATATAATATATTATAATATAATATGCATAAACATACAAATAAAACATAAACATTAGTTGCAACTTTCACAATAATGTAATTTATACAAAATACTAAAAACCAAACAAACAGATTTCTTAAAAAGGTTTTTAGTTATTGATTTATAGTTGAGTCATAGTCTTGAATTTTAAGTGTAAATTCGTAGTATTTATGATTGCCATATTTTTTATTATAATTTTTTTCTGTCATGCAAATCTAATACAATTTATTTAAAAACTTATATACGCTTTGATGGCTGATCATTGAATCTAAATGATACATTCATTTTCTCATTTATTTAACTTTTTTAACTAAAATAAAAACATAAATAAAATACATCATCAATAAAAGTTATATGACCAGTATATCTGAGATTTTGAGAAATTTACTACACAATCATAGTTTTAGAATAATTGTGGCAAATATCTTAATTCATTGAAGAAATGCAAGGGAAAATTGTATTTCCGTAGTGTTCTTTCGAGAAATAATGTATTGGTATTAAACTTGACAATATCAACTGAACACTTAAATGTTACTCATATGATAAAATGTGTATAAAATTGTGAAAATTGCAAACCTCTGATATATAAACATAATATTAAAATATTACATTACATATACACATTACTATATTGGAGCAACGAAAGGAAACAGATGCAGTTCTCACTCATATACTTCGACTTTTAATTTGATTTAATAATTGACAATACCTAATAGCATTTCATAGAAATAATGCTACACTTAGTTCTGTATAATGATTTCTTATATTAACGCGATTACCGTGATTTAAATAAAGCTAAGTTTATGGATGTTGTCGCGTTTAATTTTAATTTGTGTATTGAAACAAATGTTACTATGTATCAATGTTTAAATAATCTTTACCGCACAATATGTATATTTCTCATGTAATTCGTAAACTGTCAATTTATTGAATCGAATAAAAAGTGAGAGACGTAACTCGCCGATATTATTTTATATAACAGCGCGCGCTTTGTTTTCGTGAGAAATCGTAATAGACAATGCTGAAATGGGAATGGACCGGCCATATAGCTCAAAGAACCGACAACCGATGTGGAAGCAGGTTTGAGTGGCAGCCCCGTACCGGTAGGCGAAGTGTAGGGTGGCGTCCCACTAGATGGAGTGACGACCTGGTAAGACAAGCGACAGTTGATGGATGCAGGTGGCTTAGGACCGAGCTTTGTGGCATTCCTTGGGGGAGGCCTACGTTCATCAGTGGACTTCTGAAGGGCTGTAATGATGATGATGATGATGATGATGATGATAATGATTACGGGAAATGTTTTCTCTCTTAATTTAAGATAAGATAATACATACTAGAAATGCTCAGTAACATCACAACACATTATTTTCAATAAACGGGGTCTTACACATTACTGAACAATGGCTTCTACGCAGATAAACTCATAGGACCATACAATTTTTGTCCAATAAGTTTATTATCATATCTCTACGCTTGAAATATAATAGCATCCGAATAATAGGTGGTACGAAGGGATTCAGTTACGTTAGCACTCAGAAAATTTCTCTTATAGCGACATAAACCAAACGCCACACCGATGTCACCACTTACTCACACAGCTGTAATTTAACACATTAACGGCATAATCTCCAATACATACGTACACAAAAACCCCAAACTGTGACTCAGCTAATAATGTAAGTAAAAGCTATATGACCAGTTTTTACTTTTAATATCCAAAAAACGTTTTACAGTGCAGAAAATGTGTAAGTGTGTAGGTTCAACGAATTATGACGGCAAATTGTATTGTTACCAAGAACAAATAGTTTATTTAATATCCAATTATATTGAATCCAAATATAACCGACTTTAAAAAAAAGCAAACATAGATATGGATATTTTTTCAGACAGTGTCAGTCAATTTCAATTGAATGTTGAAAAGCATATTAAGTAACTTGATACAAACATTCACTCTAAATGATAATAAATTAAATAAGCATGTTAAATATAACTTTATCCTATGGTTTTAGTTAATAATCTTTTTTTTATTTTATATTTGTGTTTTCTTTTAACAAAATTTCAATCTAATACAACAAATTTTTAGTTTTGTTTTTAAATAAAATATTTGGCGTTAATATTAAAGTGTTGTACTCACCTATAATTTAAGTACATATATATAATGTTATAGCAAAATGTTTATATGTACTTAGTTGGTAAGTCTAATTAAATAAATAAATAGGATTATCAGGCACTGAGTTTACAGTAATCTGTTTTAGTAGTGCTGTCTAAAAGTATATAAGTAAAGTATATTTGGATTTTTTGACTTCCATGTTGAAGTAAACACAGTTGTTAATCATGAGGTCCTAGTTTCTAATCCCAAGTCGGCCCAAAACCATTTATTAGGTTTTTGTGAAAAGAAGTTCTCAGTAGCAGCCCGGAGACAGGTATTTTACCTCCGTGCCTCAGAAAACATGTAAAGCCGTAGGTCTAATCTCTCCACGGTCGTGTAGGATTACCGTCCCATTGGATTATGAGAGTGAGAGAACTGTGTACCTGTATTTGCCCATACATTTATATACTATAATCCTGTCATGCGTAGATGTCTAGTCTCCGTTCAGACTGACCGCCTTGATCGAAATTCATCTGGAGGATTTTACCCTTAATTTGGATAATTTGAAAGAAACGTTATTACCGAAATATTTTATATGTTGGCATGGCATAGCATCTAACCTATTCTAAGTTTATCAACATAAAGGCGACCGTTAATATACATAGACTTCCTCCTTAGATTGCATCACAGGTTAGATATTTTTTATAGTAGCCATGATTGGCAGCCAGGGTAACAACCAGATTTTCTAATATTTTGAGTTGTTATCGATAGAAGCCACTTTACATCTATTAAGGTTTCCCTGTGTCGCTTTTTACGACACCCACGAAATGAAGTAATGTATTCTTTTACCCCCCCCCCCTACATAACTCTACATAACCACTACATCATTATATAACATATTATATTTTATAATTATCAATAGAAGCCACATACAATTTTACTTTCTTCCTGTGTTCTGTGCAAAACACATACTAACGTCAATTATTTATTTCAGTTATTGTTAAGGTATCGGCATGTATCGTTACATCCCTAATTAAAAGTGGAAGTATTATTATTATATATTTATACTCATTAGAAGTATTTTTTTTTATATTTAGAGTGAGAAATTAAACGGATTTAGTTACGTAATATCGCTCAAATACACACTCGCGTCAAAAATGAGTTATGTAATATGCCAAAACTATTGTAGCCAGTCTATGGTAAAATTAATACGGCAAAAGTCTACCTATGTATGCTTCAAATACCATTTCCATAAAAGTATCTCTTGGTGGTATTGGATCCTATTTGCGTAAAAACTTCAAAATAAAGGACCACGAATATTAAATTAATGATCATCTCATGGTGAAGAGATAGAAGACAAGGAGTTGATAAAATTAAATAAATGACTACACTTTATGTGTAACACATTATACGCGTATTCTGCATATAATCTCGTGAGAATTGCAAATGAGTATAGTAATAAACAGAAGATGTAAGCGGGATGTCACCAAAGGCGGGCGAGGCAGAGGGACAGGAGCGCGAGAAGCAGCTGCAGCGGCGGCCACAGTTGCCACAACTGCCACAGTTGCAACGGCTGCAACAGGTGTCGCAGCTGCAACAGTTGCCACAGCTGCAACGGCCGCCACAGCTGGACGCGGCGCGTGACAGTTACCTGCAGCGGCACAGCTGGTGCCTCCAGGTGATAGCCAATGGCGCACAGCTTACGCAGCAACTCAATACCTGCAATTAACATATATTAGAAATTAGATTAGCCCATCTTTCTACTTCCAAATTAGTCTTATGTGTAATAACAGAATCATATTCCGGTATCTAAAAGCACCCTCACTGATCGGACAGGTTTTTTTTTTAAATATATTGTAGAAGAATCAAAATGCCCTATTTTTTAACCAAAAAAAAAATAAAAAAAAAAAAAAAAAAAATCCGCCCCCTCAAGAAAAAAAAAAAAAACCCCCCCGCCCAAAAAAATTTTTTTTTTATAATTTTTTTTTTTTTACCTCTCTCCCCCACCAAGAACCTACAAAAAAAGAAATTTTCTTTATCGAAATACCTTTTTCGCTTTTTCAAATTCATATATCTGCGCATAGAGAAACATGTTAGTTACGATTTTTATTAATTTGGCCCATCTTCATTACAATAGATAAGAGACCTATACTACCTCAGCTCAAATTCTAATTTCGGCCCCACTTCCCCCCCCCCCCGTGTCGTATGCTCTCTACTGACATGTTTTTAATCCCTAATACTGTAAAGGTCGCTGCACACGTAACGTGTTTTATCCCGGACGGAGCGGGACGTGAAATTTTGGAAATATCGTTTCATAGAAAATGTACGTGATAATGCATACGTAACGGATGCACGGACGGGACGGGGACGTGGCATGAACGGGACGGGAAAAATATCGTCGGCGACGATGTTTACCCCGTCCCGCCCGGGGCGTGCCACGTCCCGTCCGTGGTTCCGCCGTATGCACAGTCGCTCCGTTGGCGCTGCGCTAGTGATGCGCGTGTTGTACCGAACGAAATGTACGACAAAAAAATTTAATATGTTTGAGCATGTTCATGTTTGTATAACCTTGCGCAACATATTGAACACAAAATATTAAAAATTTTAGTTAGTATAAACTTTATTTTCCATTTATGTTGTCATATGAAAATACATATGAAATTGAGTTTGTCATCCAAATGTTCTTGGTAGAGAGTGTGGTATGAGTACCAGGAGTGTGGAATGATTAGGTGATCCTTCTAGTCTTATTTCCTGCCACGTATGATCTACAGAAAATCTCCTTTTACTCTTAACTGTTGTAGCTTCTTTATCATCTGAAGCAATAGCAATTAATGCCAGTTCTTCAAATGAAAAATACATCTTTCACAACACTAGCACATTATTTTCGAGTCACTGTCACGGTGACCCTAATGATAAGTGCTGACATTAAACTCCCGTCCGTGTTGACATACAACCACGATCCGTCTCCATCCCGTGCACGAGTTGATGCCGTCCTGTATGCAGCGACCTTAAAGAGATAGGTCGTTGCATACTTATTTCATTAGGTTTATCATATTTATGCCTGTTTCATTACCCCAACCCAGTCGCTTCTTATTCTATTACGGTTATTTCCCATTTTAAGTTTACGTCGTCCTGTTGCGTAATGCGTATTCTGATCGTAAGCGACAAAGCTTTCCCGTTCAAAAGCCGAAGTGAGACTGAGCGAGGGTATCGGGCGACAGAGAACAAGCTTCAGGACGCCGATAGTTTAGGTATTTTATTTTTAAAGTGAAAATAACGGTAATTTAAAAAAAATACACAAGCCCTGCTTTATAGTTTTGTTAGTATGCAAAGTTTCATGATTTAATTTAAAGTATTTTGTGAATACCACCGGTTTAATGTTAGATTTGGAGGTAACTTTAGATTTTATTTCTATCGAAAAAAATTTACGGAACCGTGTTTCCGTCTAACATAGTACTTAACATTAAGCCTCAACTTTACCATATATTTATTTCAAAATTAATGCTGAATTATTTTAGGCATAACGGAGGATCTTGCTATGCTATTTGAGATCTATAGGCCCTTAATATGTCCACTTTATTCAAAATTTAAGCTTCAGCTTGAGTATGAGGTTCAACCTGCGTTCATTGGATGGGGTTTCAACTTACCAATGACGGAAATACCACCCAAGAATTCCGAATTTAAATTTCACTCAAGCAATGCACGCCGGCAAACATGTTGCAAAACACGTTCTTACAAAAGCCTATGTCCAGCAGTGGACTTTTTACATTTTGCTATTGCAAAAATGCTAGATCTAAACTAAGCTCGGATGCAGTTATTCCGATTATCAAAATCACAAGCAGAATAAATTAATATTAGTTATCAACATGAAATTAAATTAAGTAATTTTAGCAAAAACTATATTTTCTTTGTAATTCTCAGGGTTGACTAGCAAAGAATGCCATACGGCATTTATTCAGCCTTATTATAATGTCCTACAGACTGAATTTCGGTCACAGCGGCCCGCCTGAACGGAAGCTAACCATCGGCGCAGGACAGGATTATAGTGCCCAACTGTATGCGCAAACACAGGTGCACTCTCTATTCCCCCCCACTCTCATATTCCGATGCAACGGTAAACCGACACGACTGGAGAGAGATCAGGCACAGGACCAACGGCTTTACATGCTTTCCGAAGCACGGGGTTGAGACACTGTCAACTTCCTGATTCGGGGCCGCTGCTGAGAATTTCTACTAGGAAAAAACTCAATAATTGATTTTTTTGTGCGACATGAGATTCGAACCCTGGGACCACTAGACTACGAGGCAGTCTTATTACAAACTTAAATAAACGAAACACAAAAGTATATTATGCTAAATCCAAACACTGGTGACCTTTTTGTCGCTGGATTTGCATATCAATTACCAACTCTGGTCGAAGAGAGTCTGTGTTTTACACAGACACAATACACGCATCGTCACACGTGCCCATATCATGAACATTTAAATATTGTGACATATATTAATATATTTATTATCAGTGAGTCCAAACATTTATCGACTTCGGTCAGCTAACCAGAAAAACCTTTATGTCTACGAAATAGGGGTGTTGCTAATGCCAATATCATCGGTTCGGCTCGGACGACCCGTCGCGACGTCGGCTGCGGCAAATCGAGCTGTTTGCTGATTAGCTAATTGCATCCGAACGGCGCTGAAAGTAGCCGAACGCCCGCTTTGACGTGTTTAAGTTTCCGTCTGCAGCCGAACGGCGTAATCATCCGCTCGCATGATTTCATCTCCGACGACAGCAGGACGGCGCAGAAAACGACCGAACGGCGTTGGAATGATCCGCTCGCATGATTTCATTTCCAACAGCAGCCGAATGGCGCAGATGACAGCCGAACGGCGTTGGACAACACATTCATAAAACAAGTCGACTGCCGAACGAATATGAACAGCTGTCGTGATGACCGTTCGAAAAAGCCGACTGCCGAACGTAAGAGAACAACCGTCTCAACTGGGGAATCGACCACCGAATGCAAGTGAACAGCCGTCGCGACGGTTTTTCGAAGGAAACTGCTGATCGCTTGTGTATAGTTGTCGCAATAACTGATCGGCGTTAAGCCAAGTAGTTTGGTGATATAAACTCGGCTCAAGCCGATTCCGCGTCGATAAATGTAGGGACTCCCTAAAGCAGTAGAGTATAGTACAGTACTGCTATAGATGGTGAATCTTCATTACAATAAGCGAGGTCAATGTCGAAATGTTGACTCTTACGGACTGATAAAAAATAACTTAATCCCTACTTAAATTAAAATTTTATCAAGAAACTTGTAAAGTTATAAGTTAATAATAATTCAACTTAACTGGAGAAAAGCCTACATCCAGCATTTTACTTCAAACAGACAGAAATGGATAAATAAATATGTTTTATACCTGGCTCCCTGTTGGCCGCATAGCGTTCTTCCCAGGCATCAAAGAGACGGTTATAATACCGCGGTCCAGCTAGAAATCCCAGGTACTTGTGTGTTTCATTTGTAGGAAAGACTCGCTCCATATCCCCAGTTTGTGTTAATTCATCCTCAGCTTGTATTAGATGTCGAACATCGTCCGGTGTCAAAGTGGACAGAATGTCTCGAAGATACTTAAAAAAAAGATCTTAACGTAAATACAAATAAATTGTATTGTTTCGAATCTTTGCATTATATTTAATAACATTACATACATTAATGTCCGAAGTTGGTCTTGGACTCGTAGGACCCATGTCCCATGTTTTATTATGTGGGACTTACAACATAAAACAATTTGTCAACTTTGTCTAGCGTTTCGTAAAAGGCGATTAATATCGGGGGTTATGATTTTGTAGGCGACAGGCTAGTCATCTATTCCACACACACTTTTTTCCCACCACAATTTTTTATCTCAACTTACATTTTCAAGTGTATTTTCAAGTGGTATTATTGCATGGGCATCAGACAAAAGAATGATGCAGTCAGCTGCTATAATATATCACGTACAGTTTTTGTCTCCCGACAAAATTTGAACATTGTCATCATAGACCAGAGAATGCCTTTGTCGTGTTTTGTTCAGAGCCTGATATTTCTATAGTTATCCAATCAAATTTAACATAAAAACGTTAGTAAATACGCTATAAAAAATAACTTTTAATATAAATTGAAAGACCTAAAAAGATTTTTTTTATAGAATAAGGGTGGCAAACGAGCAGAGTCCATAGGTCCAAACATCTACATTTAACTTTGATTAAGAATCAAAATGCAGATGCGTTGTCACCCCATGTCGACTAAGATGGAATGCTTGAGGCATTCCAGTTAAATGGGTCAGGCTAAAATTTCACATTCTGAAGTTGTTGCTAAGCCATACTGTTTACAAGGCTTTTAATTTTTATTACAAGTTATTTTTTTACCTTTTTGAGTGGATTAAGAATGAACACAATGTCAATGTTGCCTAAATAATTACATTAAAAAGTTCATCCTATATTTTGTCACCCTTATGGGTGGAATTTTTTCTCCAAATTTATATAGGACTACCTCTGAAGTATATAACTTATTTGATAAAAAAGGATCTTCAAAATCGGTCCACAATTGACGGAGACATCAGTATACATACAAAAAAAGTTCATACAGTCAATATAAAACTCCCTCCTTTTTTTAATTTGACTAAAAATAGTAAAGTCAAATATGTAGAATAGCTATTTTTATAAAATAAAGGTGACAAACGAGCACACAGTCCACCTGATGGTAAGTGGATGCTGTGGCCTATAGACATCTATCCTCGATTAAAAATCAAAATACAGATGTGTTGTCACTCCTAAGTACTAAGATGGAATGCCTCGTTTACAGTAAAAAAGGGTCTCTGGATCTCTACACTCACCATATGACACACAGCAGCATTAAGCTGCTATTTTACACTTGTATTCTGTGAGAATGTGGTCCTTCTCCATTTGACCCGACCCATTCACGCTACAACTGTAATATAGCTGCAGCATGGCTCTACCACGGATATATATTATGGCTACATCAAGACAAGTCACCTCGAGCAGAACAGAACCACGCTCCTTTAATGTTGAGGACCATTAAATAGCAGCATAATACTAATGTGTTTGTTATGGTGAATGTCAAAAACCATAGACCCGGTTCAATGGTAACAAGTAACTCCCGCCATCACAGGAATAACATTACATCTACATTTTTTGATTCTAAACCGAAGACAGATGTGTTTTTATGCTCCACGTATTTTAATCCACTTGCCATCAGCTCAGGACTCAGTACCTATTGGCCACTTTTACCTTTATTAAAAAAAATGTTGAAACTCTTACCAAGTCACGGTCATCCATGTTTGTATAAATAATGTGTTTATCTCTTTCTTCTTTTGACAGGTACACTGTGTATAGTCTACTATCGTAGGGTAAGCCCGCCTGAAATTTACATTTAATATCACTTTAATGTTTTTGTTTAGGTTTTTGAAGTGAAAACTTCTTTAGAGGCATTGTACACTTTTTTTGTAATGGGTAAAAAATGTTAAACTCGCGTCACACCTATTAATGGTAAAAATGTTAAAACTCGCTCAGACACGTGACCTGATCGAAAATTCGTAAGACGGACGGCGTAGGAGAGGAAGTATCCCCCTCTCTTTCTACGGCGCGGCGAAAATGTATGCCTGCGCCTGCTGTTTCGTTTAGGCGGCGCAGGGCGCTGTCGCGAATGGAATATAAATTGTCATGTTTGTGTACGATAGCGCAATAAATAAACATTGTATTCTACCACATAAATGATAGTACTTTTATACTGGTAATTAAAACAATTCGTGCAAAATTATTCCCTAACCATTCCAAAATATCAAAAATGCACGTTAATATTCAAGTTTTCACTTCTGCCGGCACTCCTGAAGTGCAACCCGTCGTTTTTTTTCTCCACAACTTATTTTTCTAATATGTAATTAACTACTAACTTATGTTAATTTAATGATTTCTTATATTTACGCAAACACTACACATTTAAATAACAGCAGTTTTTACGGATTTTATCGCGTATATTAACATTTTTATATACCCGACGTTTCGAGCATTTTACAGCACCCATGGTCCACACAGCAAAAATTAATAATTTTAATCTATGGTAACCGCGGTTAACTATGACATCTGGACGTTAAACATCTCAGTCACCCCCGTGACCATGGGTGCTGTAAAGTGCTCGAAACGCCGTATATATAAAAGTTAATATACGCGATAAATCCGTAAAAAACTAGTATTATTTAAATTATGTTCATTTTTCTGAACTGAAAAAAAAATATTTAACTTAAATATCCATTTTACCAATTTATTGGGTTTTTCCTTTGATAGCATGTCCAGATTCGTCTTAGAAGGCACTTGAAATTGTGCTATATTGAGCACAGTGGACACTAGCGGACCCTTCACGTGGATATCGAGGGGCGAAGCGCTGTGTAAGCTCGGCGATATATTAACCTGAAATTAAACAATATACACGTCAATGATCACTCCTTGATCCTTGATGGATGTCCTCCACGACTTTTTCTGCCACCTGGGCGGTGGCGGAGCCGAATTAATTGACATATTTCATGGCAGATGAAGTTAACTTATTAGGAAAAAAGGAGTTGATTTTTCCTTGTGTAATATTAGTTATATTTAATAATAATTAGATAAAGAATGGATAGACAAAACGTAAAAATTAAAAATGTGCATAAAGTCAAAGGGTGTGTATTATATGCTAGAAACCAATACTTTTATATAAATCGCAACTTCCGAATTATAATAACATTACATAACAAAAAAACTTCACTTAAGTCCCCGATAAGCGACATCTGGCAAGCGGAAAATTAGTAACGCCCTCTTTAAGTCATTTTACTAGGAACCACTCATTGAGTGTCAACACTAGAGGAGCAAACCACATTACCGCGCGTGTTGAAAAAAGTGTAACCACTATCCAAACGCGACGACGTAGCTTTGAAACTAATAACAATTTTAAATAAACATATACCTATCTCACTTACACAAGTTGCGAAAACAATATCGTCGCTAAGATTAGATAAAGAAACATTAGATACACAAACATGCAATGGCGGGTTGGTGTGGCTTACTATATGATATTTTACTTAAAATACGCGATAAAACTGAGTTCTTTTAAGCTGTAGTTAATTGTTTTTATATTAAAAAAGTATATTTTATTTTAAAATCTTTATTGCTTCCCTTTAGAAAAAAAAGGATACAAAGCTTATCGCGCGTTTATTACTGATCTAGTGTAATATATAAATAATGGGACAATAAATCCACAAAGGTGAAGTAGAGTTTATAAGTTGTTTTGTGCAATATTAGTTTTAAGTAATATAATGACATGAATAAACATATATATGCTATTAAAAACTCATGATTGGTAAGTTTTTAATATGAATACTTTACAAACATATATTAAAATTAGGTTAGATTCCCGGTAAAACTAAATCCTGATAGCTATTTACATTTAACACACCACTCTTCTCCTAAGCCTTTTTTCTCCCAATGGAACCACTATTCCTACAGTTTTGTCTTGTGGGAGTCTAATAGGCGCTAAATGGTCTTCGTTTTATAGCTTGGATATTAATGCTGGATGGCTTAAATACTAAGACCGGCGATGAAAACCAAGAGTCTGGTACTAATATCGCCAATCCAGTTTGTGGTTTAGCACAATAACCACTGTTGCTGCTGCTGTGACGCTGTACTATAGTGTACTATAGTCAACCAAATCTAAGAAATACCTTTTGACGTTTCACATTAATCATTCCGCAATAACTTTGCATAAGCGTACTCACATTATTTAAAATAACATTTTGCGCAAATCAGAAGAATTATGAAGTTATCTATATTTCATTACAAGGTGTATAGGTTTTTATCACTAATTTAAATTTGAATCTTTCAAACAAAGCAAAATATTAAAAAATAACCAGTATCAACTTTTTTTACTTTCATTTCAATGATATGTCGCTATGTGCATTACCGTAGTGTTTGAATGATTAAAATTCATTATTATGCGAATAATCGGCAAAAATATTCAAATAATCGATAAAAATATTTAAATAATCGAATCATTAATTTTTTAATTAAATTTTTTCTTTTAAAATTCCTTAAATTACATGAATCATGAATAAAACAAGTTTTTTTTTTTAATTTGTCAACGTAAATTTGTGTAGGCAAAAAAACTCATATATAGGGCCGCGCTGAAAAAACTACTACGTAATTTCGATATCCCGCCATTACGCAAGCTTACTGTGCATAATTTTGTGTATGTCTTCTTATTTTGTGACTTGGCTTTAACTTTTTGGACTGTTTCTTCTATATGTATTCAGAATTTTTTTCAAAAAAGGGCCGAGCGATTTACAATTCTTAAACCGAGAGTCTCTTAAAGAAAAATTTAAAGATATAAATATATTAACTTTGGCCTCTCAGTATATCTATAAAAATTTATAATAATACTAAGCGAAAATACCATAATTTTACCTAAAGGTCGATTTGTATTATTATTGGGTCCTTTTACATTTTAATATTACTCCTACGATATCGAGAATTTCTGTAGTGTACATGAGTACCGCGTTTTTTTTAATAAAATTAGAATTAGCTCCCTTTCTGATCTAGATCGATGCATTTATGTTGCATTCTTGATACAACTACGATGAGGGGCTATTTTTACTTTATACTCCAGAAGCAATCTGTTTGAAAACAGAATTTCAAAATATTTTATGAATTAGATTTTCAGAGTCAATTAAGCAGATATGGTTTCTATTGTACTCTTTTCGTTTTATCCTTATTGAATATAAAATGTATTAGGTACCAATATTCAAAATTTACTTACACTAAATTCTTTAGACAAAAATTAAACAGAAATAAAAATAAAACCGCCAAAAAACGAAACGTATAGATAAACGAAACGCGTGACGCCAAAATCCCGGCACATGTGAAAAAAGAAATATGTAACATCAAACGTGATAATTTTTTTTTTAAATAGTATTATTTTATTTTCCATGTACAATATTTTTCATACATTTATGGGATGCTCACAACCGTTCGTGAAACCCGCCGTGAAATGAACGTAGAAGCTGAGGCTGCAAAATAACTTTATTTGCTATGGTAACATATCACTATTTAGACGTCCAAAACAAGAAATATATTAGAAAGCGTTGGAAAACAAGAAGATGGTGGACGACTGAAATACATCGTCCTTACGCCTTTGTAGTACGGATCGAACCGGCCGGGGCCGTGAATGTGGATGTGTACGCGTGAACGCCGTGCGAAGGGGGCACAAACCCATTGTCGCGGCACAAAATACCGACTCTGATCGGGGAACAGGCGTGAATGCGCGTGAACCCCGCGAAAACCGTCCGCATTCACGTTCACGCATGTTTACGGAGCTTCACGGCAATAATGTGGAGCAGCTATTATTTCCGCAAATTAAAATGACAATTACGAGAGCACAACCAACCTTAAAAAATACTTCTAAACAAACTATTTTAAAATTAAAGCTTATATGATTCTTCCAATCCTTCCAATACATCTCTCAAGAGTTGTGATGTACTTACTTCTAACAACCAAGGTTTCAAATCTTCGTCTAATAACACATCAATTCCAAACAACTCGTAGCAATTGTAACGTGATGTAATATTGGCTTTGGTAAGGGAACTAATGCTTGCCTCGCCTGATATTATTGTCTTTATTACTAAGTCCTTAAGGGAGTCCCAAAGTACATCCGTGTCTACACTTCGCTCAGTCTTTAGGTAGTGGAATAGTGTTCTAAGAGTCCTGAAATAATAAGACAACATAATTATTTCTAATTCAAAAGGAGCTTTATATTTTTGTTTAATATTGTTAATCGAAGCTTTTTGCAAACGAAAGAAGCAAGTAAAATAAGATTTTAGCTGTTTATTTTTCTTTTTAAAAAACAAATATATACAATGTATATTTTCAACCCCATGTATATTTACAACTGATAGAGAAGTCCCATGCCCAACAGTGGACGTGTGCTGGGCCATACTTATGATGATAATCATGATGATAATTTCAGAAGTGGTTTATAGTTATCAAGTAATAGAATAAAAGGAGTTCCTTATTATAATAACTCATTACTGCTCACTTATTACTTTAATTATTGACTGAAAAATAAATGCAGCATTTATAGCCCTTACCATTTATGCCCTTCGCAAGACGCAAAGTCCTCGTTTGGCGTATAGTTTTTCGAGAGTCTATTGATGGAGTAGTTTGTTAAATGCATATACCTATCGTTCAACGACGCTAGCTCGTCATTGTATTTAACTGCAAAATAAGGACACAAAATTATGATTTCTTCTTCACCATCAACTTTAATAAAAAATGAATCCTATTATTTTTTGCAGTAACGATAATTTTGGGATAGAAAACAAAAATAATTAAATTATAGTCCATTTTATTGATAATATTATCCAGACTAATTAATTTTAAGTCCAGATGAAACAAAACAGATATAGTATAATAATACAGGCTATGATAAAGTCCTATGTACAGAAGAAGTTACAGAAGTTACATAATGCTTAATGGCACTGCCCTAGCAAGAGTAAAAGAGTTTAAATATCTAGGCTACTACATAACTGAAAATTGTAAAGATGATATGGACATCGAGAGGGAGCGAAGGGCACTGTCGATCCGTGGAAATATGTTGATTCGTAGGTTTGCGCGATGCAGCAAGGAAGTTAAGATTACGCTCTTCAAAACCTATTGTCAATCTTTTTACGCATGCAGCTTATGGACAACGTATACAAAGCGCGCTTACAGTGACCTTCGTGTTTTATATAATAACATTTTCAGGGCCCTGTTGGGGCTGCCTCGATTTTGTAGCGCATCAGGGATGTTTGCAGAAACACGAACAGATGACTTCTTCGCAATAATGCGTAAGAGTGTACTCGCTGTTGAGCAGAATACGTGGCAGCCGCAACAGTATAATGAACGTGTTTGCCGAAAGATGTGACGGGCATATGCTAGATTATTGGAACGATTTGTTGAAAAGTGACTACTCATATTTAAGAAACTAACATTAGTGTTTAACTACTAACTAACTAACAACTTATATGGGTCTATGTCTGAAATAAAAGAGTTATTATTATTATTGGGGTATCTATATAATTTGCTCACCTGGTTGGGTTCTATAAATATATAATTATAAATTAAAATGAAAAGATAAATATACATAAATATCAATAAAATAAAATAAATACAAAAACTACATAAATAAATAAGATCCAACCAGATGGGAGCCCTCGGCAGGGAAGACCAAACGGCCGAGGGTTAGGGGGAAAGGGAAAGAAACCGGCGGACGATGCGGGCGGTATCGAGGAGCACCGCCTTCTGCATTTGAGCCCGGAGCGGTCCGTCACGGAGTCCCAGTCGCCTCAGATGACCCGAGAGGCTGACTGGGATTAGCCCATTCGCAGAGACGACTACAGGAATAATTTCGGTCGGCAGACCACCCCACATATCGGTCACCTCGTGAGCCAGGTCCAGATATTTTGTTCGTTTCTCTGTTTCGGCTTTCACGAGGTTCTCGTCATACGGAATGGTAATGTCGATCAAAAATATCCTTGACTGTGCCCGGTACATCACCACAATATCAGGCTTATTCGCAAGAATAGTCCCGTCTGTGATGATGGCCCGGTCCCAGTAGAGCCTGGCGCGGTCATTTTCGAGCACGGCTTCCGGCAAGTACTTGTAATACGGCAACTTTTCGGTCCATGAGACCGTATTTCAGAGCGAGCTCCTGGTGTAGAATTCTGGCTACTAGGTTGTGCCTGTGCAAGTACTCAGAGTTAGAAAGCGCCGAACAACCGGAGATGACATGCCTAAGCGACTCACCGGGATTGCGACAAGCTCGACAGACGTCGACGGTGCCATCCTTTAGGATGTATCTTCGATAGTTGTTGGTCTTAATAACCTGATCCTGTATTGCACAGACAAAACCCTCGTTTTCCCCGAAGAGGTCACCGAAACGTAGCCAGTTGAGGGAGGCGGCTGTATCTACGTATGACTCATGTAGAGCCCTGTAGTACCTCCCGTGGAGCTCCTTCTCCTTCCATACGGTCTCCCGGTCGGAAATGCTCTGTACTGCCGGGTCTTGCCATTGCTCGTTGGCTAAGGATAGAGGGAAGTCCTTTATCACTAGAAATGACGTCATTATAGAATGGATCATCCGATCTCGCCAGGAAGTAATGACGGAGGCTGCACACTTCGCGATTATGCATGGTGAGCGCGAAGTGTGCAGTTTGTTTCTTATTATTATTATTATTATAATATCATAATGCAAGTTCCTACTATTTACTTTTGGACTTCATTAATGTAATAAAAAATCTTGGAATTATTTTTATTAAATTTCACGGACACGCAAATTTTCCCATAAATATTAATCTGTACCGCCGGGCAGCGCTTTTAAAATTTTCGTAAAAAAAATTAATTGTTACTAACACTCCTACTGAGAAGACTCCTAATAGCCCCTACTCCTAAGAGCCGTGGTAGCTCAGATGGTTAACGCTCACTGCAAATATAACAGAACGCTAGTAACCCGGTTTCGATCCCCGCAGGCACCAATGAAAATGTTAATTGCTATTTTAACTACTGATTTACCACGTCACATCGTGAGGAAACCTGCATGTCTGAGGAATAAGAAAAAAAAATATTTCGAAGACATGTGATGTTCGCCTACACGCATTGGGGCAGCCCGGCGGACACTTCCTTGCCCTAAAACCCTCCCCGAAATGAGGGGAGGCCTGTGCTCAGCAGTGGGACGTACATAGGCTGTAACTTTACTTAACACTCCTACTTGTTACAAAAATAATAAATAATAAGCACATAAAATTGCAGTATTTTTTATAGAATATGAGTAGCAAATGAGTACACAGTACAGCTGCTGATAAGTGAATGCTATGGCCCATAGACATTTCCATCTATCGTCTGAGGACTAGGAGCAAATGTCTTGTTGCCAATAAAAAGGCTCTTCGGTGTTCTACACTCACCATAAAATGCAGCAGAATTATTGTTGTTTTACACTGGTATTCTATGAGAGTGTGGTCAAAAATCGGTTGAACTGACCAATTCGCGCTGCAACTATATACAGCTGCAGCTTAACTCTACCACATTACACTTAGAATGAACTAAGGTAGTATAGCATTAGGTATCAAAAATCAAACTTAGTTTTCTTGAGTCTAAAAGAACAATCTGGATGGTTTTAATTCTGTGCCTCCTGTGATGAGTGATTTAAGTTGAGTTGTACCCTTTTTTGTGATTTTAACATGGGCATTATCAGAAAATAGTTACGATTTTTTTGGTCTAACTCACGTTTTTCTATCTGCTATAGTTTCAGAGATAATTTTGTGCAAATTGATATAACTGTCCAGAATTTGGCAAAAAATTCGTGAATATCGATATTTGTCAAGATGTAACCTCCATAAGTAATCACTCAATGCACTATTTTTCGTACTTCATGATTTAAATGTGATTGTATTCAATTTCACATTTTATTTTTCAGTACAATTATCGTGAATATTGATGTGCCTAGAGTCATATCCTTTTGAACCGATTCTTTTCGATATGCCTAGGGTACAAATGGACATATACCTACCGATTCCAATGTGAATTTATGAATTTTTTTGTGAAAAGTGATACATCGTGAGATAAATCTTTCTACACAAATCTGTTTTTATGTGTAAACAGATATAAATGTAATTGTATTTAAAAGTCAAACCAATTCTAAAAATATTTATGTAGAACTATTATGTGCTAAATGATACGAGTGTAGGTAGTGTGGGTGCGCGGAGGTGAAGCGCCGCGTGATCGGGGATGCGCGGGACTTGGAGCCGTATTTTGAGTTTTGCTCGTGCTTTCCGCCCGCAGTGTCGCTGCGGCATTGATGGAGTGAGGTCACGTCCGAATGCGCCATGGATCGACGCGTAAGTTGATAGACGTATCATTTTACACGAAATTCCATAATATTGGATTTTTTGTTTTGATATTGAATTAAATCACCTGACACAAAATAACGTAATGTTTTCGTATAGTCATAGTAATTAAGTTGCTTGATCTTTTCTTTTGCAATTTTGTCCCTATTATTTTGTTTTAACTAGGTATTCAAAGTCATTTCCTGTTTTTTTAATTAACCTTTGATTTATTATTTAAAGTCTTTTTAGAGACAAGTGTTGTTTTCGTGCTGTGGTTTTCAAAACTTTAATGTATTTAATGCTAAATAGAATAATGTTCGTTTCAGTTAAAATCTCGAATTGATAAAATAATGGAGTTGGCCTCTGAAGCCGAAATTGAAGAAAAATATTGTAATACTCAGGGATATGGCTACGAATCAAGCGAGGAGCAAGAAACAAGAAAAACAGTTGAAGGGTCGCGTCATCAGGATCCAATAGTTGCAGAAACGGTTATTGACAAAGAAAAAACTAGTGATATCCAGGAAGAAGGCAACATATTAATAGGGACGCAAGAAGTAAGAAAACCAGTTGAAGAGTCGCGGGACCTTCCAATTGCTGCGGAAACGGTTTGTGACAATAATAAGAGGAACACGACACAAGAGAATTCTTCAAAATACCTACTAGATGACTTGAGAATTTCCGATTCATCAGACGATGGTGATTTTGGATCATCTAGCAGTGATGATTATATTTGCGCTACTGATGAATCGTCGTCATCCAGTGATAATGAAAGAACTTCAGCTAAAAAGAAAAGAACGACTACGTCGTCGGTGAGACATACCTCCAATATTACAGTTCCAGAAACACCCCCGTCGCCCATGAGCACATCAGAGAACCCTGTTCCTGGTTGCTCTTTCTGGGAACGCAACGGTATGAATAGTGCCGGGAAAAAGAAAAAAACAAGAAAAAGTGTCAAGGAGAGAAGACAGGATAGAGCAAGGAGAAAATTGTTTCGTAATACTGGCTTAGAATATATAACGACATCAGGGAAAACAAAGAAACGTCGGCAACTTCATGAACTTGAAAACTGCCGTCAAAAATGCAAGCAGAGACTACCACAGGACTTGAGGGAGAAACTTTTTAAACAGTACTGGAGTTTAGGTAGTTACGAAAATAGAACTAAATACATTGCGAAATGTATTGAAGTCTGCCAAAAAAAAACTTCGAAGCTTTCTCCAAAGAAAAAACGCAACGTCAGCTTTCGTTACTTTGTACATGGTTTTGATCATACAAAACATCCAATTTGCAAAGGATGTTTTTTGAAGACTTTTGATGAAAGTCACAAATATCTACAAACGGTATGCGAGAAACTACGAGACAATGGCGGTCATCTTCCTCAGCGTAAACGTCGAGTTGGTAAGTCAATTCCTGATTTCAAACTAGAGGAAATAAAAGAACATATTGCTTGTTTCCCTTGCACAGAAAGCCACTACGGCCGCAACAAAACCACTAAAAAGTTTTTGAATTCCGAGCTCAACCTTCAAGTTCTTTATAACTTATACAAACTGAAGACTGATGCTCCAGTAAGCAAAACCATCTTTAAAAAGGTCTTTGAAACCATGAACTTATCCTTTAAAAAGCCATCTGTAGACACTTGTTCAAAATGTGACCGCATCAATATGAAACTCAAGTATGCATCTGTGGATCAGGCTGCAAATCTGATAGAGACGTTCAAGGAGCATCAAGAGGCGTTTAAGGCTGCTTACGAAGAGAAAAAGGCAGATAAACAACTGGCTCAATCGAGCGAAGTTGTAGCTGTCATAACATTTGATTTGCAACAATGCTTGCCGACTCCATACTTGCAAACGAATGTTGCATTTTATAAGCGACAATTATGGACATTTAATTTGACCATATATGCTTTGAAAACAAACAAGACTTTCTGTTACATGTGGCCGGAGTGTGAGGGTAATAGAGGGGCTAATGACATTGCTTCGTGTTTATATGATTTTATCATAAATCAACTACCAAACTTACACCCAAACGCTAAGAAGCTGATCATGTTCTCGGACTCTTGTTCTGGCCAAAACAAGAATTCGATTGTAACAACAATGTTAATGCTAGTTACTAGACTATCCCCACAATTACAATTTATTGAACATAAATTTCTCGTACCTGGCCATACACACATGGAGGCTGACACCGACCATGCATTGATTGAGCGTAAAAAGAAGATCACGAATATGGATATACACTTGCCAAGAGATTGGTACCAACTAGTGCGTACAGCTTCAAACAAAACAGCCAAGTTTACTGTTATCGAAATGACTCATGAAATGTTTTATGATTTTAACATTTTCGTAAAGCAATCTTTTACTTTTAGGAAAACGAATACAGCCAATGAAAAGTTTTTGTGGTTGAACGTTAGATCTGTTCTTTATAACAAAGAAAACATATCCTGTTTTTCTTACAAAAAAGAGTTCAAAGATGTTGAGTACTTGACCATGGACTGTTCTAAACGGGGGAAAACTTATGATAATATATTTACGATTAATATGGTACCGAAAGCTTACCACTCTAAACTTCCTATTTCAACCGATAAGAAGAAAGATCTATTAAATTTGTTATGTTTTATTCATGAGAGCGCTCATGAGTTTTACAGAAGTCTGAGCTGCAAAAATGATGTCAAAGACAGTCCAGCGGATAATGACGATGATTCAGATGGTGAATAGGTTCCGGTTCATATTATAACTTATAGATCGAAAGACTTTGTTATTTTTTTATTGCTTTGTTAACGTTAGTCTACATACAGGTGGGCATATTATAATAATTTAAAAAGGTTCAATTCTGATTTGAGTATAAGTATTTTTTTAGTTAACATTATAATCATTTAAGACGAGTTATCCATCTCAGAGTGCAATTTATTATCTACCTCTATGGAACACCTGTTAAAATTTGAAGTGTTGAAAAATTTTGTTTGTTTGTTATTTTCCTAGATTTTTAGATTAAGACATGATTGTGATACTTTGTATTGTACTTAGTAGGTTAATATTGCTTATCGTGATACCTAAAGATAGATCTGTGCCATTTCTTAGATTTTAAGTTTAAAATTACTTGCTAACTTTTTTACAAATGATGAGTTCCTATTGAGAATAGTTAAGCTACATTCATATTGTTAAATCGTGATTATTTGATCTCAATTTACTTTTTTTAAGAATTTTGATAAATTTGTGCCTTAAATTTGAGTGAATTATTTATTTTGAAAAAGTTTAATAAACGTTGATTATTTTTCTACAACTTGTATTTATTTACACAATCCATATCTCTTTTGCTGATGGGTATATCTCGACTTATATCATTTAACTCATCTTCTAAAATACTAGGATTTTAGTATTCTGATACAATTCAGGTAAATATTGTAAATAGGCGACTGATAAGTAAAAAAATTAAATCTAAACGGTTATATCTTTATCTTTTGTTTGAAGAACACTGTGCTAGGATCATTATTCTGATGAGTTATTATATGTTTTAACTTCGTGTATATCAGTTTACACAACGACAACTTATAGATGCAACGTAATTTAACTGTACAAGTATCATTTATCACATAATTTTAGCACATAATAAAAGGTACAACTCACAGGTTTTCATGATTTACTTTAAAAATTAAATAATGTACTAAAAAACTAAAATATATAGCGAAAGAGAATATTTTACTCTACAAAAGAAGAAACTCAAATTTAACCTAGCCCACTTAGTTCACGAACAAGAATTTTTTAAATCTTGTTTTTGCACTCTTGTAAAATGATGATTTTTCACTTGTATCACCTATCACAGGAGGCACAGAATTATATGAACACTTCAGAAGACCGTACTCACCGGAAGCAAACCTGGCCAAACCATCCTTATATAAATAAATTCTTAATGGATGCATAGACGTGACCAGCACATACAGACGCATGTCAAATTTATTGCCATTGATGAGGTAAGGCTTTGTCACATATCGCTGCACTACCACAGGCCGCTTTTTCGGGATCTGTGTCCAACGGGACACTACTTTGATTCCCGTGCCGCGTGCTGACGCTGGCTGAAATAATAATAATAAATTAATTGCGAGCTTGCTCGTAGCTTTTTCACACATATTTTACTACACTACTTATTTTCTTTGAATTGTTAAAGATATTGCAATGAAATAATGATCCATTATGTTAGGCCCTTTCTTCTCCGGTTAATGTGACAATGATATGACATTTGTTTAATCGTGGTCATACCGACATCTCACTACAGTGATTTTTCACTTGATCTATCAAACATGCAAACTTTTGGCATGCCGAGAATTTGGTTTTTACAGTTCTATACCCAAAGGGTAACCAACGGGACCCTATTACTAAGCCTAAAATGTCTGTTCGTCCATCAATCCTCGGGCTGTATCTCATGATCCGCAATAGGTAGACAATTGAAGTTTGCACAGAATGTGTATTTCTGTTGTCGCTATAACAACAAATAATGATTTACCTACTAGAAACATGTTTTTAACATTTTTTTTATAGTATAAAGGTGACAAATAGCACACAGTCCACCTGATGTTAAGTGGATACTGTGGCCAATAGACATCTACATTATTCTTTAATTAAAAATCAAAATGCAGATGCGTTGCCAGTCCTGAGGACTGAGATAGAATGCTTCGTTTCCAGTAAAAAGGGTCTCCAGTTCTCTACACTCACCATACGAAACACAGCAGCGTTAAGCTGTTATTTTCCGCTGGTATACAGTGAGAAGGTGGTACTACCCCGGTCGAGCCGACCCATTCGTGCTACAACCACAATATAGCTGCAGCGTGGCTCTACCATATATTATGTTCGGAATCAATTTTAATTTAATTATATTTGACAACACAAGATTTGTTTGTCTGTTTCATTTTCCTCTGTTGCCTTTTACAACATCCACGAGATAACATGGAGTAGCTGATTCTCTTATGGCGCCACTACACAACAATATTAATTTAATTTGAAAGACATACATAATACATACATAACCACTCACGCCTGTCACCCAGAGGGGTAGGCAGAGACTACAGACTTCCATTTGGCACTATCCTGACACACCTCTCTCGCCTCCTTCACATCCATATACCTATGCATACATGCTCGTCGGTTAAGGGTACTCCTAATTTGGCCCTTTTTCAATAAATCGCCAATTTGGTCGATAAATTTTCGCCTAGGGGATCCCTTCCGACTCTGCCATTCACTTCTGCAACATAATTTTTTTTTGTCACTCTTTCCTCATTCATTCTTACCACATGACCCAACCACCGAAGCATTCCTTTCTTAATTCTGGTCACACATCATCTTGCAAACCACACTCTTCTTTTTTCACACAATTCTACCCGTCATTCAGATTCAGGCCTAACATACTCCTTAACGACCGCATTTTTTTTTTCAATTTGAAATAATCTCATTTAATTCCGTTTAGTGAAACATCATTAACAAGTGTTTAATTACTAGCATTACCAGTGTCAATGTCAATGACCTTCATTTTCTGATTACAATTGATATTAAGGGGATATAGTAAGTCAGCTCAAATTCTAATTTCGCTCCCAATTCCCCCCCCCCCGCGCGTCGTATGCTTGTACCATGTTTGTAATCACTAGTACTGTAAGTAGATAGGTCGTTAGATACTGATTTCATTAGGTTTATCATATTTATGCCTGTTTCTTAACGCCAACCCAGTCGCTTCTTATTTTTATTAAGGTTATTTACCATTTTAATTTTACCTCGTCCTGTTGCGTAATGTGTATTCTGATCGTAAGCGACACAACTTCCCCCTTCAAAGGCCGAAGCGAAACTGACCGGGCGGCAGGAATCAAGCTTCAAGATGCCGATAGTTTAGGTAATTTCTTTTTACAGTGAAAATAATGGTATTTTAAAAAAGTAAATAACATAAGCACTGCTTTATAGTTATTTCAGTTAGTATGCAAAGTTTCATGATCTTATTTTAAGTATTTTATGAATAACAGCGGTTTATTGTTTATTTTGGAGGCAACTTTGAATTTTTTTCTATCGAGAAAATTTTACGGAATCGTGTTTTCGTCTAACATAGTCCTTAACATTACCATATATTTATTTCAAAATTAATGCTGCAATATTTTCGGCATAACGGAGGATCTTGCTAAGCCATTTGAGGTTATATTTCCCCTTAAATATTGAAGTGACAAATGAAAAAGTAGTGATTTTTCAATGGTTAATTCACCACCTATTGTACACATAGTTTGAAAATATACTAAATATATTAAACTGCTAAAAATATACTAAAATAAAATTGAATGTCTTGTTTCCAGTAAAAAGAAAGTTGCCAGCTTCAGCAATACAGCAGCATTAAGGTGCCATTTCATGCAAACATTCATATTCATATTTCGTATTGTTGGTATGTATTAATTTGTATCACTATTTGTAAGACAATAGCAACGAGACCTGATTCAATCACTTACTGGCTTGATTATCCATCTCTCATTATTGGCCGCATATTTCTGCCAATCATGTTTCAATATCTTCAAGTCATGAGGCAACACATATGTCTTGGGCATGATACCAAACTCGCTGACTCCATGTTTTGCAACCAATTTTTGAAGGTTCCTCCACAACCGATCCTTTCTTCCTATTTGAAATGTGCCTGGAAAATGGTTCATTTTCTGTCCATCTTTTATGGCTCTGAACATAAGTGATTTCATGTGTTTACCCCATATACCAATCCAGTCCACTGTCTCTGTAATAATATAAAAATGTAATTAAATTTCTATGTATATTGCTAATTTAATTTTTTGTGGTATTCCTTTGGGGGCGACAATATTATTCAATAGACTTGTGAAGGGTTGTAGTATTAATGATAACAAAAATTTAGTTAAAAAAATAACAAAAATGTTAGAAGTGATTTCTTTAGGTGGACAATGTGTGCACAATTTGTAGACTTGAATATTGTGCTACAATCTTCAAGTCTTCTTCATCCAAGCAAATATGCTGACTTGAACCAAGTTCTGCTTTCCTGCTCAATCTTAACAAATTTTGCTGCATCCAAGTCTAACCTTTGACCTTGTCTAAGATCTTAACTGTCTTAAGAGAATTAAATGTAAAGGTGAGAATACCTGTGTTTATGTATACATTACACTTTTTATGACAGTAATGAATATGAGTAGTATTTGTAAGTTTCCATTATAGTCAAAATCATGGAGGTTAGAGAACAGGAGAATGATCAATACGTACTAAAGCATAGCCCGCCTGCCCTTGAAAATTTGTAGAATTGATAGCGGCGCTGCCGTCGGTGAGTAATGGCTGCGAAGTCAGCTGTTTATGAGTACAAGTAGGTGAAGTTATTTGAATAATGTACAAATTTTTTCGCGGCATTGGTGAGAAAATTTTCATGCCCTGTAATTTTTAAATTTTTGACAAAAAGAAACATTAAAAAATGGAGAAATATTTTATTGTGCAAGGATATGCAAGTGGTTTAGCATCTGATAGGAAAAACAGACTGAAAATGACTTTAATTGAGTGAACTTAGCGATTGCAGCGCCTCACTTATGGTGTCCGTATTTCTGGGACACTATTTTCTACGGCGATCATTCTCCTGTTCTTTAACCTCCATGGTCAAAAACGAACAAAATAACGTCATATCTGTAAATGACCTAGAGTTACAAAACTTCTGAATTAAAAGCCTCTGAAGTCACAGGCTCCACACCTTGTTATTAACTCACCTTCTTGTGGACACTCCGATGTATCACAGTCACTTTTTACTAATCTAAATCCAGAATTAGTGAGGGTCTTCTTTACAACAATAGGTGTTATCGTCGTCAATTTCCATTTTAGATGTTTTTGTATAGGTGCTGGTATTTTAAGGGGAGTTGTTTCTTCATGCCCCATGAACTTTAGGTATGGAGGAACACGGGGGAAGAGGGATGGCCGGAGGCAATTTTGTATTGATTCTGGCAAGGCAAGTTGTGAATCTGTAATCAATACAAAAGTCTTTTATAAATGGTTTATGTGACATTAGATTCTATGACTTGCAATTGTGGTTCTTAGAATTCAATTATGTATTTAGATCAGAAAGAGAAATAAACTTGTTAAACTCATTCATAAGGGTTATATTTTTAATTTTTAACCTAACTAACTTTGCTTAATTAAGTGTTTTAATAAAAATGTTTTAAGTTTATATTTCTTCAGATCAGTGCTTTGTAATTTACATATTTGTGTTAAAAGGAAGTAATATTTTTAAAATGTTGATTGTAAATTCCAATGATTGCACTTGATAAATTTACAATATATTTCTATAAACAAATTAAAAAAATCTGCAAATTTATTGAACATATAATATAATAATATATTAACTTTCTAATGTTTCTCCTTGTTAATGTATCCTTTTCTATCATTTTTTTTCTACTCAAAGCTCTAAAAAGATTGAGAAAAAATTAACCTATAATCTACTCACAATTTAATGGTTCTAATATCTACAATTTTGGATAATTTATTATGTATCTTATATATTATATATCTTATATATATTATTATAAATGTAAATATGTCTGCTTGGATGATTGTCATTCAATCGTGCTCAAACAGTTTTTAATTGAACTTGACATACATTTGATTTCACTTACAGGTATTATCAGTTTACTACTTTTTAAGTTTAGTAATTTCAATACATATGTTTTTCTAGCAAATGACTTTTTGTCATTACTACAAAATACTTTGATAAATTGCTAGCTAAGTTTATAATGCCCAATTTAAAATTAAGAGAAGTATACAATGCAAGCTGGGAATATACACTATCTAATATTTTAACAGTATAGAATTTTATAGCTATATACAGAATAGTTTTTTGAACGAAAAATGAAAGATGATTAATATAGTAATGAAACAAGTTTGATTTTCGTAAGAATATAAAATGATAAGTTTACTATGTCAAAAAATCTATATATTCTTTGTATGGATACTCAAATATCAGTCTATATGAAATAGTAATTCAACATCGAAAACTAAATGAACTCTACTTGGAAGACAAATTTAAAAAAATCTTTTTTGGCAAGTTGTAACCTTTGCGTGACGTCAGTGTTTTAAACGGATTGATAGTATGTAACGCAGTCAAGAACTGCTGATGTTCCTTGCTATTTGTGTCTGTAAAGCAATAAGTTGCAATGTTACAAATAGTCCCTTCCTTTTTTTAGTCCATGATCGTAGACTACTGCACACAGGTCTCTCCCGTTGTAGGGAGATTTTGCCATAACCAACATGTTTAGCAGGTAGATTAACGATGACATTTCGCAACTTTGACGATGCTCCTCATTGTCTATCGGAGTGTTTTAAAATTTTATAAAACATGAACAAGCCAAGACAATTTTAAGTGCTGATACCTCTTGCGCGGAGCTGATGAACTTCACCAGAAAACACTTTGAGAAATTAAAAAAATTTGGGATAGCTATATACTCAGTTCCTTTATTTTTTATATGCATGTTTGTTAATATCACCATAAATTAGAGGTTAAGAGATTTTTCTAAAATTTCCCTTAGTAGTACCTTACCCACCATCTACGAGGCGAAACGGGGTGTCCCTTTCTCACACTACTACCACATGACAAGACTTAATCAAATACTACATTTAAATATAATTAGCACACCTATAAGGTACACTAATTACATCCCCAATTTATAAAGAAACATACTTGGCTTAAATTATTCATAGATTAAATTTTGTACAGATACATTTCTGTGTGGTAAAGATATAAAAAAAAACTACGACAACAAAATCCGAAAAACTATTTTCAATAGTCCTCACATCAATAATACAAAATTTGTTTTCTTTTACTTCATTATTTTCCATATTCATATTAATTTTAGAATGTAAGTGGACATTAATATAAATTAATAATACATATATATATATTACCATTATTCTTAGGCGACACAACTGTGCCGTTAAGTTTATTGGATAAGTTGGCAACTAGGTTATGTTCTAAGGTCTCTTCTTTTCTAGTGATGGTCGCTGGCAGGGGTTTGTCCAACGTCTCTATTTCAGAGATCACTGTGTCGGTTTCCATTGGCCAATCTCCATCCGTCATGATGTCCGGTGATGGAGATCTACTGGTTGCACTAAAAATAAAATTATGTTAACATTTATATAAAATTGAAATTAACATTGTATTCTCGTGGGTTTCTCTCAATACGTCAGTAATCATAAACGCCACGGGTCGCCAATTTAAGAAAATAGTAAGTTCAAACCATACCGGTTACTGTTGTGAACCACTTCCTAGACAAGCATTTTAAACTTACTTCGAATTAGAGTGATGAGGAAGAGAATGGGGATGAGGGAGTATTAAAAATATATTTTGAGGATGTGAATAAGAATGAGAATATAATGATGATGAGTAAGATGGAACCTCAGAAGAAAATTGATACCAAGTTCAAAATTTGAGTAAAAAAAAATTGCGTGTGGTCTCTTCAACTATTTAAAAAAAACTATCGAGAGGGAGATAAAATTTTGTGAAAATTAACTTTTTGCCGTGAAATAATTTAGCTGCATTAAATGGGCGTGCAGAACAAGCATCACATTTTACCACTTTCAAGACGGCGAAGGAAAAACATCATGAGGATATGAATTAAATATTATGAGGATAGTGAAGTCAGCCATACATTTGACCAGCGCGGCCGACTAGCTGATAGCTCCTAGCTCTCTCGGAAATGAGAAGAGGCCTAAGATGCCCAGCAGTGGACACGTACAACACGTACGAATTAACTTGAGACTCCGCTGGAATGCGACCCCCTTCACGACTCCCCGCACCGCGTCCCGCGCTGGCCGTGCGCGCTCAGTACCGATAGCATTTTTGTTAAGGATACGCGTCTCGACTCTAGTTCGATATTTTTGATAATTGTTTGTTGTTTGGTTTGGACTTTTGTTTGTTTTTGTTATACTTGAACGTTATTTTATCTGTTTGTTGTTAATTGCGTTGTTTTATTGTTAAGTTTGGACGTCGTGTTGTGCCGTTTTCTTGTGACGCTTAGGAGTTACTCCGCCTTTTTTTATTTTTAAAAAAAAGATGGGAGGGAAGACAATACATAGCCAAGCACGGACACTTGCTCTAAAAGTTTTAAAATTTTTCGAAGATGAAAAATCAAATAAAAATTTTTTTATTCCTGTGGACCAAGCTTTAAAGAGGGCTTGTGCAGCAACAGGCATATCAAAGGCAACACTACTAAAAATGAAAAACGAGGCGAAAAAAGTTCAGTCAATTTCTCAAGACCAAAATTATGATGTCACGTAGTATCGGAACCATGTACTTCTCAAGCAAGACCAGAACTTAAACTATCAACTCCAGGAAAAAAAAAGGAAACAGAGCTCAAAAAAAATTGAACTCGACAATTTTGATCTGTGTGCTCTAAGAAACCTTGTCAACAGTTTCTATACAGTACGGAAAGAAATTCCAACATTGAAAAAAGATTTTAACGGCTGCAAAAGCAGATCTAAATTTTCCAGGTACGTACCCATATTTATTGACATTTTTTATATGTATTATATATCATACTTTAGGTCATATCATATACAAGGTGACATTTAATTCAAGCATAATCTTGTTAGGGGTGCTAGAACTGGTAATTTGCAACAATTTTATGTATGGACACCCATATGCAAAAGTGAACCATTTCTGAGATATTTAATTTTAAATTATTTTTTGAAAAAAATACCACGCGATAACTAAAAATTAAAAATAATATCTTTATTTTACAGGTGAAATTACGGAAAAACCAAGTTACAACGAATACTCGTTGACTACTTGGGGTACAAATTTAAAAAATGTAAGAAAAGACAAGTCTTAATACAAAAGCCAGACATTGCTGCCTGGAGAGCCCGTTATTTACGAAGGAAGAAAGAAAACAATGAACTTGGGGTGGACAAAAAACCCGTAACTTATTTAGACGAAACATGGATTCACTCCCACTATACCGTGCGCAAATGCTGGCAAAATAACAATGACGCAAGCATTAGAAAAAATGATAATCCAGGACAGCGGTGGATATTGGTGCACGCTAGCGGTGAAAACGGCTTTATCCCTGGTGCCGAATTGCTTTACAAATGCAAAAGTAATGCCGGGGACTACCATCACGAAATGGATAGTAAAAACTTTAAAAAGTGGTTGACAGAAAAACTAATCCCAAACTTACCTCAAAACAGTCTCGTCGTTTTAGACAATGCTGACTACCACTCAACGCAGTCTGAAAAACCACCCGTGAGCCCGTCCCTGAAAGGTGAGATGCAGAGTTGGCTTCGGAAAAAACAACATTCCTTTTGATGAAAAAATGACGAAACCGGAACTGTACCATATAATACTGCTCAATAAACCACCGAAAAAATATATAGTGGACGAACTCATGAGGGAGCATGGACACGAGGTATTACGGCTGCCACCCTACCATTGTGATTTGAACCCTATCGAATATATATGGAACTTAATAAAACAAAGGGTGGCAGCTAAAAATGTTAACCAGTTTGAAAGGGAAATAGAGGGTTTGACAAGAGACGCAATACAGTCTATAACGGCTTCCGATAGGAAGAAAGAAATTAACCACATCGAAAGATTAGAAAATGAATACTGGGAGAGTGATAGACTTGGAGAAATCCAACAGAGAGAATTAAATATATCCCTCGGAGGGGAAGAATCCAGCTCAGAGAGTGAAAGTGAGGACGATCTAATGGACGGAATAGAACCGATCGTATACAGTGACAATGAATAATAAATATTATAATAAATCCTTATTAATATTCCTTACTTCTATTCCTTGATTTTACATAGTTTGTGCTGTTCCGCTTATCCAAGATTGATGATCACTTTCACCCTAAGGTTGCCTGGGAGAGATTGCTCTTTAGCAATAAGGTCGCCTGTTATGCTTTGTATTTTTATTGTGTACGAATCTGTAACACTTTTTATAGTGCAATAAAGTTAATAATATTATAAATGAGAAAGAGTGTATGTTTATTTCTTTGTCCTTCCTTGACGCGTTAACTAAAAATAATATTATATATATTATAAAAAATAAATATTTAAAATATATAAAAATGGCAACAGTATATCACTTATTACTTCACCCCTTGCCAGAACATTTTATTTTGTTTTTATTAATAATCTCATGCAAATTTCAAAAAATTCAAATAAAAAAATATTACGACGCATTATTTTGCACACCGTACATTGACAATTACGTCATCGGCCCAGGTCTCAAGTTAATTCGTACGAGTTATATATTTATGTTTTTTACTTATTATAATATACATAGCCAGTGCTTCACCGCAATCCATCCTGGTAATAAGATGCGATAAAGCCCCAGATGACAAACCGCTTCTCTTAGATAGACTGTAAATTAATTTGTTACATTAAATATCGTCGAATTAAAATATCTAACAATATAAAAGAATTACTATTTGTGTATAAAATAATTGTAATGAACAATTCTACTAGAGAAGCTATTTGGTACAGACACAAAAGTATTGGGCTGGCACAGATTAAATAAAATTACAGTTTATTTTTATTCGCTAACTAACCAATATTATTCATTATTTATTACCTGCCGCCACGCAAGACACAAAACTTTGCTAATGTACCGTCGCACGTAACATATTTCTTCGTCGGTTTAACGATCTCAATTAGAGTTTTACAGCAAGAATCTACAAAACTATTATCTTGTGGATTTTCTTCATATTTTTCTTTCACGGAATGTGAGTTATAATTATCTGGTGTATTTGTATATGTAGCAAAATTTTTATATTTCCTGTGACCTACTATCCTTAAACGCTTTACGGATTTTGAAGTGTTAGGTGTCATTACTTTAAATTTCAGTCTATTGTAAATGTATAAGGATACAATGGCTTCATTTCTTTATAACTATACCAATCCTATGCTCCCCAAAAATATATGGTGCTTCGCTTAAACGTATTTGCAGACGTGATCCTTGTATTCTAACGTTTGTACCAACGAAAACCCGCACTTTATAATTTCTCTAGAATTTTTTACAAGTATTAATGTCTTTCTAAGGCAATCGAGTAAAAAAAATGTAAACTTACTCTTCAATATCGTCCACGACGCCGTTTTCGATTTTGATACTCGACTTCATTTTCGAGGACTTCGTTTTGAGTTTCGCTTTCTTCTTCACTGTTTTGAGTGGCTTTTTGACTACTGGAATGGCTGTAACTGAACTCACGGGAAGTGAAGGACTTAGTGCTGGGCAAGTAGGCATGGGCGTCTCTTGACGTGGCTACGAACAAATAAGATATAAAGTTTTGAAATAAAATGTAAAATTAAAAGCTACGTTTATTATTTATGATGTATATAATTGTACTAGCATATTTTGATCTGATGTGGTGACTGCATAAGAATATTTCCTACCTCATGTAATCCCGTGGGTGTCGTAAGAGTAAACAGAGGGAAATTGAAACAGGAGCTAGGCAGCAACATCTTCCCGATAATAACAAAACAAAACTGCGTATCAAACTCTCCGCCAAGTGTGGCAACTATGGAAAATCTCTCCAAGCAATCTATGGAGGGAGGTGGCTTAAGTTCAGCAGTCGGCTTAGTAGGATGTATTATATCGCATTGACATTTATATTTTTTTTATATAGGAAAAGGGTGACAAGCGAGCACACAGTCCACCTGATGGTAAGTGGTTGCTGTGGCCCATAGACATCTACATCTATCCTCGTTTGCGAATCAAAATGGAGATGCGTTGTCAGCCTTGAGGACTAAGATGGAATGCCTCTTTTCCAGCAAAAAGGGTCTCCGGTTCTCTACACTCACCATATGCAAAACAGCAGTATTAAGCTGCTATTTGACGCTGGTATTCTGTGAGAGCGTGGTCCTTCCCCGGTCGAGCCGACCCATTCGTGCTACAACTATACAATTAATATAGCTGCATCATGGCATCTTACAAGAGAATTTTATCAACTGCGTATGCCAAAGATTACTAACATTGGTGTGGGCGTAGGCGCGTAATTATACTCGTAAAGTTCTAATTACCCTACGATAGTGTGATTGTGTTACCAGTAGTAACTCTGGTGGAAATAGTGGTTGCTTCATTTTGAGGTTAACAATTTTGGTTTCGTTGAATTATATACATCAATATCAATATACAGCAATATGTTTTTTATATTATTAATAATATTATTTTTTTAAAGTAATTTCGTAATGAAAAAAACATAATGCAGCGGCGAAATGATTCTCACACCACCAGTTGTTGTTACATAATGACACTGCAGATTCGAAATCCAACAATTTGTTACTGCAGAAAAATGATCTCAGGTGGATTCAAATCCTGGACCAGTCAGTCAAGTACTCAAGTCACTTGGCGGTAGAACACTACAGATTCGTCAAAAATCTATTGCTTAAATTGTCGCCGTGAACGTTCACTGTCTCGGTCCATTTTTAGTAGTAGATAGTTTTTGAACTAGAAACAAGTAGATTGCAGCTAGGTTTGCCAGATCAGAAGACGAAAATATCTGTACAAATTTTGAAAATGTCGGGATTTTAGGGTTGTTGTCGGGAGAAATAATTATTATTACAAATAAAAAAAATATTTTTGTATTTAAGAGGCCATAAAAAGTACTTTTAATCAAAACATACAAGTTCACTTAATTTTTAGATTGCCACATGTATTTGGCATTGGACTTTACTAGAGTCCACCAATTTAGATCCTTTAGTAGTATATAGAAAATATTTAAAGTTCAAGGAATTTAATTCAAAGTTCAGTCTAATTACTAACTCAGCTTTTATTAAATCAAAGGCCACACGTTATCTTTCCGAGAAGCTGTTTGTCTGGAGATTTTCAGTTTTTTCGGGAGTCTGGGGATCATTTGAAATGTCGTGAAAATCCAGAGGAATCTCGACCATCTGCCAACTCTAATTGCAGCATTTAATAAAAAGTAAAGTAAAGTTACAGCCTATATACGTCCCACAGCTGGGCACAGGCCTCCCCTCATTTCTGAGAGGGTTTTAGGGCAAGGAAGTGTCCGCCGCGCTGCCCCAATACGTGTTGGCGAACTTCACGTCTTCAAAATATTTTTTTTCTTATTCCTCAGACATGCAGGTTTCCTCACGATGTTTTCCTTCACCGCCGAGCACGTGGTAAATCAGCACTTAAAATCGCAATTAACAATTTTATTGGTGCCGGCGGGGATCGAACCCGGGTTACTCGCGTTCTGTTATATTTACAGCGAGCGTTAACCATCTGAGCTACCACGGCTCTGCATTTAATAAAACATCATACTTATTGTTAACGATAAGTAGGTAAATTCGTAGCATACCTATTAGTAGAGCTGTACCCATTGTCTGGATATTTGCATGATTGGCAGCAAAATGCCTTGAAAGCAATAACTACACCGAATAAAATATTTAAGATGTTGAATTTTTATTTCATAAACGAAAATTCTAAGACCTCTACAGCAAAATTCACATTTTTACAATAGCTAATCAAACGCACAATTTTTATACGTGGTAGAGCCACGCTGCAGCTAAATTATAGTTGTAGTACGAATGGGTCGGCTCGACCGGGGAAGGGCCACGCTCTCGAGAATACCCGCGTAAAATAGCAGCTTAATACTGCTGTATTTCATATGGTGAGTATAGAGAACCGGAGACCCGTTTTACTGGAATCGAGGCATTCCATCTTAGTCTTCACGGATGACAACGCATCTGGATTTTGATTCTTAATAGAGGTTAAATGTAGATGTCTATGGGCCACAGCATCCACGTACCATCAGGTGTGTGCTCGTTTGTGACCATTATTTTAATAAAAAAATAATTAAAGCACATTACGTTCGATAGCTAATTTTTAATGACAAAATATAAATAAATAAGTAGGGGGGAACTATTTTGTAAAAGTGAAAACAGAAACCGTAAGTATAATCGGATAAGTAGTAAACTAGACGTTCCTGATATAGAATATGTAACGCTTGTAGAAATATTAAAACATAAAGCCCTACTCTTATGACTGTGAGGGTATTTAAGCAAGGAAAACGGGCATTCCAAACTTTATTTTCAAATACTTATATACTTATTAATGTTTTTAGTTACACCGTTAGAAATAGCGTTACAAAGATAACCGAATCTAATTCAAAGGTGATGACAAAAATATCGCGAAGGTTAACAATAGATTAAGTATCGTGGGGTGATACAAAAATAGCTTTTATGCGTTAGCACAAAAGCGTGGCTATTATAGTAATTTATTATGACACATCGCACCTCCACACTAAACAATTAGTCACCTTAGTCTAACATCATCCTACCCATTTCACGAGAATAGTAAGTATAGTTAATTATTACAAAAATATTTTCCTAGACACCTTTTGGACACAGACATGTTTTGATTCATAAATAAGTAGAATGAGCTCACACATATTATCATCATTCGTAATTTCAAATATACAGGAGTACCTGATACGCACGATAATAATTTAATGCGGAACCTAGATGTAAAATATCAAGATATTTTTTTGATGGGACTATCATAAAATCCGTTCTTAGGGATCCGTCTACATTGCAAAATGAGTAACTACACTAAATTAAGTCAATCGGGTGTACAGTTTTAGAGATCTCGTGGTGAGTGAGTCAGACAGTGGTATTTCGCTTTTATACTTTATATATATATATATATATATATATATATATATATATATATATATATATATATGTGTGTGTGTGTGTGTGTGTGTGTGTGTGTGTGTGTTTTGCATAAACAATATTGTAATTATTTATGCATTTATACAAATTTAGCGCCGTCTAGTGGCGGCGTAAAAGAAACAAGTGTGCTTCAAGAAGCGAAAGAGAGAAATGAAACAGGAGGTGAGCAGCAGCATCTTAATGATCTCAATTCTCAATTCAAAATCATATCCGTCATCATCATCGTCATCATTAAAGCCTATCAAAAGTCACTACACGACGGATAATAAAATTGGTATGTAATATTTGCATAATACGGTTTTGTTACGGTTTTTTTAATAAACATATTATCTGAGAATTTTAACTAACGCTTGTGTAACTTTTGATTCGATCTAGAGAACTTAATACCAAGATACCGAGATCACAAAATATCAGTTTCGCGCAGGATATTTTCGTGATTAACGCACATGAATCATGCATAATCCTGCGGGATTTTTCGGGATTACGCCGACATGCTTTCGATGTGTAACACATTGCGCGTGCGTGTAGAAATTTTATACAATATTTATTATCTATGAGCGAATCGACAAAGGCGATACATAGATTTACTGGTAACAAGTAGAATCCTCCATCAGCATGGGAACGGACTTGGACGTAGATACGAAAGCATCCTTGCACTCATTTTCTTTTTGTCAGTAACAATTAAGATATCCGATTACGTATAGCTAGCTCTCCAAAAACTGTGTTATGAATAATAACAATACACTTAAATTATTTTGAGTAGACTGTAATAAAAGGCGTGCGTAAATTTGTAATACCATAAACCCTCACGCCTGTCACCCGGAGGGGTAGGCAGAGACTACGGACTTCCATATGGCACGATCCTGACACACCTCTCTCGCCTCCTTCACATCCATCATACATATCGACTACGCATACACGCTTGTCGGTTAAGGGTAGTCCTAATCTAGCTCGTTTTCATTATATCGCCAATTTAATCGATAAACCTTCGTATCGGTCGATAAACCACATAAATTTGCTTTGTCACTCTTTCTACATGACCAAACCACCTAAGTAAAAAATGCAAACTCGTTTACGATCGACGGCGAGATCTCGCGAGTTTAACGAGATTGCACTCGACCATAAACACGTGTTATTAGAAGCGCGGACTGACACGGACGGAGTTGCGATTTGTCGGTTATCTGGCCAACAAAATAAGAAGCCGTTTAGCAAACGATTCTTTGGACATTTTGTGCTTCTTAAGGAGCTACTTTCAAAATAATTTGCAATAATCGCTTGTGATTTTAAACTGAACAAATCTTTCATTTGATTGGTATATTTTGTTAATTAATCTGTTATATCTAATGGATCTACTGAGTAGATATAGTTTTATTTATTTAATAATAATATCTCAGTTTAATACTCAACTCAACTTGTGACAGTGAGTTTCAGACTTCCTTTTGCAAGTTTATTACTACAGATTATTGTTTGATATTAGAAGAGAACACTGGTTGTTTTCATATGTTATTTATAGATACGTACGTCAAAGTTTACTACTTAGAAGTTTATTAAAAATTATAGACAGATACGTCAAACAATGATTGATGCATAAAAGTCTATTGAAAAAATTCGTGAAAATAAATGTTTATCTTCTAATACTTATAATTTTTCTTTTTTTCCTAATTTATTCAAATATTGTGATTATTTGCAAAGAAAACACACAAAACTGCCAATCTCGCGAGATCTCGAAATTGGCGAGATCTCGCAGTATTGTTATTCATAAACTCGCGGGATCTCGCTTGAGCCCCAATCTCGCGAGATTTTCATTCCATACACCGAAGCATTTCGTTCTTAATCCTAGTCACAACATTATCTCGCAAACCACACTTTTCTCAATATTTGTAATATCCAATTTCAATTCTGAAGTCGGGATTTCATTTCTTCTATAAGTACACTTTGTCTAAGCAACGACTTCAGAATGTGTAATTATTAGGTAGATATTGTTCTTTGTTTAGCTCTCAGTCGCTTTTACATCATTAATTTTTTTTTTCACAGTTATTAAGTTTTACAATTATAAATGGATTCACATTTAATATAATAATAACACTATAATGTAAATAACAATAATAAAAACTTTAAACACACATAAAAATTATACGTGGCAGAGCCACGCTGCAGCTACATTATAGTTATAGCACGAATGGGTCGGCTCGACCGGGGAAGGACCACGCTCTCAAAGACTACCAGCATAAAATAGAAGCTTAATACTGCTGTGTTTCGTATGGTGAGTGTAGAGATCCGGGGACCCTTTTTACTGGAAACGTGGCATTCCATCTTAGTCCTCGCGGGTGACAACGCATCTGTATATTGATTCTTAATCGACGATAAGTGTAGATGTCTATGGGCCACAGCATCCACTTACCATCAGGTGGATTGTGTGCTCGTTTGCCCTTATTCTATAAAAAATACATCGAAACAATGTACTTCTTTTTGCTTTTTAATTATAAGGTTTCATTGCGCAACAGTGAACCTTAAAAACATTACCTAACCAATCAATATCTGCGACTTCTGAAAGTTCTGTTACAAACTTTTCTTCAACTTTTTATATAGAAACCATAAAAATAAGCAATAACTCGGCACACAAACACGAGTATACATTATTATGTGCCATTTATGTTTCATTCATTTAATTTATTTCAATAGCACGTCCTAGAGTGGAGCCCCGACTAGAGCCATTATATTTGTACAAAAACTAATTATTGTTTTCCGGCGTCTAAATATGTTGCGAAAAGTCGCGTGTCATTGACACTGCAAGTTTATCTCCCCTAATCTCATGGCATAAATGTTACATCGGACAGGGGTAATATCAACCCTGTGGAACCTCCTACTCGATGACCTCCTGAAGCTGCCAAAACCCGAAGGAGTACACTTCGTAGCTTACGCCGACGATGTGACGATCGTCATCAAAGCATCGTCTCGTTCTACAATAGAGCGCAAAGCGGCAGCTATGAACGCTGCCGTGTCCGAGTGGGGTGTCCGTAATCCCTACAACGGCAAATTTAAACGTGGACTAATTGTTAAGATGGACGGTGCTACGATCACGAGTGTTTCACAGGCAAAAGCCCTTGGAATAGTTTTGGACGAGGCTAGGTCCTATGTGCAGCATGCATTATATATAGGCGAGAAGGCCGCTGCTTGCTTCGGGAAGATGTCGCGATTGTCTTCATCGACCTGGGGCATAAGATTTCACGCCTTTAGAGACCTGTATTCAGGGACATATGTGGCAACGTTAACATATGCTCTGCCGTATGGTACCGACGCTCGTCCCTCCATGTTACCAGAAGCGTACTGATGAGGACGCAAATATCAGCATTGATTCTTCTCACGAAGGCTTACAGGACGGCTAGCAACGCAGCGTTACCGGTGTTGGCGGGTGTATTGCCTGCCGACCTGGAAGTTCTTCGCGCGGGACGAGTCGACGAGGAGGGGACGGATCTGGTCGACAAGGAGCGCAGGAAGAAAAAGCGGGAGATGATGGCGGCTGTCGTTGCTATTTGGCAGGACCGATGGGATTCAAGCCAAGATGGCAGGGACCTTTACAAGTTTTTCCCAGATATCACAGATCGCCTAATCTTCAGGTGGGTCGAGCCCGATTATGCAGTATCGCAGATTCTGGTTGGTCACGGCTGCTTCAATGAGCGTCTCCTGAAATTGAACCTTAGGAACTCTGGTTTATGCCCCTGTGGCTCTGTACTGGAGAGTCGTGACCATGCACTCTGGGATTGTGATCTGTATGTCGAAAAAAGGAACACATTATTGGACAGCATACAAAGAACAGCAATAGGACCAGTTTATTTCCGGGACCTAGTGTGCTGCGAATCCACTTCAAGGAATTAAGGAGATTTGCGCATGCATGGCATCACAAGAGGAAACAATATGAGGACTAAATAACACGACCAGACAGCTGCTGAACGCGAAGTGTCGTCGCTGTGGAGTCACGCCCCAGAAGGGGAAGAAATGCAATGTAGAGAAGAGGGACGGATCAGAGAAATTTGTAGGGAGTCAAGCAAGCGCACGCGGAAAAGAGCCGAGAGCAAGTACCGTGTGCGTCTCCCGAGATTCGGTCCGTATGCCGCAAGGCGGGTAGGACCATGGGATGGTGGAGGGGTAATACTATTGAGCAAGTCAGTTTGCGACATTTGTGACCTTAGAGTAACAAAATATTTACTACTTGTGCCGTGGTAACTCAAAGGCTAAACGTCTACCGCACATTTCCCAGTACGCGAGCAACCCGTAGTCTATCCCCGCTGACACCAATAAAATTGATAATTGCAACTTTAAATGCTGTATTTTTTAAAGAATTAGCACACAGTCCACCTGATGGTAAGTGGATGCTGTGGCCCATATACATCTACACTTATCCTCGATTAATAATCAAAACACAGATGCGTTGTCACCTCTGAGGACTAAGATGGAATGCCTCGTTTCCAGTAAAAAAGGGTCTCCGGATCTGTACACTCACCTTACGAAACACAGCAGTATTAAGCTGCTATTTTACGCTGGTATTCTGTGATAGTGCGGTTCTTCCCCGGTTGAGCCGACCCATTCGTGCTACAACCATAATATAGCTGCAGCGTGGCTCAACCACGTATAATATAATATATATAATGTATGTTGTACGGTATAGAAAAACATCGTAAGCAAACGTACACATGTCTAAGGAACAAAAAAAGACATGTGAAGTACGTCAACCCACACTGGCGGAGAGAAACCATCATTCTAGAATGTAACAATTGAATATCGCACTCAACTTCTAAGCGGATTAACATTTGGTCTTATTTGTATAGCTTGAAGTATCAACGGAGATGAGTTCATGGATTTACCTATATCATTAAAAAAGCCTGAGGGCTTACGTCGATTCAAATTCGACTTAAGCGGTAATTCGGTAAGCTTATTAGCAACTTACAAAAGCTTTAAGAATGACAGATATTAGATAAACAACACTTAAGTGAATTTAGGCCAGACAGGAATAGATCATCAAGTGCGAGGAATTCCAAATATTTACCGGCGCGACGCACCTATAATACATTATTACAAATAATTTTCTACCTTGATTTTTAAAGTGGTATTGGTAGTATGTGTGTCATACAAAATGTATCACCCTATTTCATCCAGTAGGTGTAACAAGCGGTAACTATGGGATATGCCAGAAAGACATTATGGCCTCTGATAGATGGTGGTATACCACCTCCTTTAAGTCAGGTGTAAAATTACTAGCTTTGAAGTTTTGAGTCGAGATACGAGTCATCTGGTACAAAGGGCTATAACCTGTCGAGTGTGGTGAATACGGAAAACCCTTACTACCAAGAAAGAGCTCTATGTCGAGTAATTGTCTGGTCCACAAAATAAGAAGTTTTAATCTACATATATTTATTCATACAAAAATTCTCTGAGTCTCACTTTTCGGATATAATAACCTAACATTGTTAATAGATTTTAAGTGTTTGCGTAAAATATATGTCAAGGTCACATATTGCGAATAATAAAAATCAAAGATTTGTTTTTTTAAAACAACTTCTGGCCGTGTAGTAACGGCGTAAAAGAGTCCACTCCCACTTATCAACAGAGAGAAAATGAAATAGAAGATGAGCAGCAGCATCTTGCCTGATAAGAGCTGAATGATATTAACTGCGTTTGCAAACCCGCCTCCTAAGCGTGGTAACTATGGTGAATATCCCCCCTATTAGGCAATATACGAGGAGCCTTACCATCTATGGGTTAGGCGAATGTACAGCAATTGACATTTGATGGGCTGTAATTAATTAAAAATAAATAAAGCAATTACAATCTAAGGAGCAGATGGAAACTTACAAACCCTAAACAATTTCAACCTATAATATAATTCTAGTTCTGGTTTTAAAACTGTTAATAAATCACTGTCTTAAAATTAAAAAAAATGCTTTACTTACACGAGAAAATAGATATACAAAATTAATTTAAAATCCTTCTTTTTATTACAAAAAAAAAATTAATCAAAGATTACACTTCCTCACTGGATTCACAATTAAAACTAGACTGCGCGTTATTTAAACATTTGACTTCTAATATTAAAAAAAAATTACTACTGGTGCCCGTGCAGTGATCCGAACAAGCCCGCACCGTTGTACCGGTATTAATGCATCGTATTGACATTTCGCGTGTTTGGCTTAGTGCCATGCCATGCCTGAATTGATGAAGCAATGTTACGTATTAGGGTCCGCATGCAACGAGTGCGCAGCGCCTACACGCATAAAAAAATAGTGACAAGAAAGTGCTTATGACTTCCAAATTATCGATCAATGGCGATTTAACCTTTACGTTTCCGCCACGCGTATTAATTACCCCGACCCGGTAATAGGGAACAGTCAAAGGTGCGAGATTTTTGGTGTTCGTCAAGTGCGATTGTAATATCTCTGGCAAATACTCTGGAGGCCCAAGTTCAGTAATGGACTTAAACTTTAATATTGAAAAAGATACCGCAGTCGAAGACTCAAAGGTGATAAAAGAGGAATTTTGGGGGTTACGGGGTAATTACAGAAGGTCCCTAAAAGTTTAATTATTATTATAAAAAAAAATATTAAAAATAATTTCAATTGATTACAAGAAAATTATAGTTGAAAAGAATTTTGCTGACAACCTACCTTACCTACTACACTAGGATTATTATCAATGTCGTAAAGGCATTTATATTATATCAAATCAAAAATGAGATTCCGGAATCGAACCCGAGGCCCCGAGGTCAAACGTTGAACCGCCGTGTTGCGGAGCCGTGAAATGACAATCTGATCAATATGATAACAGTAATGAACGTACCCCAACAGCTAAAGATAAAAGAAAATCAAATTTGCGCCTACTGTGGCAACATCCCATCGCAACTAAATTAAACTGACAAATGACAATAGGGCAAGATTTAACAAGATGTTCGTAGTGAAACAAATATTTAATAGCGCGTGAAATTAATATTTGAAATTAAAACGCAAAACTGCTTCGTGAACAATTATTAACATAATTATGAAACGGTTATATCAAAAGAATATATTATAACATAAAATAAAACCATTCGACAATTGTATAGACTTACACAATGACAAAAATTTTGCAAAATTTTCATCAAAGATTTCATTAGTAAAACTACGAACGCACGTGCACAATTTGAATACATTAACAGTGAGCCACCGGAATTTAAAGCACTTAATAAGACCTCTCACAAACGCCAACAGCACTAAACACGTAAAACACCTGTCGTCACGGCACTTCGTACAAAAGATCAAAAATAGTTCGAAAAACCTTCCGCGAGATGCGGCTACTCCTACACGATTATGCAAACAATTCGCTTTGAGCGAAAACGTTTGAATAGTATAAAAGATTGCTTTGTAAATCGCGATATATTTACGCTTTTGTACTCTTTCTGCTAATTAGTATACGGCCCATAATAGCGTGTTAATTTATAGCATGTGTTATAAAACTATGCAGCGAACTGATGATGCGAATGAATAAGCGTAAGTACACTTTAATTTAATAGATGTAGAATTTAATTTGCAATGATTGGCAATAATTTTGATGTATAATTTTAATAATAAGCATAAGCATAAACACTCACGCCTGTCACCCAGAGGGGTAGGCAGAGACCAGGGACTTCCATTTGACACGATCCTGACATACCTCTTTCGCCTCCTTTACATCCATATATCTACGCATACATGTTCGTCGGTTAAGGGTACTTTTAACGTGGCCCATTTTCAAAATATCGCCAATTTGGTCGATAAACTTTTTTCTAGGGCGTCCCTTCCCGACTCTGCCGTTCACATCTGCCATATAAATTTGCTTTGTCACTCTTTCCTCATTCATTCTTTCTACATGACCAAACCGCCGAAGCATTCCTTTCTTAATCCTGGTCACAACATCATCTTGCATACCACATTTATCTCTTATCACGCAATTTCTCAGCCTGTCATTCAGATTCAACCCTAGCATACTCCTTAAAGACCGCATTTCTACAGCATTTATTCTACTTTCGTGCTTCTTCTGCCACACCCAGCTTTCACTACCATACATTAAAGTAGGGACTAACACAGCATTATGAATTACCATACGTGCCTTTTATGATACATTCTGGTTCTTCACAATAGAGTGTAGTGCCCCATTCACTCTATTCCCTGCATTTACTCGTCGTTCTATATCCTTATCATATCTACCATCCCTGCTAAATACACATCCCAAATACACAACAAACTCATCTACTTGCTCAATTAACTCTCCTTCCATTCTTATTTCACAAATCGTTTTACTTTCTTCTCTTTCAAAAACCATAACCTTCGTCTTACTTGCCTTCACTTTCATACCCCTTTCTTTTAATGATCTGTTCATTAATGTAACCATCATTTGCAACTCAGCCGCCGATGACGCAAATATGACTTGATCATCGGCATACAAAAGGCATTTGACGGTTAACTCGCCCATTCTTAACCCACATTCTTCATCTTTCAAAGTTTGCAAACACCTTTCCACAAATAGGTTGAACAGCCAAGGGGAAGCCACACAGCCCTGTCTGACACCCTTTCGGATGCCAAACCAGTCCGAGTAAACCCCATTGATCCTGACACAAGCACTAGAATCCCTATAAAGAGACCTCAATGCCTGTGTCAAACCAGCGCTCAACCCATATGAGTTCAGTGTTAGCCATAACACATTCCTGTCCACTCTGTCATAAGCCTTTCCCAAGTCCATGAACGCACAAAAAACTTTCTCGTTTTTAGCCTAAAACTTCTCCGCAATCATGTATAATTTTATTTTTTGAAATTATTTAGGTAAGCCGGTATTTAATAAGAGTCGTGATAGCTCATTGCTAAGAGAAATACCTGTGGGTTTCACAATAGACGAGCTACTCAGGTTCGATCGCTGCCTGCACCAATGATATTGTTAACAACTATTTTTTAAGTGGTAAGTTACCAAATTTTAAAAACGGAAACATCGTGAAAATAAATATTTCGAGTAAATCATTTTCCAGCCCAGCGAAGGCATGCGAAGGCCGTCAAAATGACACTGGAACAGCGCGACGCGGCGCGGCAAACTGATTGCTCCTGAACAGCTCAGAAATGAGAAGGCCTAAATCAAGTCATCTATTTTTAATTTGCTTTTATTTGGTATAACGATTTTGAATTTATGTGTAATTTTTATATCATAAGGGTGACAAACAGGCACACAGTTTACCCAATGGTAAATGTATGCTGTGGCGGCCCATAGACATCTCATTTATCCTCGATTAAGAATAAAAATACAGATGCGTCGTCACCCGTGAGGACTAAGATGGAATGCCTCATTTCCAATAAAACGGATCTCCGGTTTTCCACATTTATCATACAAAACACTAGCATTAAGATCTTAGTTTACGCTGGCATTCTATGAGAGCGTGGTCCTACCTCATTCGTGCAACAACCGTGATACAGCTGCAGTGTGGCTCTACCACGTTAATGGAACGAGTGTAGACTTCGGCAATAGTATCGTGCTACAATAATAATATAGCTGCAGCGTGGCGAAGGTCCACGCTCTCACAGAATACCAGTGTAAAATAGCGGCTTGATGCTGCTGTGTTTCGCATAGTGAGAGTAGAGAACCGGAGACCCGTTTTACTGGAATCGAGGCATTCCATCTTAGTCCTTATTGGTGATAACGCATCTGCATTTTGATTCTTAATCGACGTTAAATGTAGATGTCTATGGGCCACAGCATCCACTTACCATCAGGTGGACTGTGTGCTCGTTTGTCACCCTAATTCTATTTAAAAAAAAATGCTTTCAGTACACCTGATGGTGAGTAAGAAAGGTCTCCTTTTCTTACATACCGTATAGTGGCAACGTAAAATTATCCGCTACCCTATATCATCCCGTCGGTGACGTAAAAGGCAACAGAAGGAAACTGAATTGGGGTTTAGGCAGAATATCTTTCTGATACGACTGAAAACAATAAAACTGTAGTTGACAACTCGCCTGCGTATCAACTACGGAAAATTGTTCCACACGAGGCAATCTATATGTATACGTGGTAGAGCCATACTGCATTTATATTAGTAGTATACTCGTAGTTGTAGCACGAATGGGTCGGCTTCACCGGGGAAAGACCGCGCTCTCACAGAATACCAGCGTAAAATAGCAGCTTGATGCGGCTGAGTTTCGTATAGTGAGAGTAGAGAACCGGTGACCCTTTATACTGGAATCGAGACATTCCTTTTTAGTCCTTATTGGTGACAACGCATCTGCATTTTGATTCGTAATCGAGGTTAAATGTAGATGTCTATGTCTAAAGTATGGTACGGCCGTGCCGCTTTTTTGCACGACTTGGCGGGGACACTACCGTGCCCCCTAATTCTGTTTTCGCAACTGCTAATATTTTTCTAAGGGTTAGTATTTCTTTTTTTACGCTATAGAAACTCTTTAAAATATGTCTAATAGCCACAAATAGTAAAAAATCGTTTATGTCTAGCTTCTTTCCACTTGGCTTCTTTTTCTTAGGCGTTCTAAGTGTCAATTCTGTGTTAGAATGTAGGGATTCTTGGCTTCAATCTTTATGTTTTATAGGGTTCGAATACTCACCCCTGTAACCTCACTAGCGCGATCTAACGCACGTTCAAATGGAGTTATAGGCGAACCTTTTTGTTTTTCCTTCTTGAAAAACGTTAGAACCTTTAAAATAATAACACCACCTTTACTGAAAACGAGGCATTCCATCTCAGTCCTCAGGACTGGCAACGCAACTGTATTTTGATTCTTAATTGAAGATAAATGTAGATATAGATATCTACCACATCATCTTCTTACCATCAGGTGGACTGTGTGCTCGTTTGTCACGCTTATTCTATAAAAAAAAACTTATCCACCGCGATGATAGGCTTTCTCTTGAGCCATTTTGATAAAAACAGTAACATAAAACAAATAGAAACTAATGAACTATGACTATAAAATAAACAAAAAAATCAATGAATAATTTCGGAGCGGGAACAATAAATTTAAAGACGTTGCACACGTAAGCTAACGGTACTAATAAGGTGAACGCGGGACGTGGCGGCGAGCGGCTAATACAGGCTAAGAGATATCCTATACCTTTAAACGAGCAATTCTTGTATATATATATATATATATATATATATATATATATATATATATATATATATATATATATATATATATATATATATATATATATATATATATATATAATCGGAATCGGCTCAAACGATTTTCATAAAATTTTGTGTGCAGGGAGTTTCAGGGGCAATAAATCGATCTAGCTAGGATTTATTTTTAGAAAATGTCTTTTTGTCCGTGTTTTTAGGCAATGAAAAACTGCTACAATATCGTTAGAATAAGAAGGTAAATTTTGACAATTTATTAATAATTACAAATAGCTTAATTGGTATATTGGGCGGTCACATAATTGTAATACCATGGTTCGAGCCCTGACCGACCGACCGACTTTTTTTAATTTTTTTTCAAGTTCCTTTTTGAGAAAATCTATTTTTTCGAGCCCTTTTTTTAGTATTTTCTAAAAACACGAAAATTTAAATTAAACTAATTGTACTCATGAATTTTTATTCAAATAACCAGTTCAGTTTTTTCTATTATGTCGCTAATATCAAAAAATATTATTCGTATTTCATCAGTATGTAATTTGTATCTAAATATAATTTCCAAAACTCACGAATTAAAAAAAAAACAAGCGAAAAATACCGAGCAAAGCTCGGTCAACCGGGTACTTGTGTTTTAGTCCTCATAGGTGACAATGCCTCTGTAGCTTTCTTTGTATATAGTTTTTTTGCTGGTGTCCGTGGACTGCAGTAGCCACTTACCATCAGGAGGACCAAAAATTTGTTTGTCATTTTAGTTTTATTAAAAGTATAAATACAAACTGGCTTCAAATTAAAATCAGTAGTTCAAATTAAAATCAAAATTTCATAGCTTTCAAGTGCAATTTTCATTATTAATCCATTATCAGGAAGATGCTGCTGCCCATCTCGCGATTCAGTTTCAGTCTGTCGCCTCTTACGATATTCATGGCATTATCTACGGATGTTTATATGCTTACGCAGGTTGTTGATGGATGCAGGTGGCTGAGGATCATACTTTGTTGCAACCTATGGGTGAGGCCTATGTTCAACAGTGGACTTTTGATGGGCTGAAGTGTAATATGCGTGTGATTACGTGCGCATGAACGTGCACGTGTATGAGTACGTATGTGCGTGCGTGTGCGAGATCAAACTATCACATGTCAAAACTAATCCAACTACAATTCTCACCACAGTTACACAATCAAACTGCAAATATGGTTTAAATTTATATGGAATCACTGTGAAATTTGAGAAAGAGAAAAAGTTATTGTCGCATACATTATATATACATAAAGTTGAATTGAGAACACAATTCTATTTGTTGAATTTTATGCAATAAAAATAAAATTTTCTTCTAACAGTTGCAACCATTAGATGGTTTTTGTACAATGTTGGACTAGCACTTTGACCCAGCCTTGGAAATACCGAAGCAAAATGGCTTATGTATAGGATTAATGTGTACGGGTACGGGTGGACTTAGGGCCACAGTGTCCACTAATCATCATGTGGACTGCGCGCTAATTTGTCACGTTTATTCCAAAAAAGTCATTGCCAATATCAGACAGTCAATAAAAAGTTTAGATTTTTATAGTAACTAGCTTGCCAGGCAGACATTCTGCCCTTTTCGACGACCCTTTGTCATGTCTTATTAAAAATCTTTAAATTCGCATTAAAAAAAATTGTGGGTCACTCATGGGCAAAAAAACTATCCTATCTCTCAAGTTGGACGAAACTGCACATGGTGTGCAAATTTGACTAAAATTAGTTAAGTAGTTTAGGAGTCCATCCCCGACAAACAATGTGACACGTAATTTATATATATTAAGATAAACAATATTAACATAAATATGAAATTAGGTATTAAAAAAATATACATTTAATTTAATTACATATTGACGGTGAACCACAAATCCTAAAGAAGCAGTATAGGAATATCCACTACTCAGACTGTTCCGTGGATTTTGTAAGAGGTGACATAGCGAAACTGAAACAGGAGATGAGCAGCAACAACTTCTTGATAACAATTATAAAAAGTGCAATTTGCAACCCTCCTTCCAAGAGAGATAACTATGGCACAATCCCTTTATGACAGCATTCATATAACTTTTATAGACTGTAATGGATGACTAATAGACACACATTAAAGATGTATAGAATCCCTTTTTCACAGTGGCGAAGCTAGAGCTCCAAGCTAGGGCAAGCCCAAGATATAAATTGATAAAAATATAGATTGTTGTTTTTAGCAGTTTTATAAAAATACACCAATCTTGATCTGTCTCCACACTTCAGTTTCATATTCAGTGCTGTCAAGGACGTGTTTAACAAAGCACACAGAAGGCATACCACTGCTAGATAGATTGTATTACATATCAGCAATTGCATAGCTTCGGTGGCTTTGAAGAAAACCGTTTGGGTTTGTTTAAGCGCAATAAAAAAAATATTTACATCCACTATAATACATGAACAAAAGTAAAACACGAACAAAGTACAAACAAACTATGTACAAAATTACAAAAAAAAAATTATTTACATTCTAATGGATAAGAGATAAGATAAGATAAGTGGAATCGTCTCGCTTTCTTATGGAAAGATTTAATTACGTCCACGTAAAATGTTGGTGAACGTTTTAATTGTACCAATAACTGTTTTTTATTGCGATAATTGATAAGTCTGAAATACACTCTTAACGTTGTGTATTATCTCAACTAAGTTTAAAGATTTCCTCTCCGATTATCACTTTAACACACTTCAATTCATCACAAGGAACACTATTATCCTCCATTTTCATTAAAAATCTTTAAAAAAGCATAAATTTTGAACTCGTAATATTAAATCGCTTAAGATAAGCACACAGAGTAAATAAACATTGAAACGTGAAATGAACTTGCAAACGTATTGCCCGCGCGCCTCCGCTTTTAACAAATTTATTCCCAAAAGCCTGGCTTTAAATCTCTATACTAATTGCTATATATACAATCGTAGTTATATTTCATTATAGAATATTTTGCCATAGGTTAGAAAGAGAGCGATCGTCTTCTCGAAAGCTCCGTAAAAAGCCCACGCAAGCGAAGGAGACAACTATTAGCTCTATTAAAACTCATTTTTTATGACAGCAGCAGTATCGCCAAGGCAATACAAGGTCATCGGTCGACATGTGTCGAACAGTGGAGTGCGCGGGAAATTTGAAATAACTTGAAACATTTTACGAGTTATTTTATTAGTTGCTATTATTGATTGATATTATTGATTGATTCAGGTTTAATAAGGCAAGCCCGGCTTTTCGGCTTTAATGGAAGCTTCGACACTGCTTTTTCACATGTAAGTGTGCGTTGCTGTATTATTCAAAAGGCCACCACTCGGCCAGTATTGAGAGACAATCTTGAGTGTAAACTGAAAGTCCTTAATGTGAAAATTTGCTTCTAGATCATACTATTTACATTAATTTTGACATTGTGATGTTTGAGTTTAAGCTAAAGATTGTCTCTAAATACCAAGTACCCTAAACATAAATTTTCTGAGTAATGCATGTTGACTGTCACATTTTTAGAAATGTCTATGTCATGCGAGGGATTTAACATGGTTTGTTTTTATTGTTTTGGTTGTGGTTGTGTTAAGCATTGCATCAGATTCTTAGTCTAATGTATTTTACATCATTGTAATCAGTAAGAATTATGTTTTATTTGTTTACTTATAAAATAATCCTTTTAATGGCTGTGTGTTCACCATGTAAAATGATTCTCATACGCAGCGCGTGCTTTTCGTCTTGTCTCAATAGATGAAGCTATAACCATCTTCATTACGCCTGATGTTATATTACTTAGACCAACAACGGGCAGCAGTGACAAACAAAGGTACAAGATGGTCTGGTAAGGCATCTAAATCCACTTGTGTCAATGCATCAATATACAAAGTGAATATTGCCAAGATTTTTCTACTAAATTACTTAGTAATGTTTAAATGGCCTTATTTTGATTTTTATTAATCTTCCAACATGTAATTAAATAAAAGCTTTTAAAATAAGTGTATGATATATTTTTCTCTTACATATTAATAAGATAAATGAATCAATATATCTGAAGTGGCAATGGGCCATCCATAAAACTGAAAGAACCAATGACTAATGGGTCAATGATATTATAAGTAAAAAGGTGTAGATAGGTTACCTACACAATATTCGATCTTCAAAAACGGCACACTAACGCACACATAAATAACTAAATATTGCAATAGCACACTACATTACGATTAGACGTCAAAGTAGGATGGCATGATTAAACTTTCGCAAGCGCAAAAGAGACAAATGTAATTTGCGACAGTGCGTGGTCTGGTGGTGGTCTTTTGTAGTAGGAACGATGTAGAATAATTAATCAGATATGACATTATACCATATACCGTGATTTATGCCTAAAACGCGATTCACTCATGAGTGCAAGTAGTAAAAGTAATAAAGTAGTATATAGATATTTTTATCCCTCTCAATTTTTTCTGACAATATATTTTAAAATACGTAATTTATTGAATTTGTAAACAATACGAAAATAAATTACGTAATAAAGGAACTAGTAAACTAATGAAATATCATTCTTTTTGACTTTTGGAAACCTCATCACATATGACGGCATTTTCGGTGCAAAAACAAAACACGAATTACTACGAGGGTGGATTGAAAAGTACTCGGCCTAACACAGATCCATTCAATTCTAAAAATCAAATTTACCCACATTATTTAGTTCAGTTCAGACTAGTTCATTGTGTGAAGTTCGAAACGTGTGCGATAATTAGTTGTGATTTTATAAATTTATTAACAAAGTAATCGGACATAATTTCCGCGAATGGAGCAAATCGAGCAGCGTGCCGTCATTAAGTACCTCCATAAGAAGGGGCTATCATCAAAAGCCATCCATGATGACATGGTCAGTACATTAGGCGATTGTGCTCTATCATATTCATCCGTCAAAAAAATGGATAGCAGAATTTAAGCGTGGTAGAGAGAGTGTGAAAGATGAACCCCGCTCTGGAAGGCCTTCGACGTCAACTACTGACGAAAATATTAAAAAAAGTACTTGATTTAAAATGGGAGACCGCAGATTAAAAATTAGAGAGATAGCCGAGATTATAGGCATCTCTTATGAACGAACTCAAAACATCATTGTCAACGAGTTGGGTTTCCACAAGGTGTTTGCGAGGTGGGTACCGCGACTGCTTTCAGTTGAACAAAAAAGGACGCGATTGACTATTTCACGCGACTGTTTGGAGTTATTTGAAGCCGATGCAGATGATTTTTTGAATCGTTTTGTTACTATGGACGAAACATGGGTTCATTACTGTACACCGGAAACAAAACAACAATCAAAACAGTGGAGAAGACCTGGTTCACCACCCCCTAAAAAGGCTAAGTCGATTTTGTCGGCAAATAAGGTGATGGCTTCAGTATTCTGGGACTCGAAAGGTGTGATTATGATTGATTATCTTGAAAGGGGTCAGACTATAAACTCTGATTACTACTGCACCTTACTACGTCGTTTACGAGAGGAAATAAAAGAAAAACGTCGAGGAATGCTCAGAAGAAAAGTCCTGTTTCATCAAGATAACGCCCGTGTTCACACGTCAGTACAGTCAATGGCTGAAATTCACAACTGTGGCTTTGAACTGTTACCGCATCCGCCGTATTCACCTGATCTGGCACCATCAGACTTCTTTCTGTTCCCTAACCTAAAAAAGCACTTGGGAGTTCAAAGATTTTCGACAAACGACGAGGTCAAAGCAGCTGTAGACGCATATTTTGACTCTAAGGAAGAATCATTTTTTTTCAACGGTCTAAATGCTTGGAAGGGGAGGTGGCAAAAGTGCATTGAACTTGATGGTGATTATGTAGAAAAATAAAAATATAATTGATTTAGTATGTGTTTATTTTCTTGGATAGGCCGAGTACTTTTCAATCCACCCTCGTATCAACGCCGTTGTCAATGACGCGACGATAGTGCGACAACTGAGCTCAGGTTTGCTAATTAGCAAAGACATTCAAGTAGTAGTAGTAATAGACCCGACATCAGCAACAAAATTGTCATCTGTAACTTTTGTCCTATAGGATGATATATCTGCGATTTTTGTCATTTAGTCTTAGTGACATCGTCAAAAGGTCAAGACGCAATCGCTTCGTAAATTAAAAAATTATTTTTAAAGAAAATATGCCCTGTTGTGCATTAAGATATTATAAGTCACGATATACGAATACGCCATAAGGCTAAAATTAAAAAACTAGGCCAACGAAATAAATATTTTAAACGGAAAATATTAAGCTTAAAAGATTATTTAAACATTTAGAAAAGAAATTTTATATTAAAAAAATATGGTTAATTACTACAGTAGAAACGCAAGGCGAAGGCAGGATTATCTTGTCATAAATTTAATCTTTCTTTTCATAAATTTGCTCTAACTCTCTATTATTAATCTCCAGCTGCTTACAAGTATGCTAGAAAATGTATTTTTGTAAAATGCTATATATGCTATTATTATAGCATCTAATGGACCGAGCGACGTCATCCAAGATGCCACCAATGTGACTGCTGTTTGAATTGATTCTTAGTTATTGGAAATTAAGTATTTTATTTCATGACACTTAGTGTGTGTGCGTAGTGTGTAGTGTAAAAGTTAATATAATTTTATGTGTGATAGAAGCCATAATAATTAGATTTATACAATAAAACAATCATGCATATTCCCTACTGTTATATCGTAATGCATTTCAAACTTAGTAACCTTCAACAACATTATCGATACTTTGATGTCGAAACGGGAACATTAAACTTTAAAAAAACCGATACTAAAACCGATTATTTATTATCTATATCATATATTTACCTTATATTTATTAGCATCACTTAATGGAAAATAGCTGAAATGTTTTCCATATAAATAATCAGCATAGTGTTGCTATATTTCGCTAGAGGGTATCACACACGCACGAGGTCACAGTTTTTGTACGCAAACGGTCTTAATGTCCGCTCTATGGAAAAAATATATATATATATATATATATATATATAAATTTCTTTGATAATTAGCCTAGTTTTTACGTGCCTATCTACCTATTTTTCTTATAATATCATTGCTAATGGTAGATATAATGATCGAGAGTGGTAGCTTTGCACCAGTATAAAGGGAGTGTAGGAAGTCCCCATTAGAGAGGGTAACAAAAATATGCAGTAAGCTGATGAATGCAGTTGGCCTGAGACAATATTTTATATCCTTGGGGGAGGCCTATCTTCAGCAGTGTATGTTTGAGGGTCTTAATAATGATGATGACTAATATAAGATATTGCCATAACTGCATGCCCCTCTGCACATTTTATGATTGAATATTTTTTATTATATACATGTGATGTTAAGTATCAGTTTCCCTGTCCGCCATATAGAGACAATAGTTAAGCAATTGAAATGTTCATATATGATTCGTGGAACAGACAAAGAGTTAAGCATAATAATAAGTGAATTAATGGTTAAACAATGGCGCCATTTTTCTTTTAAAATAAGAAGAAGTGAATGAATAAATAAAGACAAAACTCACCATTTCGACTTTAGGTATGTGATCAACTGTCTCACTATTAATGGCTGTGGTTCTCAATATGTGCATACCAAACATATCCTCTTTTGGTGTTACTATCACTTGATCTTTACAAGAACAACGAAGGGGTTTTTGATATACTGGTGAGCTTTTAGCATGTGATGATGTGTTTAAACAAGCAACTGCAGTTCCGTGTGAGTACCCAGTCCCTGAGCTGTCTTTTGCTCTTTTCATGTTACTTGAAAGGTAGGACAAACGGCTGGAAAGGAAAGAAATTATTTACTTGTAAATATTATATGAAATTTATGTCCCAAATGAACTAGTTAATTCATTTTAAAACAGGTGTTATTGAATATATAAATTTAGACTTGAAAGAAGAACAGGCTGATATTATTATCTATGGCCCTTATGAGGTTTGTTTGTAACTTGACCCGATAGAATTTATCTTTTAATACAATGTATAGGAATTATCATGAAATATAAATATTATTGTAATTTTGTAATTCATAATTCTTTTATGTTTTTTCTTATATATATATAATCATCCTTTCAGTGTAAATGTTAATCCAGGGAGAAGTTAGAAATATTGTTGATCCGCCTATTTGACATGTTTGCTCAGCTCCTCGTCGCACAAACTGATATACTTTGATCCATCCTTGATGCGCGTGTGACGTCGGTGGATCTGCACTAACAGGTTTTCAATATACTCGTCAGCATTTGTTGATCTATCAACGGTCGAAAAAATCATACTGAATATGATTTTTTAGATCCAGAGTATATTTCATTTATATGCGACATTTACTTAGACTTAGTGGATCCGGAGCAATAATTGACGAATAGTACTCGAACACGAAGCGGCAACGTCGCGTTCTATGTGTGACAGAGAACCCAGTAGACTACTTCGTTATAGTAATAAAGTAACAAAATGCTTTATCTGCTGAGTTTGAAGATCAAACTTTGGCAGGTTTTATTGCGCAAATACGTTTGCGCGAGTTTTTGTTATCGTGTGAGTTAATTTGTGTTATATTGGTCATTTGTCATGGATCAATTAGAAGATGATGGATAGTATTTTATTACAAATTAATTTATCACTTGAGTATGTGTGTGTGTGTGTGTGTGTGTGTGTAAGGGTGGGAATGCGATTTATTGTGTGCCTGTGGGTGTGTGTGCTCGCGCGTGCGTGCGTGCGTGCGTGAGTGCGTGCGTGCGTGAGTGCGTGCGTGTGTATGTGCGTGCTGTGTGCGGGCGTGAGGCTGTATGTCTGTGTTCGTATATGTGCGCGCGCACACGCGCACACACACACACACACACACACACACACACACACACACACACACACACACACACACACACACATTGACGATTTTGTATAGCAACATGAAATCCAGCAAAAGCCCCCGCTGTTACAGGGTACTTAATTTAAAATACGTCAGTCGGTCTTCGCATGAGGGTAGATCCTTTATTTTGTAAGTTTGGTACGAAAGATACCACAAAAAACGCTTCTGGATAGGCTCTATGCGTTTCACGTAAATGTCATAAAATGGAGACCAGACCTGACTACAGTATTCGAGGCTGGAACGGACTAAAGACTTGTACAAGAATATTTTTGTAGAGGTCCTCTTAAATTCTTTAGAATTACGCAACACGAACCCCAACATTTGAAGACCCCTTGTAACAATTCCATCAACGTGATTATGAAACCGCAACTTTTTGTCCAGAATCACACCCAGATCTCGAACAGAGTCCACTTCTACCAAAGGATGACCATCAATATTATACATAGGTGTCGGAACATTTACACACCTTGAGAATCTTATAATTTTACATTTATCGAGGTTCAAAAATAGTCTGTTCTTAATGCACCACAAAGACATCCGGTCCAAATCCTCTGATCTTTGATTTTCAAGGACAATTTCATGTCATCTGCGTACATAAAGCAGGTCGCGTGTTTAAAAACAGACGCTAGGTCATTTATAAAAATATTGAAAAGGATCGGACCGAGATGGGAACCCTGAGGAATACCAGACGTAGGTAGAAATGGTTCTGAGGAGTAACCATTTACCACAACTCTCGATTTTCTCTGCCTGAGGTATGAAGAGAACCATTCGAGAAGATTGCCAGTGATGCCAAAAATTGAGAGTTTGTGAAGTAAGATGTTATGATCTACAATGTCAAATGCCTTGAACGCTTGAAGTCTATGTAGATGGTATCCACAGACAAGCGGGAATCGAGAGACTTGGAGACAGTCCACAAACGAAACGAGATTTGTAGCTGTAGAGCGAGATGTTAAAAAACCCGATTGTTGGGGTGAGATTGTTTTATGTGCCAAGCCAAAATAGGACAAACTAATGATTCAAAAACTTTAGCGAAGACAGACAATCTGGATATTGGTCTGTAATTTCTGACGGATCCTGCGCCTCCTGATTTATAAATTGGGACAATACGTGCCAGACCGAAGGGAAAGTACCCGTTTTTAAAGACATATTGAAAATGGTTGTTAAAGGCAAGGATAACGCTTCGCGGCAGTTGATTACAAACAAAGGGGGTATGTCGTCAGGTCCAGCTCCCTTGGCCCAATCTAGACCAGTAAGAGTTTTGAGTACTTGATCTTGTGAGAAGTGCAGATTAGCAAGATTATTTGAGGTACAAATTTGGTCAACAGTGGTCACAGACAGTACTGAGCTAGTGTTATACACCGATGCGAAAAATGAGGCAAAGAGATTGCATATGCCGTCACCATTATCTGCTTTGTCATCTCCGAAAGTCATGGATGTAGGGTAAGCATTGCTATTACGTTTTTTATTTTTTATGAACATCCAGAATAATTTTGGATTTTTGGAAAGTGCTCCCTCCAGATCCGCGACATAGTTTTTACGACAGGTGCTTATTAATTCGGCGCATCTTTTGCTAACTGTTTGTAATGCAAGTTCGTCCAGTGGATTTTTGTATTTACGGTACCTCAAATGAAGTTTGTTTTTTTCCTTGAGTACCATACTGGAAACTTTTTTGTGGAGGGTTTACATTTTCGAACGTACTTAGTAATCGTGTCTATTAAAATAGCATAAAATTCTCTTACCATGACATCAACCGAACATGAAGATTGTATACGGTCCCATGAAACTGAATTTAAATGTGTTATGATTTTATCGTAGTCCGCCTTATGAAAGTTATATCTTTGGCTTTGCGCGTTAGGCAATAAACTTGGCGGATCACAACACGAAAATGTTAGAACTAAGGGAGGGTGGTGAGAGACGGAGTTACTCAGACGAGTCACCACGCACCACACCACTGACCTTCAGCATGCTGGAGAGAACGAGATCAAGAATTCTACCTTTGTCATTTAAAATATAGTTATATTGAGTGAGATTATTAAGAGAAATAAAATCCAGTAGAGCATAATCTAATGAGCTTTTGGTTATAAAACTGAGTGGAGAAGACGTATTACGTTTATCCCAGATAATATTACCTAAATTGAAGTCGCCCATAATTAATGTTTTTGCATTTGATTCCAACACACGGTTTGTATTTTCAATGTAACAATCAAGAATGTTTTTTTGTAAAGGTGAGGGAAGATATACACAACACAATAATATGTTTTCAGAGGAATTACCTCTTCCGCCTATCTCTAATTCCACCCATACATCCTCACAGTCGCTTTCCAGATGTGACATCCTACGAGTTGTCCATCCTATGTTTGAATACTGCAATGAGCACCCTGCCACCAGGACCAGGTTTATTACTATGGAAGCCACTAGTCTCCCGGTCGCGCCTGTACACTAGATATCGCTCACTAAAAAGTTCGCCATCGTATATAGTATTGTTAAGCTATGTTTCGCATAAGAAAATGACATCGTAATTAGAATTTAATACACTATTATAAAACTCTGTGGTTTTTGTGCGGAGGCCGCGTACGTTTTGATAGTAAATATTTAACGTATTGAATTTTAAGCCTTATTAACTGTACGCTTAGCTTGAGAAAATTTAGATTAGCTTATGATAACCGTTCCAATATTGTCGAGTTTCACACAAGTATGTATTCCGATGTATCCGTCTTTCGCATGTAAATGCGGCCGCCTCGAACCCATACATGCTTATACTGCAGCTCCCTAGCTCGAGCGCGCGCCGACGCATGAAGATACTTATTTTCAGGCGACAGATTTTCTGTTACATATATGGCAGTCTTTTTTTCTGTTCCGAAGCCGAGATGCCCGGTGTTCAGTCTATCTTGTGGATGATGTATATTGTACTTTATAGTTGCGGCCAAAAGCGTATCTCGCGAGCGAGGACTGTTTAACTTCCGCTTCATTTACAGGACAAGATACGGTTTTACCAAGTTGCTTAACAATGGACAATAGGTTTTCAGACTTCCTTTCTGGAACGCATTGGATTTCCAAGTTTGAGGCACGGGAGATTTGTTCGAGTTGGTTAAAGCGACTGGTGAAAGAGTTTAATTCATTCCGGAGGCATTCCTTCTCCTTTAAGATCATCTCAATGTTGCAATGTCGCCATTGGCACCACTTCCGCTACAGGTAGTGGCGTTGTCTAGTTGTTGAGTTATAAATTTAATTTGTAGCTTGTACCGTCATCGCGGCTGCTTTCAGCCAATCCGATTGTTTATCTTATCCTTTGCTGTGCTCTGATTGGCTCATTTAAATCAGATCCACATCACAACCATCCACATGGAGCCACATCAGTTACCATACTGGATCAACAAAAGGCGCCGGATCAACATGCGTTTTCGGATCAACAAAGTGCTCACGTGAAGGCGCGTCTGATCAACATTTACCGTAAAGATAATATATATATATATATATATATATATATATATATATATACTAGCTTGCCAGGCGATGAGATGTCGTTCTGCCATTTTCGACGACTCTTTGTCATGTCATATTAAAAATCCTAAAATTCACAGAAAAAATTGTGGGCCACTCCTGGGCAAAAAAAACTATCCCATCTCTCAAGTTGGACCTAACTGCACACTGTGTGCAAATTTGATTAAAATCGGTTAAGTAGTTTAGGAGTATTGAATAAAACTAAATTTGCGGATTTTATCGCGTTTATTTCATTACTTTTACTTATTTTTAATTCCCGACGTTTCGGGTGCTTTACAGCACCCATGGTCCCGTGAGTTTTTTAATGAAATAAACGCGATAAAATCCGTAAATTTAGTTTTATTCAATGTGTAGTGTTCGCGTAAATTTAAGAAATCATTAGTTTAGGAGTACATCGCAGACAAACAACATGACACATAATTTATATATATTAAGATATATATATATATAAACCATCAACAAAAAAGTATTAAAATCAAAGAGCAAACTCAAAAATCTACACCAAGAATTATCTCAATAGATCACTGCTATGATAGATCTCCATTTAAGATCTATCTTAGCAGTGAAACCTTAAAAATGTAACTTCATATTTCTTAACTGTATAGCTTTACTATTAAACTAAACCCCTTAAATTCAATACAATGCATTTCAATGTAGTCAATGCCAGCCAATATTTGGAAATTATTTGATTTTTTAAGTTCTTTGCAGTTTTATGTTTTTACTTTTTTGACCAATTTCATTTTTGACTTTGAGAGATTTATTAAAATTGGCTTGAGGGGATTAAGAAATATCGTAAGCTCAAAGTACCTAGTGACTAGAATGTCAACAAAGTCATTACATTAAAATCACCATCCCTTATTTGTCCACCCTTTTGTGTATTTTTTTAAATTAAATGGAACCAACCTTAAAGCATATTTATGCTTTAAGGATGATACCTTTTTAATAGGTTTTCCTATTACATAGTTAAACAATTAGATAGGTATCCTTAAATCTATTTAATTCAGAAAACATTAAAATTAGACTTGCAAAGAATATTCTTATTTGGCTATTATTCAGTATTCTACTACTTTTTTTCCTATTCGGCCAAATACCGAATATATGGATACCGACTGCCTCGTTGGTCTAGTGGTTGTAGTAGTTCGACTACTGAACATGAGGTCCTGGGTTGGAATCCCAGGTCGGGCCATAAAATCTATTATTGAATTTTTCTGTCAAGAAATTCTCAGTAACTGCCCGGAGTCAGGAAGTTGGCGGTGTCTCACCCCCGTGCCTCGGAAAGCACGTATAGCAGTTGATCCTGCACCTGATCTCTCTCCCGGTCGTGTCAGTTTACCGTCCCATCGGATTACGAGAGTGAGGGAATAGAGAGTGCACCTATGCTTGCGCATACACTTGGGCACTATAATCCCGTCCTGCGCCGTTGGATAGCCTCAATTGAGGCAATATTGATACCATTTGGCCAAAAACCAAGTACTTGAGTAAGATGTTTTGTTAGTCAAATAAAAAAAAATTGGTAAAATACAATTATTGATTTATTTCATGTTTTTTTTTATTATAATCATTAAGGTAGTCACAGGTACATAAACTTCTGTATTATAAAAAATAACAAAATACCATCAGATTTCTCTCAGGTCTGTGCATGTAAATTATTGTAATTAAAGTGGAAAATTACGATGCAGACAAAATCAGAATCAACAGTGAATAAAAAACAATAGTTCTGTCCCAGCCTAATACTTTTGCCCAATATTTAGCTATTCAGCCAGGAAGCCCGCAGAACATTCGGTATTTGGCGTATGGCCAAATAAACAATTTGTTGCAAGTCTAATTAAAATTATTTCACAATTGGTCAAGATTATGCATAACTTACATACAAAAAAACATGCAGTTGTATTTAGAGCCTATTCCTTTTTTGAAATTGGCCCTTTAGATAATATGGTCAATATTCTATAGTTGTTAGTTTGTTATTGATTTATTATATTATAATTTGTTTTATTAGAATAAAATAAGTAACATGATAAAGTTAAAATTAGTTTGAAGTCCTTACCTATCATACCCAGGAATCGGAGATCCTATGTGGAAGCTGCAGTATAAATTATCTGATTCACTAGAAGCTCTTTGCCTTCTTCGTCCTTCAATGTTAAATTTTGGATCTTGATATGGTCTACTTTTGGGTTTTTTAAGAATCCCTTGAGGTGGGGACTTTGGTAAAGGATTATTGAGTATTTGCTTTAATGGCTGCTTCACTACAGACATATCCATCATTTCTTGGTCTACTCTTTCTAAAAGTTCTTCTACTTTAGGTAAACGGCTGTCATCCACTTTTGAATTTGACATAGGAGTTACTAATAATGGTCTAGTAGGACTTGATCGATGTAACTTTGATCTAGCTGCCAGATAACTAAGCAAACAAAATTTATATAAGATTAAAAAACCACTCTTGTTAAAGAAAATTAACACAATTTAAATACAATATAAAATTTAAATATAAATACTTTGTATGTTACAACTAAAATTATGATAGAATGTAACCACATAGCATAGTTGACATTTATGAAATGTTAGGTTATGTCAAATGCTTACCTGTGGTGCCTCTGCTGGTCGTGTGACATAGCGTAGTCACCGTTTTCGGCGGCGGCAAATGAACACTCGTAACGGTAGTGATCGTAACTCTCCTCCTGAGCGCCGTTTAGGGTAAAGTAACTTTTGTTTGGCAGGGTGCGTTGGTAACGAGAATTATAATCCGCTGACCGATCGCGCGTCACATCCTCGTAGGGTGACCTATCCACTCCTTCGCTGCGGCACCGTCGCCGAAGTACACGAGCTGGCCCCCGACCAGACAACTCCAAGACTGATCCGAGAGGATCGCACGAGTCAAAGTTTCCCTCGAAGTTTGAGGATGTACGTCTGTTATCCATATCAGACGCGCCTACACACGACACATGATCTAGTGTCCACATTGATCACTTAACACACCACACCACGCATTTCACTGTTGCACTAGTAATTTTATTTATTGTATACATCCGATGAAGCTGAAAACGGCGTCGAGATCGAAGGACGACAGCTGACAGAATATCGAAACAACGTGCCAGTTCTCCCGCCAAAATTGAAAGAAAAATACGTTCTTTTTATAAATTAGCCTAAAAAATCTTTCCATACACCAACAAACTATTGAAACGAATTTAGTCCACACTATAGCATATTGTAGTGCTATATATTTCTTTGAATTCGTAGTAATGGCGATCGTTAATTTGTAAATATGTTGATCAACTAACAAGATAGATTAGTATTGATTTTCTTGTTATATATTGTAATACCTAATAACATTTTGAAACTGCAAAATAATAAAATAAAATATAACTGATAATGATACTATTTCACATCAATATGTAATTAAAAATTAAGAGTTTGTGATGAAACGAAATTAATTTTCCATTTTCATAGTTTGCTGTTTTCGGGGTTACCAACTTCGCTTCTCAAAAAAATGCCAATAAAAGATAAAATACTGAAATATACCCCCAAGAGATAAAACGAAATGTCCCTAAAATCAATATAATTATAACCTAGGCCCCCGAAAGGAATGCAACAAAGCACTATTAACTGTAAATAGCATTTATTAGCATTAGCACTTGAAAGTTTTGGTCAGAAGAAGTAATAAGAATATAATCATCAATATCTGTAGACGTGGTAAATTATTATTCGCCCATATGTAGTGCAGATGACTTTTAATTCCTTTAAAATTAAAGAATGAACAAAAAAGAACAGTTATTTGTGGGCCATACAAATACTTGTACCGTTTGGAATTTGAAACCGCAGCCCACAGCGTTGCAATTCTCTTTTTAACTAAGGAATCATTGAAATCCAATAAAGTGGTATAAAATTATTTTCCGAAAAAGAATCAAAAGAATCTCCTTCTTTTACGAAGTCGGTTGAAAATATATCAATGTAATTATTAGTGTATGTCTACACGCTCTTATTACAAAAGATCTCCACGATACAAGAGAAAGTTTAGGTGTAGCTTTTTTAGGTGTAGCTAAAAAGGAAAAAGAAAGAATCTTTCTTCAATAAATTCTCGAGGTTGATGTAGGTCACTAAAAAAGTAAAAATACGCAGTCAACACGTTAAGTACCAAATACTATAGAATCTAGCAACGCAATCGGTTGTTCACGCTCTCACTACAGATAATGCGACCTTTATCTACCTAATTAAATCCATTAACACTTTAAACGAGCTCGCTATGGGTGGTATCGAATATAAAGCATCGATTTACGCAGAACAATCGTAATGTTTCGCAGTGTAACGGAGTCAAGTACGTTGCCTATTACGATCAACAATGACGCGGTAATGAAACAGTTTGGCGACAATACAGCGATCACTGGGCGATAATTGTTAACTATAACCAAATTGTATGTAACATAGAAAAAATGCTACTTTTTTGTATATATATTCATTCTGACATAGAGTGGAGACCGCTGATTAGTGTTAAATTATGTAAGGCAAAATTGTAAATGGATCTTAGATCTGATTACGGTGGCAGTGATTGCATTTAAAATTTATTAGCTTCTTTTACATAGGGAAATGCATACGCATTCCCAGCTTTAGCAGCACCTTCACCGCATATTGGCAGGACCACGCGAACGCTTTCGTACACATACACGTAACGCGGACCCACCAGCGCCGGCCAACCCATGGTAGTCTCTCCTTGGGAGATTAATTTTCCCCCCTCTTCTCCTGTCTCCCTCCGCGGCCATATCACCGTCGCATCAATATAGTTGCAGAGGATAAGGCGAGTAGAGCATCTCCTTTTCAACACTGCTCTTCCCCAGCAAATCCACCTCTGTTGCAGCGGTTGGGGGAGAGGACACCCCTATCGCTGCATTAGACTTGCCAAGCTCATTGGGAGTGGCCAATTCGCACCGGCCGTTCACCTTTTGTCAGTTATATGGGTCCCTCTTTGTTTGCTATGGCAATTAAGCCCTGCCAGGATAAGGAAGAAACCTTGCAATGTCTTTTTTGTCAATTTACCAAAGTTTCATCGTAATCGCATGAATGGTATCAAAACATATTGAAAACGAATAAACAATGAAACAATTTTTTTCTGTTCGAAACTTTCGCAGGCGTGTCCAAAATAAGTCACCAAGGTTTCATCGTAATAATTATATGTTTATTTTCAGTTTATACAAAGGTACTCTGTGGTTTTGGTTTCGGTAGAACTAGTTAGACTCATAGATTACTGACTATATACTAGAGAATTTGGATGATACTGCTCTGCTCACAGAGTACCTTTTGTATAAACCGAAAATACTGCTGGGTTTTACATGGCGAGGACTAGAGACGATTTTACACGTGGTAGAGCCATTGTGCAATTATATTAGTAGTATAGTTGTAGCACGAATGGGTCAGCTCGACCGGGGAAGGACCTCGCTCTCACAGAATATCAGTGTGAAATAGTGGCTTAATGCTGCTGTGTTTCGTATGGTGAGTGTAGAGAACCGGAGACCCTTTTTACTGGAAAAGAGGCATTCCATCTTAGCCCTCACGGGTGACAACGCATCTGCATTTTGATTTGTAATCGAGGATAGATATAGTCTATGGGCCGCAGCAACCACTTATCATCAGCTGGAGTGTGTGCTCGTTTGTCACCCTATCCTATAAAAAAAAAACAATAATTATATCTAAAGGGGCCCCGAAACTGTCAAACGGTTTGATTCAAACACGTAGATTTTGGTTTGAGTCAAACCAATTTGATCATTTACGCCGTTGGTATGACGTTGATATGGTTGTTTGATCAAACGTTACGTGTTTGAAGCTTGTTTGGTCGAAATTTATATTTTGGTTTTGTTTGAAGCACCATATCTTAATTTGTAACAATCTTTGCACCAAATTCCTTTTCTTTTTTTCTTATTATTTAAGCAAGACATTAATACGATAAACATGAGAAATTTTTTATCCGTAGTCGATAGCATTTTTTGTAATCACAATAGTACTTTCTTGTTTGAACTTTGAAGCCACACTGCGCGCTTCTGTTTGATGCGAATTCAAAGCGACATGAAACGGTTTGGTCAAACACGTGAGCTTTGAATCAAACCATTTGACCGTCTTGGGCATTGATTTATATATTACACTAGATCAGTAATAACCGCGCCAAAGCGTTGCCACTGCACATATGGCCACAGCCATATACCTAGCTAACGTCAGTTCGGTGTTCAATGTAACGCCGACAGAGTTGAGCCGCGACAAAAAATGGGTAAATGCGTAGTGAAAGAATGCTATTCAAGGTCACAAAAACGTAATAAATCAAGCGGGATCACTTTCAACATATAATTTTTAGTTCTTGTTTTCATATAAACGTAAAAACCTCAAATAATTAATAAAAATATCCAATATTGCCATTTAAGTTCAATGTGGGCACTTTTCCGTGTTTGTGACTATCCTACATTAATGGGAGACTATATAATAAAGCCGTGGTAGCTCAGATGGTTAGCGCTCGCTGTAAATTTCACAGTACGCTAGCAAACCGGGTTTGATCCCCGCCGGCACCAATGAAATTGTTAATTGCAATTTTAAGTGCTGATTTACCACGTGTTCGCGGTGAAGGGAAACATGGTGAGGAAACCTGCATGTCTGAGAAATAAGAAAAAAATATTTCGAGGACATGTGAAGTTCACCAACACGCATTGGGGCAGCGCGGCGGACACTTCCTTGCCCTAAAACCCTCTCAGAAATGAGGGGAGGCCTGTGCCCAGCAGTGGGACGTATATAGGCTGTAACTTTTTTTTAACTTTATATAATTAATGGAGTAAGTTAATTTGTTACCTCTGGTTTTAAATATTTTGGAAATTATAATAAAAACTACCTTTTAACTTTCATACAAAATAATTATTCTTATTTTAGTTTATTCGTGAATTATATATTAAATATATTTTATTGCCTATTTTATATGGTTTAATTTATTTGTACAATAAAAATACTTATAAAAATTTGTTTTATTTCATCATTATGTTTACTTATATATATAATAAGCTTTGTATCCTTTTCTTCTAAGGGGACGCAAGAAAGATTTTAAAATAAAATATATTTTATAAAAACAATTAACTGCAGCTTGAAAAAACTCATTTTTATTGAATATTTTAGGCAAAAATTCATATAGTAAGCCACACCAACCCGCCATTGCATGTTTGTGTGTCTATCTTTATCTAATCTTGGCGACGATATTGTTTTCGCAACTTGTGTAAGTGAGACAGATATATATTTATTTAAAATTGTTATTAGTTTCAAAGTTACGTCGTCGCATTTGGATAGTGGTTACACTTTTTTCGACGCGCGGTAATGTGGTTTGCTCGTCTAGTGTTGTATAACACAATGATCTCGGGGCCCCTTTAGTCAATAGTCATAAGAGGTGGCAACGCATTAGTATTTCAGTTCTCAGCGATGTTAGATGTGTCTATGGGACAGACATATTACCATCAGGTTCGAATTTGATCTCTTAAGAGAGACAAAGCCCTATTGTGGAATGTTACTGCTTTTTGTCAAACTCTAATCCCAGGAACACTTCGTTTAGAGTTGGGGCAGCATTAGAGATGGAACTGAGTAAGTTGCGCAAGACAATACGTAAGGTTCACGTGCGATGAAGTTTTTAGAGGAACTGTCGACGGCGCTAGTGCTAAGAGGATTGATTCTTTCCTCGCTCAAGGTTAAGTATAGCCATTCAGTGAGAAAAATTAGTCAGCGTTCTTATCTGGGCTTAGGACTATATTATGATAATGCTTTTAATGTCTGTAATGTTACATAACATGGAGGTGTGAGAACAGGAGAACGATCGCTATGTGCTAAAGCATAGCCCGGCTATCCCTGAAAATTTGTAGAATTTATAGCCGCGCTGCCGTGGGTAGGTAGTATCTGCGAAGTAGTTTTTTTTTTAATTTTTGTCAAAAAGAAACATTAAAATATGGTGAAATATTATAAATAAAATAATAATAAAAATAAATTAAAAATAATTAACAATTTATTAGGTATTAATGTGTATTCTCATCTGGTTGGGCTGTATAAATATATATAAAAGAAAATGATAAATATACATTAATATATATTTCATATACTAACATAAATAAATAATACATAAATAAATAAAAGCCCAACCAGATGGAGGCTCTAAGCAGGGGAGACCAAATGGCCGAGGGTTAGAGGGAAAGGGAAAGAAACCGGCGGACGATGCGGGCGGTATCGAGGAGCAAGGCCTTCTGCATTTGACCCTGGTTCGGTCCGTCACGGAGTCCCAGCCACCTCAGATGACCCGAGAGGCTGACTGGGATTACCCCGTTTGTAGAAACGACTACAGGAATAATTTCGGTCGGCAGACCACCCCACATGTCGTTCAAATCATGAGCCAGGTCCAGATATTTTGTTTGCTTATCTGTTTCGGATTTCACGAGATTCTCGTGATACGGAATGGTAATGACGACCAAAAATATCCTTGACTGTGCCCGGTCCATCAGCACAATATCAGGCTTATTCGCAAGAATAGTCCTATCTGTGATGACAGCCCGGTCCCAGTAGAGCCTGGTGCGATCATTTTCGAGTACTGCTTCCGGCAAGTACTTGTAATACGGCAATTTACGGTCCACGAGACCGTATTTCAGAGCGAGGTCCTGGTGTACTTCCTTATAGAATGGATCATCCGATCTCGCCAGGAAGTAATTAAGGAGGCTGCACACTTCGCGATTATGCATGGTGAGCGCGCTCAAAAAGCCACGCCCACCATTGTTTTGTGGCAAGTTCAGCCTCATTACTGACGATCTTGGATGATGCGTCCCATGGGACGTCATAGTAGTGCGGACTTTTTTATCCAAAGCGTTAAGTTCGGTCTGAGTCCACCTTAGTATGCCAAAGGTATACATGAGGGCAGGTATCACCCAACCATTATATGCGTGTGTCTTATTCACACCAGACAAAAGGCTGTTAAGCACTTTGGTCAAGCGTGCATAAAACACGTCGCTAACTGACTCATACCAGCCTCATCGATACCGATGTTCTGTGACATACCTAGGTATCGGTACGTTTCAGTCTCGGAAAGGGTCTTTAAGTTGACGGACATAGATAAATCTATGTCCTCAGAGTTAGCAACCCTTCCCCTTTCAACATGGAGGACCTCACACTTATCCGTTTCCAGCTCCATTCTAATAGAATTGCTAAAATCACAAGTGATGTTTAACATGACATTTGTCCCAGCAAACACCATCCTGACGGTGCGCACAATTCTTGGCCTGTTATTGCCTGATATGAAGCATATCAGTCTGCCGATGAGAGCTCTATGCCTTTGCGATACGTTCCTTAATTCTTTTTCTCCATGCTGGGATAGCGCTGCTTTGGACAGTAGCGCGCCGTGGAAACAAATTGTTACCAAAAGCTTTCCTAGATGTTTTATTCATTCGAAATCCTAATAACACAATTGGTCACACTGTGTATAGAAAAAAGACCCATACCAACCGATATTTAAATGGTGAATCTCACCATCATCCTTCACAGTTAGCTACCGTGGGTAAATCTTTGTTTCAGAGAGCACGAGGGATCTGTGACAGAAAACATCTGGCCGCCGAACTTCAGCACGTCAAGCAAGTATTGCAAGACAACAAGTTTCGGGTCCCGCGCCTACGTCACAGTGACCGAGTGAAGCCGGCCACAGTCGAGCGTGTACCTGCTGTACTACCATATGTCAGAGGAGTCACAGACAAGGTTGGCTACATCTTGAAGCGAGCTTCTATTAAAACATACTACAAGCCGCCGAAGAAGATTAGTCAATTTTTACCATCCGTCAAGTGTAATATCCCTCTACAAGATGCAGGAGTGTACAAGTTAGATTGTGAATGTGGTCTCTCTTACATAGGTCAAACAAAAAGATCCATAAAAACTCGCGCGAAAGAAAATATAGCTGACGTGAAGCACCGACGCTCCGGGAAGTCTGCAGTCAGCGAACATGTTCAAGATCGTCCCCACCATTACATTCGTTTTGATAAACCACAAATTCTCGCAAAAGAACACCGATTCCTACCAAGGATGATACGCGAGGCTATTGAAATTAAAAAACATCCAAATTTCAATAGAGAAGATGGATGGGTGCTGCCACCTGCTTGGGATCCTATAATTAACAAAATTAAACCCAAACCTAAGAATACCACTGCAAGACTTCATGATACTATAAGCTCGTTTTGCGTAAATCGGACCGAAAATTAATATTCAAAAACTGAAGGTAGCCGGACTAACTATGACATTGGGACGTCAAACATCTCAGTCCCCCCCCGTGACCATGGTTGCTGTAAAGCACCCGAAACGTCGGAAATTAAAAATAAGTAAAAGTAGTGAAATAAACGCGATAAAATCCGTAAATTTAGTTTTATTCAAATTAATGTCTTTAATCTGTCGAGGGTCGACTCGACTGTTAGGTGTTACGGAATGTATGGAGTGTAGAAGTAAGTACAGACTGTGTATTAAAAAGTGTCCATAAAAACCGTTAAATAAGGGTGGCGCCACTATAACTACGGGGTAAATTTTAAAGACCGCACCGAAAAATATTAGTGGGATAAACGACTTTTTCGAGGTTATATTTACTAAATAAAATTATTTTAGATTTTAGAGCTACTGAGCAGTTTAGCACCATACTTAAACCGTCGACAACTGCTAAGTTCATTTCATCCCAGTAGCTACTCCAGCGCTGTTGTGGAGAGTTTTTCATAGTTTTTGAACTGGTATTTACTGCTTACAGATGGCCACTTTTTCAACTGTTCTACTATGGGAGTTGGTACTCCTTACTTCTAAACTCCATAACCGAATGGATGATTACATTTTTCAACATTTGTAGACCCCACCAAAGAGTAAACCATAGATAAAAGTGCTCAGAAGTCAGAACTTCGAATATAAATACATGAATAAAGAAACCGACCAGCAGGGCTAGCATAGGCAGGAGAAAATTTATACACAGGGAAATGATAAAATCATAGATTACTGTGTATATACTAGAGAGATAAAATGTTTATCCCTTGCTCAGTTATATCCACCCTTCGGGCACGGGCCTACTGGCAGTGTTGCCAACGGATGCGATTTTTCGACAATTAGGCTACTCAGTATGGAAATCGGCTATGAAAAATTCTGAAAGGCGACTGGTCACCAAATAGGCTACTTGAGAGACGAACGATTTAATGATTTTATTAATAGCGTTGTATAGAGTCGCTGACTGTTTTACATATTGCCTCCTAGTTAAAACACTTTTAACAGCGACGGCTGTAGCCACTACGTTTATTCTTCTTTTGGCTTCTATAGAACGGTTAAACTTTATACCTTTATGCTGTCTTAGAATGAATGTAAGATGTACGGTGTCCTAACAGTAAGTACATTACTTATGGCCAAAGATATTTAAATATATATTTACTATAGAGCGGACATTGGAAACATTTACATACAAAAACTGTAAGCTCGCGCATGTGTTATACCCTCTAGCGAAACATAGCAATACTAAGCTGAATATTTATTCGGAAAACATTTTAGCTATTTCCCATTAGGTGACGCTACTAAATATAACGTAAAAATCCGTTTTAGGCACGTCGTCAATTACTAAAATATTGGTAAATAAATAGTGACGTTACTAGATAACAGAGGGCCCTTATTGCAATAATTTCTCTTTCTTCTAGAACAATCTATTGGAAATAATAAAATATAAAGATTATTTGGTAACATTATTCTTACAAATATAAAATGAAATCATGTTCATTTTTGCTCCATATCGTGACTTACAATACCTTAATGCCCAATCGAGCATATTTTCTTTAAAAATATTTTTTTAAATTTTTGAAACGAATACGTCTTGAACTTTTAACGATGTCACTAAGACTAAAATGACTAAATGAGAAAAATCGGAGATATATCCTATAGGACAAAAGTCACAGACGACAATTTTGCTGCTGATGTTCGGTCTATTACTACTATATACTTAAATGTCTTTGCCTGTGGCATAAAGATTTTCTGTAGGGTTTCTTTTTGGTATAAAATACATAATTTTAGTAAATTTCTCTTTGCCCTTTCAACTCCTAGAAATTTGGTTTTTGTAGCTCCACTTCATACAGGAATGCAATATACTAATGTTGCGTGCCATAATTAATTCCTGATACGTGGTGAGTGGTTACTCGCATCATCTAGTATCGAGCAGCAGCACTAGGAGAGCTTTCCAAAAATTCCATCCTAGATCTTTCTACGGCTAGTCAGTCAGGACCGACATGTACTCGAATATTCCAGATGTTTCAGTAGAAAAGGCCCTATTTAAGGCCGGTAAGGACCGCGACCGAGTAGTATAGAATTCAAGCGATTACTTCGAAACGATATAACTGAGAATTGTGTTTTATTATTTGTGTGTTTTAAGTTGTAATTTGTATTCGGTGATTAAAGTTTCCATTTCGTCGGCAGTTTTTATTGTTACGAACCCCAAGCTCGTAACGCTAAATAAATAAAATAAATAGATTATAAATTTATTCACAAGAAATATGGTACAAAAATCTTCTTATAAAATAATAATGGGTGCGTTTGGCAGAAAAAAGCGCTAGCAAGCGCTTATAAGCGCTGAAATAGTTTTCGGCCAGGACACGATTGCTACTTCGGTAGCGCTGACACAATCCGCCATTTTGCTTATTTAATTTTGTTTGTTTTGAAGTAGAGTTTATAAGTTGTTTTGTGCAATATTAGTTTTAAGTAATATAATGACATGAATAAACATATACATGTTATTAAAAATTCATGATTGGTAAGTTTTTAATATGAATACTTTACAAACATATATTTAAATTAGGTTAGGTTCCCCCCGTTAAAACTAACATCGTGTCCAGGAGGAAAATAGCTACTTATGATTTGACAGCGCTTACCGCTTACGATCGCCATTTTGCTTACAAGCGCTTGCTAGCGCTTTTTTCTGCCAAACGCACCCAATGTATCACCATTGAGCTATTATGTACTACCTACTAGAGGCGACACTGCATTCAGCTACTCTTTTCCCTGCATGCACCCTTTTCTCAGTCGCTACGCTTGTAGGGTGTGCGCAACGTGTTGTTGTTGATTTAAAAAAATCTCTTGATAAAAATATGCCGTCGTGTATACTTAGATATTGCTTGAATAATTCAAGCAATGTCAGTAATAACCAAGGTATTACTTTTCATCGGTTAATAAGATACTTAATGAATAAAAAAGTATTATAAATTAATAATAAAACAAGTTATTCCTAAGACGCCATCTTGTGTCATGTAATATAGATTATGGAATTAATTTGTTCAGATGCGACATTTCTGTGGGTACTTAAGTATAGACGAATATATTATTATACACAATTTTTTTTTTGTAGAAACATATATGAGTTATCATAATTGGGCCAAATTTTTTATATTTAAATCTGCTCGTTATTCTTTTATATTAAGTCAAAGTGGAATTAATTCGTACATTTTTAACTCTCGCGTGCCCAGAATTTATGAACGACTCTTATTCTAATTTAAATAAATATATTTGTAATTTAAATTTTATATTAATAAGTTTTGTTAAACATACATTTAGTATGTTTTTTATTATTATACCTTTTAAAATATACAGATAAAAATATCACTAAAATGTAATTGTGATATAATATTATGTAATATATATTAAATAAGCAAATATAATATACAAAATAAATGACAAAATTTATAAATTGTTCTCGATATAATTTAGCTATTTAACAATACAATCTATTATTACCTACTGATCATTCTACCTATGTTTATTCTATGATAAAAAACCAACCGCGTGAACACAGAGTAGCGCACATGTTTTGTTTGAAATAGCTGTTCTAATACGTAAGTACATATTACTTCAATGTGTATCACATTTTTCATAATGTGATACACATTGAAGTAATATGTGACATCTTAAGACATCGTCAAAAGTTCAAGACGCATTCGTTTCAAAAATTTAAAAAATATTTTTAAAGAAAATATGCTCCGTTGGGCATTCATCAATTTTGGTATATGAAAACTTATGGTTAGAATATACAAAATTTTAGTAAAATTAAACATGCATCAGTTTACAACTTTGATATTAATCCTTTACAACACGATCAAATAAGAAACAGCGTTTAACAGACAATAGAAACGTTCTTTTATTTTTAGCAGTTCATTTACCGAATTAAATTGTTTTTCCAAAGGCTACTTTAATAAATTACGTCTAAATCGATTATAATCTAGTTGCCTTATTTCATTTGGGATTTTATTAAACACTTGAATAGCCATCACATAGCAATTTTTTGAGTACAGGCTAGTTTATAATGAAGGCAAAATAATTTTATCTGGGTATCTGGAACTATATGTTACTGTATTTTTTTATCTAGTAAAAAAATAAGGATACTTTTTTACGAATATTGAAAGTTCAAAAATGTACATGGATGGTAGCGTAAGAACACCCAATTCCTTAAATAGTGGTTTGCAAGAAACGAGTGGCCCGACGCCACAAATTGCTCGTACACAGCGTTTTTGCGCTATATAAAAGCACGGTTTACATCTGTCGAGTTTCCCCACAATATGAGACCATATCTTAATACAGCAGCCACATATCCATGATATGCTAGAAGAGAAGTGTTTCTTGACGAGATCGAAGTTAGCCTTCGCAGAGCAAAATTAAAATCCAATTAAAATGTTTATCTAAACAAATACCTAAAAATGTCGTATATTCAGTACCTAGCAGTAATTTTTCACCATTATACTTAATATCAAGTAATTGCGGCTTACTTTTAATATTGTAGAATTGAATCTACTTAGTTTTAGATAGATTTATACTTAGATTATTGTTTTTTTTAATCCATTTAACAACATTTACAATCGTAATATTTATTTCATTTTCATATTCTGTATTACTAGAATTAAAATTTATTTTCGGTACTAAAATAGAAATGTCGTCAGCAAATAATATTGTATTATGTTTGATGTAATTGTAGGTCATTGTAAATTAAAAACAGTAAAGGACCTAAAACACTCCCTTGTGGCACTCCGTAATCATTTGGTAAGTACGAAGATTTAAATTTTAAAAATTGTCGTTTTTTATCTTTTAGTTGTATTTCAACACATTGTTTTCTATCTTTAAGATAGCTATGTATCCAGTAGTAAGCTACCCCTCTTATACCATAAGCTTCATTTTTTTAAGAGAATATCATGACTAACACTATCAAATGCTTTGCTCATATCAAAGTACAGTGCAGAAATTGGTATTTTTCTGTTTATAAAATCGGTTACGATTTTTATATAGGAAAAGTTGCCAGTGTCGTAGATTTACCTTTTTGAAAACCATGTTGCTCTGGTTTTAATATGTTAAACTTATTAAAGAAATCTAAAAGTCTTTTTTCCATAACTTTCTCATACAATTTTGATAATATTGATGTAAATGTAATTGGTCCATAGTTATTAATATTATTTCTGTCACTTTTTTATGCAATGCTATAACAATGGATAATTTCAATTCTTTAGGAAAAATTCCTTAACCTCGTAAGGCCCAAGTGATTTTAGACAAGGAGAAGACAAACGCTCAATGTGCAATAAAATGTACACTATCTAGTCTCATAGTTCCGGCCCACGCACGTTTGGCGATTTTTCTATGTGTTAGGGTTAACCAGGCATTTATTATTTTTTTCTGGGTACTGAAGGGTAGGAAGAAATACAATGTGACTACTTTCACCCTTCTAGCTTTGGTTCATTTAAATGTACACTGGGCGTTAAATTGTTCTTAAATTAAAAATGAAATATAAATTATAAAGATAATTTTTATTACTAAAAGGCACAACTGGATGAGATAAAACTATTATCAAATTGTTTACTTATGATCTAGTTATTAAAAATTAAACGTTAAATGAGATCAATCATCAGGTGCCGTAAACATCAGGCACCTTTTCACATAAACATCTAAGGAAAATAACAGTATTCTGAGTAATGTTTAGTTTTGGACCTAAAATAATCTTCACAATATAGTATGAATTAACACAAATTACGCAAGATCTAACGCTTAATTTTAGTTGTGAAAGTCCCTGTAGAGCTTTCTGACTTTCGTTAGGCATAGGTGAATTTTGCAGGCCTCGCATTTGAACAGCGTTCTGTTATAATGACAATGTCGACATCTACCCACCTTTTCCGCCATATAGGGTAAATGTTTATCTCCAGTTGTTCGAAACTTATCATTGGGTACAGGAACTGATTTGTTTCCTGTGCGTCTTACTAGAGGTCGGTTATCCTCTTCTGAGTCAGTAGCTTCTGTGTTAGTATCACAGTAGGCCTCAATGAAATATTCGCCCAGCTCCATTTTGAAAGCTCGTAGTTGCTGAATTTTTTTTAAAGGAACCAAAGCTTTCAATTGATCTTTTTTGTACTAGTATCCAGGAGTTGCTTATAGCTAAATCAACCATTGAGGCGAAAAAACGTTGTGTCCATTTTCGGGTCCTATAGCGATAGGGACATACAGCCAAAAGACGGTCGGCAAGATCGACTCCTCCCATTTTCTGGTTGTATTGTCTCACTACCCTGGGGCGTGGTACGGTCACATAAACTTTAGTTTTCTTGAACCAGCGTCGACACTCGTCAGATTCGATGTTCGCTTCAACAGATGATAACAACAAAACAGGTTTATTATCGTAATATTTCGTAAAAGCTATATTGTCATCATTTCGGACAATCACTTGGCTGCTTCCTCGTCCTTGTTTCTTAAGTTCTGTGTCATTTATCAGTAAATGGCGCACATCAGCAGGAATCCGATTTTTCATAACAGTTCCAGTCCCACGAATTCCGTTCTTTTAAAGCTCGTTCAACAATTTCTCCGACGTAAAATACCTGTCAAAGCATATGACATGACCGGGAACCAAAACTTCTATCAGCGTAAGAACCGCCTTTTCTCCTAAACCAAACGTGGTATTCTCATACCCAGGATAGGTAGTTCGGCCTTGATATAAGTGAAAGTCACAAACAGTACCATCCGGGTTTGCTAAAACAAAAGCCTTTAAGACGACTGGATTAGGCTTACCCGGACAGTACTGCTTAACTGCACAGGACCCAGTAAATGGAATGATCATTTCGTCTAAAGACAGACATTGGTCTTTCTCTTGTTTGTGGCATCCAGCTCGTATGCTTTCGATTAGAGGGCGCATCTTCCACAATTTATCCCTAGCTCTCATCTCTGGCGTAACATCATGGTCGAAAACCAATTTCAAAGAGTTTCTCAGCAAGAAAAATCGGTTCCTGGACATGTTATCGGCTATAATTGTCACCCTCCATTTTTTTCCCAGTACATCCTTAGTTTTGGATAATTGACTGCTGCCATAATTAATGTTATGCCCAAGTAGATATACAGTTCCTCAGAAGTTAGAAACAAGCTACGTCCTGATTTCTCGATGGCAGTCTGATTAGACTTTCTCTGTATGAGATCAATGAGCTCATCATCTATGTATTGCTTCAAGTAATCAGTTTTGGTAAACCCTTCCGTGTCTTTAACCAGATAAGCAGGCTGAATCATTTGGGGGAAACGAGGGTCAAACTTTTTCACACTCCATGTTCCGCTATTAGGACAGTCTTCATTATTAACACTGCTTTCTTCATCCTCATTTTCCTGACCTCTTCTTGTTCCAAGTCTGTGACTACGCCTATTTTCTCTATTTCTTGTACCACGTCCTATCCCACGTCCTCTTCCGATCCCTGTTCCGCGTCCTCTTCCGACCCCTGTTCTAAGTCCTCTTCCAACTCCTATTCTGCGTCCCCTTACTCGCCTGGTTGCATGGCCTCTTCCACGTACTAAACGTTCTTCACTTGAAATATTACTTTCAGCTTCTGAACTACTACTTTCGGTGACATTATTATCACATTCAGTCGAACTTGCAGTAGGGAATTGAAACTCGGAGTCACCGACATCTTCGTCGGACGGTACGAAATCTTCTATTTCAGAGTTATCAAGCAGATCTTCTATTTATCACGTAGGAGTACTAAAAATAATTATTTTAATTAATTGACTAACTCAAATCAGTAACACCCAATGTGCAATAAAATGAACACTATTTTACAATTCAAGATAAAAACGAGAATATGTAAGACTGCCTAAAAATACCTACAATTCCTAAAAATATACAAATTTACCCATGTTTTGTCATAATTTCAATATGAGAAATCATAGGATTTTACCAATTAATCAAGATTACTCACCTGGCTTTTGAATCTTAGGCATGGTGAAAGAAAATGGCCGATTTTGGCCACTTGACATATACTGCTGTCAAACGTCAGCTGTCAAAATTTCATCCACACTAGTTGACCAACGACAATATTCAAACGAGTTTGACTTTAGCGCGAAAATTTAAAAGTATAACCATGAATATTTTAGTGTACATCGCATTGTACAGTGGGGCTTTCTGAGAAAATTTTAATTTATATTCGGGGCCGGAATGTAAATATTGTAAATATACAAAGTAATGTGCATTGGGCCTTACGAGGTTAAGATAGATTGAGCCAAAATATATACAGGTAAAGTAACTTTTTCTTCTTAGTGTTTTAAATGTCCATGTAAGTTTCCTAAGTCTATTCATGATTAATTCAATGTGTCTATGACATGACAAATTTTGGTCCACTATGACTCCTAAATAATTAGTCTCGGAGACCTTACTAATTAATAAACAGCAGCAACTAGTACTTAAAGGATCACAGCATGTGTGAAGCTTAATTTGGAAATTATTATTAGGCTGAGTTCGAATATAATTTGTAAAACATATATAACTAGTTTTCAAAGTATTTAAATTAAGTAGGTTAGTGTTCAGCCACTTAGCGATTCTAGTAAGGCCTTATTCAGCAGATCTATGAACAGAATCCCAGGAGTCACTAGTAAATATTACTGCAGTATCATCTGCATAGGAGATTATTTTGCCCTCGTTAATGTCCATGTTGGTTAGATTATTTATGTAGATTAAAAACAAAGTAGGACCTAGGACACTGCCCTGTGAAACTTCGAATGTTATATCTGATTCATCGCTTAAGTATTCACCTATCTTTACCTTCTACTTACGATCCTTAAAATAGTCTTTAAATAAATCTAAGTGAGTACCCCTTATACATGTATCGTCAAGCCTGTGCACAAGGATTGATTTTACACATTTCCAAGAGATCCTCTTAAGCGGCAGACTTTGATTTCAGCTTGTAGAAATCATGAATCTTGGATACCTAAACGGATTAGCACCATTTGCTCCAAACATTTTGATAAATCATATTTCATACCCCAAGGTATCAATAAAAGAAGGTTAGCCGATACTGCTGTACCAACCTTGAACTTGTGGGAGGTAATATCTAGCTGTAATTATATCAATAGATTAATTAGTTTTATTATTACCCTTAACTCCAATATTATTCTTCTTGAAAATATTCTGGAAAAGTTTACAATTATGACTTGACTTGATGAAACTAATTTTACTGATTTTATCGCGTTAAATTTTGCGACATTTCCGACATTTTAGGTACTTTACAATGCGAACTTTAATATCGCACCTTTGACAAAATGCGGCACGTGTTGAGGCGGCATGGCACAAAAACGACAGTATCTAAAGAAACGGACTTTACATCAAGGGAAATTAAACTTAACTAATTAAACTAGAAATACTAGATTCGCTGACAGAGACATCTTTGATATATAAAGAAAACAATCAGGCACAAGAAAGGATAGAAACTGACGAATGCGAACTTTTAAAGAGACAATTACTTAAAAGTAAGTTGGAAAACTGCCCAGGTAAGATGTGTAGGAAGTCGATGGATGCAATTGGATCAGAACCGTGCTTTGTGGCATCCCTTGAGGGAAGCCTATGTTCAGCAGCGGACTTGTGAAGGGTTTTAGGTAATGAATAAACAAACACTAGAAATCACATTTACCAACGTTGAACTTATTCGGACCATGATGATCTGTTTATCGATAAAAATATTGACATAGTCCTTGCCTTACGTTGCTTACGCATGTAGACAGCGGCACCAGTGTATCAACACGTGTACAATTTGATGGTATGCGTAAATGCAATGAACAAATGTAGTGAGCGTATATAGTGACGTAGTGTTTTTCACAGAGTTAAAGCGCACAGACAAGCAGACAACATCAAAGGACTGTATATAACGTAGGTTTAAGATAGCTAACATACTGCTTGAATATAATTTTTTTTTTAATTTTTTTTGTCAATATTCGATTCAATTTTAATGGTACTTACAATATGCAGAATTGCTTACTTGATTAGCAATGGGTTTAAAATTCGAAATTGGTTTTCTTGATAGATATCACCGAAAAAAATATTTCAACTATAACAAATACTTTTGAATGAAATTATTGGCATACTGTTCTGTAAACTCTAAAAATGTAGTTAACGTAAGTATTGAAACATTACCTATATTTGAATATTAATTACAATATAAAAGGCCGTTAAGTATACCTTAACTGATTTTTAGTATAGCATTGACAATAATCATACGCAAAAATGCGGCTAACCTACTTTAACTTTCTTTTGATTTATATTTAAATTATATATTATATATATTTAAATTATACACTTGGACTACACTTTATTGCTGTTAAGTGATATGACTGCCTTATAGTATAGTTTATCAGCAAATAATCAAATTAAATAGAAGTGCAACTAAACTAAAGGTAGTTAAAGGTACATCAATCTCACGGAACCGCTTTTTTGATTAGTATTAGCGTAGGTACATTTTTGTTAAGTGAGTTTGGAAAGTTGCTAAGTGTAAAATAAAATGTGTTTTAGTTTAAAGAATATCAAAACTTTATTCATGCTTAGCACAAACAATTATAAGGAAAAACAAGAGATTGTTTTTTTATTCTTAAATAACCTCTTTTTTATTTTGAAATGTGATTTTCTGCTCTACTAAACCGTTTTCAATTATAATTCTTCATTTTCTGCTAAATCCGATCTGAAGAATCTGATTTATTAACTGATTTTTTATCATGGATATTGGTAGGTGGCATAAAGTATGATATCGACTGATTGTCGTCTTCGGAATCAGAACTGTTTTGCGGCATCTCCACTGACGGTACATAGTCCATTCTTTTACCGAATCACCGGCCTCAAAATCTTCCCCGCTTTATTCTTAATAATGGCGCTCTTCTACTGGTACTGGAAGACGTACTGTAGATGGCAATGAGTAAGTAATTTTATAGACTTTTGCTTATAGATAGACATAGACTTCTTTGAATTTGGAGCTATTCGGCGGCATGTTTACTGATTTCAAAGCTTCACCGGAGTTAAAATCTTTATCGGCTAATTCAATGTAACGATACTCTTTGGCATATTTGGAGTTATTCTGGGACATACTCATCAGCGGCACACAGTTTTTATCTATAGCGATCAATTCTTAAAAAAATAAAATTAAAATAAAGTGAATTTATTTCAGACTTTTGGTTCATAAAAGTGTTAGAACAAAATATGAATTTACAAATTATGTTACTAAAACCTAATAAAAACAACACTAAAACATTAATTTAAATATTTTCCGGGCTAGTTTGTGGCACTTGGTATACACGCATATGTGTATATCCAGTGTTTCCATGTATGTATACCCAGTGTCCTTGACTGGACAGTCTGGTTTGCTGGTTCTTCCCAGAACAGAGGTTTTTTTCGAACCAGTGGTAACGTAAAATATTGACTTTCAATAAGAATTACTTGTAATCTATATTGAATAAAAAATTATTCTATTCTACCACTAATAACCTTCAGATACGTTGGCATAGTACTACATCCCTGATGCACTGCAAAATCACGGCAGTCCCGACATCACTCGAAAGGCTATATTGAACTATACAATTAAATATAATATAATCATTACAATTATATACAATGCTTATAGATGGTACCATTTCTTCATAATAAAAAATATTCAAAGAGTTTTATTCGTTTTCAGTTAGGTGAATTCATTGTGTATCTTTATTTTGGTGTTGTGAGATATCAAGTTTGAACATCCCGCTTAACTTTTGGAGTTGATAAAATTTTGCAAATTGATTCAGAATCACTTATGAGATCCATAGAGTATGATCAAGACCAAAGTGAATCAATTATTAAAGAACGGGGGAGTCAGTCGTGTCCAATGGCCCACTGATTAAGTTTAAATGGTTTACAGTCTTCTACTATCTCTTCTCTCGCCACGTTCACTAACTTCTTGCCTTTGTTAAGACAAGGCATTATTCAAGGTGTAAATTAAAAAATATATAAATACTCAAGCAATGTAAGAAGGGAGAGGTAAGATCCCTTACGTTCGGAAACGATTTAATATTAAATTAGGAAAAATATTAGTTTATGAATTTGGTGTAATGGTAATCCAAATCCACTTATGCACAATGAAAACTTTTGTCAGACCTTTTCGCTTGGCACCCGAGCAGCATTAGTAGCAGTGCAAGCGACCTCAAAAATGAATTGAACACTTCTTGGCCGTAACGTATTTTAAAGTTATTTTGTAATGAATATAACGCTCTTTTTTACATATTAGAGAGGATCTTGAATAAAATGTGCTATTATTGATTACTTTTTAAGTACTAACTAAATCAGGGTTTTTTAAGATATAAAAATAGCAAATTTTTATTTTTATATTAATTATTCATTATTTATTTATTTAGGTCAAGTACTAAGCTGTATGTGGTACGACTGTGGTAATTTCAATGGAGATGCCAGTATAAAAAATATTTTTATAATTTCATGAACTTAAATTTAAAATGAGTGGAAAATATAATTGTAAAAATAAATATGTAACGATTTCTCATATTTACGCGAACATTTAAATAAAACTAATTTTTACGGATTTTATCGCCTATATTAACTTTTTTATATTCCCGACGTTTCGAGCACTTTACAGCACCCGTGGTCACAAGGGGACTAAGGTTTTCGACAACGATCCTATAATTAATAAAATTAAAACCCAGCCCAAGCATACAACTGCAAGACTTCAAGATACTATAAGTTCATACTGTGTAGACCGGAACAAAAATTAATAATTTTAATCTGTAAATAACCCCCGGTAACTATTACATCGGGACGCCGAAGACATCAGTCCCTCCCGTGACCATGGTTGCTGTAAAGTGCTCGAAACGTCGGGAATATAATAAAGTTAATATACGCGATAAAATCCGTAAAAACTAGTTTTATTTTAAAAATAAATATAACTATTTTATTTACTTTAAATTCTATAAAATTTTCTTTCATTTTAATTGCAATTTAATGGGAAAATTGAGTCTTAAAGTCCTTTTCATCAGAAAAGACACATTTTTCGGAGAACTATTATACAGTTTTCTAAATCAAAACCCAAACCAAAGAATATAACTCTGACGCACTCGGACAAGAGCTCTGATCATACTTTTTTTTTAACTCTTAAAACTTGCCGATTTAATTCTTCACGTAGTACACATCGATTGCTGAACTTACACTTAGACGCTTTTTAGAGTAGCACATTCACTTTGTCGCTGTTTAAATATTATTAAAAGTATAATTCAAAGGTTCATCATACACTAAAAAGCAGTGAATGCTTTTTTGGGAAATATGTGATTTTAATATATTTTTTAAATTCTACGCTTAAAAATAGTTAAGTGTTTTAGCCGTATTTTGGCTACTACAAGTGTTTTCCGCTTTTTAGCATATTATTAGGTATAGCATAGCGTGACTGCAACTAAGGAATAAAGCAGTTATTTACGCTTAACTGCCTCTTAGCTTAGAAAATGTGTTTAACTGCATTTTTTCTTAGTTTTATAACATCAAATATGAAATTTCAACTAAGAAAGTAAATCGTTAAAATCTCTTAACGGCTATATAGCGTAATGGTGCATCGTAACTGATTTCTAGCGTATGACAGCAAATAAAATTTTGCACTTAACCGCCAAAATGCTTAATGTATTTCAGGAACTATCAATCGTATAAATATAAATTCCAATATTAGTCGATAGAGAATTTTTCGCTTAGTCTAGTGGTGCTGAAAGCTCAAAATCGCCAAAATGCACTATAGTTCATAAAAGACAGCTTGATCTCTGCGACAGCTGTCAGTAAAAATCACGCCTATGAAGTCCTGAATTTCTTAGTAGTACAGACAGTACCTGTCAATGTCATACTTTATGGGCATTCACTATTAGGTCGGCATCCATAAAGTATGACATTGACAGGTACTGTCTGTACTACTAAGAAATTCAGGACTTCTTAGGCGTGATTTTTACTGACAGCTGTCGCAGAGATCAAGCTGTCTTTTATGAACTATAGTCGCCTTTTTCCGTATCAGGGCAGATTGTACATTATTCAACTAACTTCATTTACTCTTGTTCTCATAAACAGCTAACTTCGCAGCCACTACTCACCGACGACAGCGGCGCTATAAATTCTAAAAATTTTCAAAGACAGGCGGGCTATGGCTTAGTATGTAGCGATCGTTCTACTTTTCTCTAACCTCCATGGTAGATATGATGATAGATAGAAAAAAATGAAGTCCAGAGAAAAGTTAAACAATAATGGTGGCCACACACGGTCAGTTAAAGTCATCAGTCGAACGGATTTAATCCAAAGAAATTTCCACACACACGATCAGTCCAACTGATCAATCTTACTGATCAGTTCAAACTTCAAAGTTCAAACCATTGTTTGAGCGATAAAACAGAAACAAAAATCCGTCGACGGTTAAGTTCACGTCAAAACACACAGTTAGTAAAATGGTTACAAGTTTCGTAGATTATAGTAATTTTAATACCACAGAGATATACTATACAAAATTACATGTCTTTTTAAGATAATAAGCAAATAAATAAACTGGAGAAAAATCTATAGAATAAAATAAAGTACAGAAGATTGGATAGTAGTAGATAAAAAGAATAGAATTTGGGTAGTACTAGATAAATAGAATAAATGATTTACGAGACAAAATAAATAAATAATTAAAACTTTATATTAAAAAAAATATAGACTCTCGATATTCATATTTTAATGCTTATCCCACCGCGCGACTATGGTATCGCTCCGCTGGCTCCACCTCTGCGTTGAGCATCGGGCGAACGCGCTAATGCTGGTACTACACTAACAGGAAACGTCAATGCCTAAAAACGCAGTAAGTATTGCTTTAAAAACGCCAAAGTTGGCTACACTTGAACGCTCCACGTCATTAAATTTCAATGCCATTGAACGGCGTTAAAGTTGGCGTTAATGTTCCTTGAAGACTTTTTATATTTGTTAAAAATGGTTCTATAAAAACCCATTAGGGTTTCCTTCACCTTTCTAATTCTTCCATAGTTGTATAAATAGATAATAATTGGATAATTCGTCGCAAAGAATCATTTTGCGCTGTACGATTCTTAAAACTTTTGTCTTGGATCCCACAAACATGGCTCTGTTTGCAGAACCTGAAGAAATGTAATAACTTTTTTATTATTCCGTTCCATCATAGCCACGTTTGACCTTGTTGAGCTCAACGTGCACAGTCGGACAAACGGTGTGTTGCCGCTCCAACGTGTTATTTCATTTTTTTTTTATAGAATAGGGTGATAAACGAGCACACAGTCCACCAGGTAAGTGGTTGCTGTGGCCCATAGACATCTACATCTATTCTCGATTACGAATCAAAATATAGATACGTTATCAGCCGTGAGGACTAAGATGGAATGCCTCGTTTCCAGTAAAAAGGGTCTCCGGTTCTCTACACTCACCATACGAAATACAACAGCATTAAGCTACTATTTCACGCTGGTATTCTCTGAGAGCGTGGTCCTTCCCCGGTCGAGCCGACCTATTCGTGGTACAACTATACTTCTAATATAACTGCAGCATGGCTCTACCACGTTATAACGATATACCGCTACTCGAGTTATCGCCAAACGGCAAACGGCATTGTTAATGTCATTGTCAAATTAACGTGTTAAGTCGTGGCCACACCTACATTCAACGTCCATCAGCGCGATAATTAACGGCATTTCTCGTTAGTGTGGCCCCAGCATAAGATTTTACAAAAATGATAAAATGAACAACTCCGTGGCGCAGTGGCTTAGCGATGAATTGCTGCGCTGGGGGCCGCGGGTTCGAATCCCGCACGGAACAAGTATTTCTATGGTCTACAAATAATTGTCCCGGGTCTGGATGTTTATCCCTGTGCAATTTATGTTTGTAAATTGCCTCCACGATACAGGAGAAAATCCTAGTGTGTGTGTGTGGGGGGGGGGGGGGTAACGTTTTTAAAAAAAAAAGTCTAGAATTAATAAAATAATTATTTGATTTGTTTGATAATCAAATATGTTGAGTTTTATAAAATAATAAATTTTTCGTATTGTATTAAGTTACATAACACATATAGGTACACTATATTTAGTTTATTTTTCTTGTGTTTTCACCCCCTTTGGGGTCATAAATTTTTTGGAAGTGTCACTCCTATAAATTTATAGTAATAAAAAATATAAAAATAATGTCACGTCACTGAGATCCTATACACACCTTTAAATTGCACCATCAGAAAGGTGAGATCATAAGTATCCTAGGTCTTTATTAGTCCTTTCAAATGAGTTCAAACGCGATCTTCCTATCTAGTGGCGTCACTGAGATCCTATAACCACCTTCGGAGTCCACCATCAGCTAGGTGATATCATCATAGTTATCTAGGTCTTCATGAACCTTTTTGAAAATGAGTTGAAAAAATCACGATGGTTCTACGTAGCATCACTAAGATTTTCACCCATCTTCTGAATCATAAGGAAGGTGACATCATCACAGCTTAGTCTTAGTCTTCATCCTCCGTCAAACGAAATTCTCTAAATATATAAAATAACTAACTTGCCAGGCAGACGTTGTTCTCCCTTTTCGACGACCCTTTGTCATGTCCTATTAAAAATCCTTAAATTTGCAAAAAAATAATTTTGGGTCACTCATGGGCAAAAAAACTATCCTATCTCTAAAGTTGGACCAAACTGCACACGGTGTGCAAATTTTATTAAAATCGGTTGAGTAGTTTAGGAGTCCATTGCGGACAAACAACGTGACACGTAATTTATATATATTAAGATAAAAAATCTAAATAGCATAGAAATAATGTATGTAGCTACTAACAAAGTAGGTACTTACCAGTAATTAAAACGAAGGGAAGCCAGCGGATTACGGCACGCCCGGAAAACTCCGTGGAGTGCAATCAGTTAAAAATTTTAACTTAAGATTTCGCACTAACAGTTTTCAGATTTACGTCAGTTTGACTGAGCAGTTTCAACTGACAGTGCGACGAAAAAAATCCGCAGGTTGTCGTCAGTTGAAAATTTCAATTTAAGATTCCACACTCACGGTCAGTTTTTGGATGTACGTCAGTTCAACTGATCATTTTAAGTGACCGTGTGTGGCCATAAGAATTACAAAAATTTATAAAATGATAGGGTATTTCTTTAGTAATCTGCCGCAAGAATATATGGTCGCCAAGTGGGCGGGTAGAGGAGGGGGAGGGGTAGGAACCTCCCCCTAAAAGGGGAAGTGCTGGGAACCCCCCTTTTTTGTGCATTTTTTCTTTAGTTATCCGCCGCATGAACATATGGTCGCCGAATGGGCGCGGAGAGGGGGGGATAGTAACCTCTCCCTAAAAGGGGGAAGTGCCGGAAGCCCCCCGTTTTGGTATGAATTAAAAAAAGGTCGTCCGGCGAAAAAGTCACATTTGGGTCCCGGTAGGAATGTGGGAGTTTTCAGGGTGGAAAAAAACCTCTGCTGTCTGTCACAAAAAGGTCAAGGTCATCAAAGGTCAAAGAATCCAAATTGAGGTTATTTCTGTTGTGTCCTGTGTTAACCTCATTTATAGTGTCGGTTCTGGCACGCTCGCTCGGCTCCTGCGTTGTGCTCACAGTTCTAACCTAACCTAACCTTAATAACGGATCTATGTTGTGTTCTATTCATTGTGATTTTTAAATTAATGGATATAACCTCAAAACTTTAATTATCGATATACACATACACATAAACACTCACGCCTGTCACCCAGAGGGGTAGGCAGAGACTACAGACTTCCATTTAGCACGATCCTGACATACCTTTCTCGCCTCTTCCACATCCATATATTTACGCATACATGCTCGTTGGTTAAGGATACTCTTAATTTGGCCCATTTTTAGTATCACGCCAATTTGGTCGACAAACTTCCGCCTAGGACGTCCCTTTCCGACTCTTCCATTCACTTCTGCAACATATATTTGCTTTGTCAGTCTTTCCGCATTCATTCTTTCTACAAGACCAAACCACCCAAGCATTCCTTTCTTAATCCTGGTCACCGCATTATCTTGCAAACCACACTCTTCTTTTATCACACAGTTTCTCACCCTGTCACTCAGATTCAGCCCTAACATACTCCTTAGCGACCGCATTTCTACTGCATTTATTCTACTCTCGTGCTTCTTCTGCCACACCCAACTTTCACTACCATACGTTAAAGTAGGGACTAATACAGCACTGTGAATTGCCATACGTGCCTTTTTTGACACATTCTGACTTTTCACAATAGAGTGTAGAGCCCCATTTACTTTATTTCCTGCATTCACTCGTCGTTCAATGTCCTTATCATATCTCCCATCCCTGCTGAATACACATCCCAAATATACGAACTCATCCACTTGCTCAATTAACTCTCCTTCTATTCTTATTTCACATACCGTTTTGCTTTCATCTCTTTCAAAAATCATCACTTTCGTCTTACTTGCGTTCACTTTCATTCCCCTTTCTTTTAATGACCTGTTCATTAATGTAACCATCATTTGCAACTCGGCCGCCGACGACGCAAGTATGACTTGATCATCGGCGTACAAAAGGCATTTGATGATTTGATTAACTCACCCGTTCTTAACCCGCATTCTTCAACTTTAAAATTTTCCAAACAGCTGTCCATAAATAGGTTGAACAGCCACGGGGAAGCTATACCCTAACACCTTTATGGATGCCAAACCAGTCCGAGTAGACCCCGTTGATTCTAACACAAGCACTCGAGTCCCTATACAGAGACTTTAATGCCTGTATCAAACCAGCGCTCAACCTAAATGCGTTCAGCGTTTGCCATAACACATCCCTGTCCACTCTGTCATAAGCCTTTTCCAAGTCCATGAACGCACAAAAAACTTTTTGGTTTTTCGCCAAAAACTTCTCCGCGATCATGCGCATGGAAAAGACTTGATCTATCTTGATAATTATCGATATCTCGAAAAATAAAGATTTCCGGCATAAAAAGCAGCTAGATGGTAATCAATAGCATCATTTCCTGTCAACAAAAGCTAAAATGATCACTTAAATCGTGCTACTAAAGCCGACCCTTTTAATTGGTAGAGGTTTGGTCCTCGATTATAATAATACCACTCACATTAAAAGGTAATGCATCGTTATCAAAAAACTAAATAAAAACTATTATAACTTAAAATGCGTGGAAAAACGTATGCAATATTACTGTGATAGCTGGATGGTATACAAAATTTTGTGTAAATTGCGACTAGGACGTAAGACTAGTCTCACATTATTCTACCGTCTATACTCTCTGTCAAGTGTAAAATCGATTATTATATTAATATACTGTGTATTATTTCTGTTTTGTTTAAAACTGCCCAGAAATACTTGAAGGCCCAAAAATACTTTTAGTTGTAATAGGTTAGAAGGTTGTGGCGGGAGCGAAGATAGCCTGACTTTATAGATAAGATATCTGATATGATCGAATCTGTACTAAAATTGAATCAGCACGGCCCGACTCCACGTAGTCTTGTCTGCTCTACTCTTAGAGTATTTTTGTGAAGCCGTAGGCGCGGAGGAAGAGCAGCCTCCGCCCGCCGCATGGGTGCTTGTGATTCGCTATGCAGGGGCGAAGGTAATGCACTTCCCGCATGGCATTCCCTTCGCCCAAAAAAAAGTGAGGTTATGATTATATTAAAAAAAAAACAGTATTAACAAAGTATACTTTTCCGTAAGGAGGGAAGGGTTAAGGGGCTTTCTCTGGTAGGACACATTGCTGTCCCCATCTTTGCCCTCCTGCCAGAGACGATAAATCTTATCATTTTTAGGTTAGGTCTATGGGACTTTCTTTTTGATTTTTCTCAAGAACGGTGTTTTACCTTTTAATGGGAGTGGTGTCGGGGGTAAGTGGAAGCTCAATACCCCGTCCCTTCCCCTCATCCCCAGCCCCCCCCTTCCTGCCAAACGATTCTAAATTTCAACCATAATACGCTCACCTCCGCAGCTTTGCCTTATTGGTCGGTTTTTGGCTACCAGCCTCAGCCGTTATGGCTCGCACAGGTTCCTGTGATTTGCTACGGCAGGCGGGGGCTGCTCTTGCACCGCGCCTACGGGTTTACTACTAAATTTTGTCATTTATTTTGTATATTATATTTGCTTATTTAATATAATAATACATAATATTATATCACAATTACATTTTAATGATATTTTTATCTCAATATTTTAAAAGGTATATGTCAAATATAAAAAAACATACAAAATGTATATTTAACAAAACTTATTAATACCACATTTAAATTACAAATATATTTATTTAAATTAGAATAAGAGTTCATAAATGCTGAGCACGCGAGAGTTAAAAATGGACGAATTTATTCCGCTTTGACTTTATTTTGGAAACCAAAAAATAAAATAAAAGAATAAGGAGCAGATGTAAAATTTATTATTTATATAATCGTCGTTGCAAATTTAAAATCTCCTATGTGACATTTTTCTCAAAAATGGATTTTACAGATATTTGAAAAGCTATTTTGAATACCCATACTTAGCAAAAACTCCCATGTGGATATCTTATTATATCGAAACAGCACGTATCATTTTTAAAACCTCTCAAGTGTCAGCCAACATTTAATTGTAAATCAAAATGACCTATGTGTCTATTGTACATATAGAGTTTTTAGTAACAATTTTATTTCACAACATTGCAAATTAAATTATCATATGTGATCACTACACTACAATTTCGCGCCTATTTTGTGCTAGAAAGAGAATATATTATTTCGTCACGCACGCAATAAAGTGAGATGGATGCGTCAAATCTAAACATTCGTCCCTAGGTCAAGGCCATGCGTCAGTGTAGCTGCCATGGGCATGCAACTTAGAACATTATTTTGAGAACAAATTGATATCTTTTTGTGCTGCCATCTTTCGTGTGGGGCATGTAAACTAAGACTTACTTTTATCGAACTAGAGGGCACACTTATGTATTAAGTCTATGCAAAGGAAACAATCCATGTGCTACGTACATACGCAATAAACAATAATGGCGGTCGCTATTCACTAATAGTAAAGCTTAAATAGAAATCAATTTAATATTATTCCGATTTCTAGTGCATTTATATACTGTGCTGTGTGTGTATTTAGAAAGGATAAAACCGATTGTGAAATTTACAATAACTACCGCATTTGTGATCGGATCTTTGAGGATCGTTTTTTATATCCTCGAACCAAGACTTCCCAGACCCCAGTCTTGAACCTTGGTACGTCTATTAAAAGCTTTCTCACTGTCATGTTTTATAGCAATTCTTTTAGCAGTAAGCCCTAGATTATAACGCAGGGTAAGGTTTACAATTCACACACTGGCTTAGCAATAAAAGCTTATTCACTTTTATCGGTTTCTTTGTTAAATATTAAGCTTTAGTCGTATTTTTCATTAGAGTCATGTCATGTGTCCCCTCTACCAACTCTTTTTTGGAAATGTGGAAAGTATACTCAATGGTAGCATATATAATGTAATTAAAAGGAAAACTATCGCAGCAAATTAGAATTAACAAGTTGGATTAGTAAAAATTTTGTTACAACTCCATAGAAAATGACATAAAACAACATTATAACTTTGTAATGCTATTGTGAACTGTAAGAAATAAACATTTTATGAAGAAATCTTACTTACTTACTACTTTCACTTATTTTTTAGTTGGTAGTTATTGTTGTCCCTTTCAAAGTACTCATATAATGAAATAGCCTCACACAGTTTCATTTGTAATACTCTTGGTTTATGCGGGTGACCCACAGTATAATTTAGGGTAGTAACAGATTACCTAATTGGTAAAGTTTTCGATTATTACTTATAACATTATTTTGAATGATTTTAATAGAAAAAAAAGCATGTATCACAATAAAAAATATCTACATATAGAGTGTAACTTCATCTTTTTGTAAATTTTAAGTATTTGACTGCTTTATTACACACCTTAATTGCACAGATCGGCAAAGAGTGCCTACTTAGTGGTAATGATTCTTGTAATAATAAAATAGATTCTGTAAACAGTTTTTATAAATGCAGAAAGTTTTTAAAACCATTACCTTGGCAGAGGGAAATAACCATGCGGGGCGTGTCCATTGGGTTTAATGGGTTAAGGTGTGGCCCGCCACGCACTTGGCCGGTACTTTTTATTTTGTGATGTGAATGATTACAATGAAAATACATTAATTTATTCCTTAATATTATAATAACACTTGAATGCCTCATTGGTCTAGTGTCGTAAATGCAATTGTTGACCATGAGATCCTGGGTTGGGCCAAAATCTGTTTTTGGGTATTTCTATCAAGAAATTCTCAGCAGCAGTCTGGAGATAAGAAATTAGCTGCGTTTCACCCCTCTTGCCTTGGAAAGCACGTAAAGCCGTTAGTCCTGTTTTCTCACTCTCCGGTCGTGACGAAATACCATCCCATTGGATTATGAGATGACCTGTGCTTGCACATACACTTGGGCACTATAAAATTTGGTCTGGGGGACATTATTATTATTATTAAATCTGTAGAAAAGTTGTGTCTGTAATTCTAATATATTTTTGAAAAAACAAGTCCAAGGGACTAAGTAAAAGGCATTGAAGCCGAGGGGGGGGGGGGGGATTTAAATTCATCATTGTTTTGTTAAAACTAATTTTAATGATGAAAGAATGTACATATTAACACAATTTTTTCCAAATTTAAAAAGGTTAATAAAAAATTGATTTTAAGACAATTTGGTTATTGATACCTTTTTTATGTATACATCAGAAGATACACCTGATATAAAAAATAGCAGGTGATTATAGACATAAGATATTAATGCAATTACGAAAAACTTCATTCACATGTTCCTATAACATATTATATCTATGCCAAATATCAATCATTTATGTTCAATAGTCTTTGAGAATTCAAAACCAAATCTTTGACAAACAGACATAAAGAAAGACACACAGCGAGGTGACTCTAATAGTGATTGAATTTTGCTAAATTTAGAAGGAAACAACATTTATCAATGTTGCTTAATAAAACCCCACGCGTGCGAAGCCGCGGGTAAAAAGCTAGTAATTATGATATATGGTATGTAGCAGTGAACAAAACAAGCCCAAGAGAGTTTTATGTGTTACTCATATACTTTCACTACTATTACAGGTTTAGATGCTGAAACATTAGGAATTGAACCCACATCACTTATACCGGATGTACTTTCTTCACAAATTTCTACTACAAGATCACACGATAATCGTATAAGAGGTATTTAATTTATTTTTTTTAAAAGAAGAGGGGGCGTGGAAACGAGCATGCGGCTCACCTGATGGATAGTGACTACCGCCACCCATGAAGGACCACAACACTAGGGGCATACGCATTGCCAGCTTTAAAAAAAAGAGTAGGCTCATTTTTTGAAAGTCCCAAATTGTATTGGTCCAAAAAATTCTCTGGTGGTAGTATAATATTGATAAACTCCTTAATTATTGTAACTATATTCTATTACTATACCAGCAAGTGTGCGATTAGTTAAAGATTTAGTGACTGGAATTTAATAATGATAATGTCCTCCAGACTGAATTTCGGTCACTGCGGCCAGCCTCAACGGAGACTAGCCATCGGCGTGGGACAGGATTATAGTGCCCAAATGTATTCGCAAGCACAGGTGCACTATCTACTCCATCACTCTCATATTCCGATCGGACGTAAACCGACACGACCGGAGAGATATCAGGCGCAGGACCAACGGCTTTACGCACCTTCCGAAGCACGGGGGTGATATACCGTCAATTTTCTGACTCCGGGCAGCTATTGAGAATTTCTTGATGGAAAAACCCAATAATTAATTTTTTCGCCCGACCCGGGATTCGAACCCAGGACCTCATGATCAGAAGTCGCGCCAATACAACTACTAAACCAACGAGGCAGTCAATTTTTAAGGCTGGAATTTACTATAATAATAACAAGTACAACATTAAGATTTAATATCCTGAGAATCTTTTTATAGCTGAAACAAGTCAAAAGGCTTTATATCTAAACCTGGCTCACAACTCACTAGGTAAATAACATGTGGGGTAGGCAGTTGACCGAAATTATTCCTGTATCCAAACCTAGGAACGGGTTAGTCGTGGTTGCACCTTGCTTTTGTTGCATCTGAAATAACTAGAACTTTGAGAGGAAGCACTCCAGACTCAAAACTCTTGCAGATATAACTTCAAATTTTTGTTATCACTGGTCCGCAAGCCATGCAGTAGGAATGCTACTTTTTTGCACTGTGCACACAGCAGCGCTGTGCCAGCTCCAAAAGCATTCTAATAATATATTGCATAATATGTATAATATCATTACAATGCAGAAGTTAGAATTAAAATTCTTTAAAAAAAGAGATTCCAATACAATCAGGTCTACGCTGTCATTATTTCATCTGATCTCTATATGATTATCTGTTTGGCATACTTTTTTCAGATACATTGATTAAAAGAAAATATACAGATAAAACATAAAGAAAATGTTAAACAAAATAATGATTTCAAAAAACAAAATATAAGACAAAAAACCGGCCAAGAGCGTGTCGGGCCACGCTCAGTGTAGGGTTCCGTAGTTTCCCGTCTGTCACAATAAGTGTACCCACTTATGAGTTTAAAGGTGGGTATCCATTATGTTCGCGCTCCAGCAGCGCTCCGCGCTCCTGCAACTGCTCCCGGTAGTGGGTACGTGCGCGAACATGGAGCGTGCAACATTGCACGCTCCGCGACAGGCGATGCCAAGGAGAGACCAACCGAACAATTCGATAATACCCGACCCAATGTAATAAGTACCTACAGCGCCATCTCTCGGGGAATTGGGTTACTAATTAATACGTAGACGTGCCAGAAGTTTTCGGTGGTAATTTTAGATAATTTTTTAATAATTCTTTTTTTTGTTTGAAAAAAGATACGTTCAGGATAATAAAATATGTAAACGAAGTTAAAAAAAATGCCTGCTTAAACGATTATACTACAAACTTAGTCCAGAAATTATTTTGTACAACTTTTTGTCTTTTTTGTACAAAAACCGTTTCCATCCAGGTTCAAAATAATTTTCCTAGAAAGTACTTATAAAGTTCTACATTTCAGATTTTTTTTCATATTTTCTAAACCTTTGGTTCAAAAGTTAGAGGGGGGGGGGACACATTGTTTTTTACTTTTGGAGCGATTATTTCTGAAATTATTGACATTATCAAAAAATGATTTTAGTAAACCCCTATTCATTTTTAAATACCTTTCCAACAATATATCACACGTAAGGGTTGAAATTAAAAAAAAAATCACTTCCCACTTTACATATAGGGGGGGCTACCCGAATAAAACATTTTTTTCCAATTTTTATTTTACCACTTTGTCGGCGTGATTGATACACATATCGGTACCAAATTTCAGCTTTCTAGTGCTAACGGTCACAGAGATTAAGCGAGGACGGACAGACGGACAGACAGACATGGCGAAACTATAAGGGTTCCTAGTTGACTACGGAACCCTAAAAAGTCAAGTAACAGCAGCAGAAAAAATTGAAGCTTTACAATTTTGTGCAAGTGTACGTATATATACTTTGTTAAATAACATTCAATATTGAAATTATTTTTTGTAAGATATCTTTTTATCGCATATTTAGTATTTACTTGTATTTCCTCTTGTGTCAAACATTTTATTGCTTCTTATTATTTAAAAAGTGCTCATAACATTTTATTTCTTTGCAGAAAATAAGTTGCTGCCACAAGAATGTGAAGATACGGTACTGTTTGATCAATTGTTTGATTCTTTTAATGGAGGTTCCTGTAAGAAAACATACAGGATCTATAAAAATTGTGTAAAACCAAATTCATTGTTTAAGTTAGTAGTTAAGTGTTATTTTGTCATTATTGATTTTAATATGTCTGCCTTTTAATATTTTATTGCACCATCTCTTATGCAATCTTTGAGGGTCTGAACTATGTACAATTAACTTGATTAACAAATTTATGATAAGGGTCCTTACTTTTTATGTTTATGTCATGTTGGAAATTTTAATTTGATATTTATTAACAATTTAATGACTTGAAATATCCCATTTAGGGGGAATCATTGGTCAAATGTTTTTATTTATTTTTGTTATAATCTCCTCAACACATTATGAAGTTCTGTGAAAGTTGCAAAAACGTTTTTCTTGAAACTACAAATTTGATGTATTTGTTTGGTGTGGGGTTGTCTTACAAAGATCATCATTACAATTATTATATCAATTACATACTATATTAATTTTTGTAATTGCTTGTATGTGTGGTCGTAATTACGTCAACGGAAGTGCTATTCTATTGTATATTAAAGTATTCTATGGTATGTTATATGTTGTTGCTGTTGATGAGGAATACATAGTTGTATTGTTTAAATTAATTTAATTTTTTGTATAAAGAAATCATAAAATTTTATAGACATAATAAGTGATCTCTCTCTCTCTCGCTGTGTGTGTGTGTGTGTGTGTGTGTGTGTGTGTGTGTGTGTGTGTGTGTGTGTGTGTGTCTGTGTGCGCGTGTGTGTGCGCGTGTGCGTGTGCGTGCGCGTGTGCGTGTGCGTGCGCGTGCGCGTGTGCGTGCGCGTGCGCGTGTGCGTGTCATGTTATGTTATGTTAAATTTGTTTTATAAAATACCTCCTTACTTTTTTATGTTTATGTCATGTTAAAAATTGAAATTTGCTATTTATTAACAATGATTTCAAATATCCCATTTCGGGGGAAATCATTGGTCAAATGTTTTTAATTATTTTTCTTATAATCTCCAACACATGAAAAGTTTTCTGAAAGTCGCAAAAGTGTTTTTCTTGAAACATTACAAATTTGATGTATTTGCTTGGTGTGGGGTTGTCTTACAAATGTCATTATTACAATTATTACATTATTTACATACCTGCATTAATTTTCATCTTTTTTATAACTCGTTAAATAAAAATATTTTAGTTTTCAATCTCTGAAAATTTGCTAACTGCCAAAATGTGAGCGGTAAAATACCTTCTATTTACTACCTCTTCGTTTGGAGTGGAGGTCATTTTTACCAGTAAATAATCCAGATTTTATAATATATTATTAGCATCTTGCTAACAATTTCTTCATTCAACTTCCATCTCTTTTTTAACTTCCTGAAATCTCATTGTAATAGGTAAAACTTTGTTTCACAGCATATACGTTCCGAGTTATGTTTTAGACACTTTTTATAAAATCTTTGATTAAAGGAATTAAACAAAATCAAACAAAACTGACTAACAGAAGTTATTATAAGAGCCCCGAATTAGCACACGTAGCATTGGCCGCTACCCGAGCATAACACCTTGCACGGCGATAGATCTAATACAGGTTTTTCCATTGCTGCTTATAAAAGTCCATTGCTGAACATAGGCCTCCCCAATAGCCTCATAGGGGGGGGTATTTTGCCATGTTGCCACGCTTGTTAAGTTGTAACAGTTATTATTCTAAGTAGACCATTTTAAATTTATTCATACTCGTGTAATTGAAGTGTTTGTCTGTACGTAAAATTGAAATAACGGACTTCTGTTAAACTCAGGGGGTTATTTGAATACTGAGTGCGCGAAAAGTGACGACTAAAGGCATGGCGGGTCGAATGATGAAGTAGACAGTATTAGTGTGGTTCGAAAGAAACCAAAACAAAATGGCGGACGTGGCACGTGGCGGACTTTGGACAATATACTTGCTATGAAGTATCTTTGCTCTCTTGGGGTAATTAAAAATGTTTTGAAAATAAAATCAAAACAAAGTTGTTAAAGACAATTATTTATTGAACATTAATTATTAATATGTAAAGACTTATTTGCACAAAATCAAAGACAACCTAATACACGTTGGTTAAAATTCGTGCTTTACTCCTAATTTTAGGTATTTTATCAGGTTACACTTAGGTATATGTCAGCTTACTTATGCATCATCCAGTAGTTCATTTTCTCCCACATCACTATCTAAGAGCAATTATAAATGCTCCCATTTAGCAGTTTACTACGTCATGCGTATAAATCTTAATTCTTTTGAAATAAAATTTCCCCTTTCGATAAGTGTAAGTATCAAATAAAGAGAATTATTTTTTATTTTAAATTTCAAAAGCATTCTTGCTGTCTTTGTCCTATTAACTTAATTATTGCTTACTTTGGTGTTAATTGTAAATTGATCATAGACACCATTTAATCATGTTTGTTATAAATCTTTTATTATATATATTTTTTAATTACTGCCATCGTAGCATTTTTTGCAAAATCCATAACTAGTTGAAAGCTTAGTATGAACTTTATCTCCTTTATCATCAAACCAAAACATGTTCATCATATTTTCACTCTTAACATCCTCAGTCTTCAAAACCTATGACATTTGCATTGTAATGTAGTGAGGAGAACACTAGCATCTCATCAAGCATTAAGAAACACAAGCACTCTGTCATGCTCAAGTCTTTCATTTGCTTAAATATAAATAAGTTTATGCCTGGCTTAATTAGTATTTATTTAAGGACATTTTTAATGTCCGTCTTGAGTAAAGTGAACAATTTACCTAAGAATATATATCTTTTAAGGCTTTTTTTGTTTTTATCGACGTGGCCAAACAATTTGTCTTCGAAATTGTACCATCTTCCACGATATTCATATTATACTGTACTAACTGCACATTCAGGAATATGTGGGTGTGCATAGTCAATGATATCAGTTTTATTGAAATATTATTTCTTAGTATTATTTTTGTTGCTCTATGTGATTATATGGTACCTTCCACAATTTATTAGATTGATTATAGTTTCGCAAATGGTTTGTGAGGTTGTATTATGTATGAGTATGTTATAATACATATATAAAATGCTGATTTTGTAAAAAAATATATTGATTTACACATTTACAATGGTATAGTGGGCATAAGAAAGTAACTTTTGTAAATTGTTTGTATTTTTAAAAGTATAGTTATTACACACATTTAAAAAAAAGTTTTGTTACCAAAATATGATAACGTTATCAAGTACATATTTTAAAGATTAATAATGCTGCTACAAAATGTATCTTTTTATATTAAGTTAAAGATGTACCACTATTAACAATTAATTGATACTAATTCTTGAAATTATGGAAAAGAAGCAAACCTTTGGAGAGGATTCAATTATCAATGTGCTCTTAAATGGGAAGTAGTTGAGTCTTGTGGATACCACAGTTTTTCTTAGTATTAGACATTGAAGCCGTATTTGTTTTATAAAAGAGAGCCGTACGTTCAATTTATATCTTAAATTGTAAAAGTCGCGTAGAGAAAAATGTAATGAAATAAATATATTAACTTTGGCATAGCAATAATGTATGTACAATAATGTATGTATTGTTGTACATATATATATAATGTATGTACATAAAAACATAAAAAGCTTTCATAAGAATAAAGATGTTTATACTTTAAAATCTAAGAACAAACATAAGCTTGTAACACCAGTTACTAGACTCCACTGAGTCAGTATTGCTTTTATGGGGCAACATATACGCTTTTAAAACAAAATTTCAGAAAATGTACAAAATTTGTCAATAAATAAGTTTAAATGTTTTATTTAAGGAAAAATGTACAAAAAGTGTTATTATAATATCAAAAAATACATCAATAATAACCCCTGTGATTGAGGTGATCGCCACCATGCCTGTACTATTAAAATTTATTTAAAAAATGTATAAACAAAATGATTGTAAAGTGAAATATGTTTTAAAAAAACGTCCCGCTGGGTTTCTTGTTGGTTCTTCCCAGGACAGAGGTATATGTAGTAAATAAAACATGACTTTCAATAAGTATTGTGTAATAATCTATATTTAATAATTCTATTGTATTGTATTCTCTGTAACATAATATATTTCCTAACTTAACTAACCAGTTAAAAAGAATGTGTTTAAAGAAATCAATTGATATTGTGCAAATATTGTTAAATTTAACACATCTAATGTTATTAATTTAGGCAAGAAATTTTTAAACAATAAACATTTTAAATATATCCGGTTTTTATTTTATTAATAGGAACTAGCAATTAGCACAAGAAATATAAAGAACCATTAATTACATTGCAGCACTTGTGCAATGTAATTAATGGTTCTGAACATATAAAATTGTAAAGTGCAAATAAAGGGCGGGCCCAAAGCACTCTTAATTTTACGCCACCTGACGGTTGGGCACGGAACTTAACGTAAATAAAACTTGAGTTGCTCATCTATCTCTAGTATATAGGCAGTAATCTATGGTAGCTGCAACTTGTCGCGCGTAAACACTTTCTTAGCGTTGTTACTTTAGTAATTATGTCAAAAAAATATAAAACTACTGGCCGGGCGGTCATCGAATGATAAATTTAGTGCTTCAATCTGAGTTTGCTGACGAAAATACCGACCGTGTCGCCTCTGTTGCCGCCGCCACATCGGTGAAATCTCCTCCACATCTTGACGATTCATTAATTACGCCAGATGATTTAGGATTAATTAATCTTGAATCTATATCTGCGATGTCGGAGACGCCATCACTGTTGCTGTCACCAACAACTACTGCGGATATTATGCCAATCTTGTTCAGTAGTGATGACGAAGAGGAGCCGTTGGTGATGGCTATCGTACATTCCAATTTAGAAGGTAGTAATGAGGTAGTCAGCAGTGTAGCAAATGAAAATCTGAACAATATTTCCGTATCATCACAATCAGTACGTTCTGCCAAGCTACCATCTCCAGACTTGGATGCCATTCTCTCACTTGGGAGCGATGATAGTGTGCAAGACCCACACTGGGTTCCTCCCTCAGAAAAAATAAATCGGCGGTTGTCTGTATCTGACAGTGAAGATGAAGTCCCATTGTTGCTATTAAGAACGAGTGAGCCAAGCTCTTTAGAAAATATACTACCGACAGACGAGGACATTGAACACCATTTCAGGTCTAAAGAAAACGTTGTGCAATTAAATAGAAAAGCTAGAGTTTTAGGTAAGTCCTATCTGGGATTTAAGAAGAGTGATAACGGTAAATATAAACCCTGTGTTGAAAAACCAAAAAGAGAAATCAAACCTCGATGTTCTCACACAAAATTGAACACCGATTCAAAACATAAAAACTCATTCTTGTGTGCATCCATTACGGAAGAAGATCGTAAAGCTATTCATTCATATTTCTGGGGCCTTAAAACATGGGCCCAAAAGAAAACGTTCGTGAGGACTGCTGCTGTTCGTAGATTAATTAGACATCGTCGCCGCAAAGACTAGACTTCAATGAAAAAAGGAAGTGGACATAATATTTTTTTGAACACTTGCGAAGAAAAATGCACTAAAGTTTGGGTATGTAGACTGTTTTTTTAAATACTCTATCTTTAGGTGAAGACAGTTTTAAGCGCTGGACAAAAGAATCTGACACGGTTAATGAAGATCTTCGTTTAGTTGATTCACCCACACTTGACATCGAAAATACATCGAGTGCAGCACTGGTACCAAAGTATACACACGTAACACAAAAAGTAAAAATTTGGATAAACTTGATTCCTAAAGTACCCAGTCATTATTGCCGAGCGAGTTCAGCAAGCTGTATGTTGAGTAGACATTTAGGTCTGAAAAATACATGCATGACGTTTTCGTGGAATGGTGTAGAGAACACAGTTACCGAGCAGCAAGCAGACCGACTTTCCTAAGAGTTCTGAAACAGGAGAATATAGCAATTCACCAGCCACGCAAAGATCAGTGTGATACTTGTAGTTTTAAAGCGGGTAATATTTCACAAAACGAGTATGACGATCACATAATTAAAAAGAATGAAGCACGCCAAGCTAAAAAAAGATGCCATAGAATCGGCGAACGAAAAGGTTGTAGTAATCACAGTGGATGTGCAGAGTGTCCTACTTGCACCTAAGCTTTTGGCCAGCTCTTTATATTATAAACTTAAGTTACAATGCCATAACTTTACTGTCTATGACTGCAAGACGAGAAAAGTAACTATTTACTTTTGGCATGAAGCTGATGGGGGCGTATCCGCAAATGAGTTTACTTCTTGCTTAATCGATTATATAGCAAACCTAGCGCCGGAAACTGAACAAGTCACTGTAATTTCTGATGGGTGTGGCCATCAAAATCGAAACCGGATTTTGTCCAGTGCTTTAAGTGATCTTTCGCAAAGAATGAATATTAGTGTTGAGCAGTTGTACTTGGAAAAAGGCCATACCATGATGGAAGTTGATAGTGTCCATTCAACAATTGAACAGTACATTAAACCCCCCATTTATGCACCGAGTGACTATGTAGCTCGAATGCAGCAAGCTCGACCAAGAAATCCTTACGATGTAAAGTCAATCCACTACGACTTCTTTCTTAATTATGAAGAACTAGAATCCAACTTCAAGTCTATAAGACCAGGTAAGAAAAAAGGTGATCCAGTTGTGGTCGATATACGAGGACTGAAATACTTGTCAGATGGGTCTGTCTTATGTAAATTGCGACATCCTGACGAATGGACCATCCTACCACAGCGAAGAGCTAGTCGTGGAAGTTTACTACCACAGCAACTATATCAACAGCCCCTCAAAATTACAGAAAGCAAATACAAACATTTGTAAGAATTAAAAAGTGTGATTGATAAAGATTATCATCCGTTTTATGACTCGATCTCGTTTTAACCCAGGAACATAAACACAAAAGATTAATTATAATTTGGTTCAGTAGGTACATAATGTACAAGATTTTGTCAAACTGTGAAAATAGTAATTAAAGATAATTATTGTTTTTGCATAACTGATTTAATAAACACGAAATAATAATGATAGTACCTAGTTTCATTTCAATAATAATGTTTTATTATTCTAGTACCCGGTTGACCGAGCTTTGCTCGGTATTTTTCGCTCGGTTTTTTTTTAATTCCTGGTTTTGGAAATTATATTTAGATACAAATTACATACTGATGAAATACGAATAATATTTTTTGATCTTAGCGACATAATAGAAAAAACTGAACTGGTTATTTGAATAAAAAATCATGAGTGCAATTAGTTTTATTTAAATTGTCGTGTTGTTAAAAATACTAAAAAAAGGGCTCGAAAAAATAGATTTTCTCAAAAAGGAAGGAACTTAAAAAAAAATTAAAAAAAGTCGGTCGGTCGGTCTGGGCTCGAACCATGGTATTACGATTTTGTGACCGCCCAATATACCAATTAAGCTATTTATAATCATTAATAAATTGTCAAAATTTACCTTCTTATTCTAACGATATTGTAGCAGTTTTTCATTGCCTAAAAACACGGACAAAAAGACATTTTCTAAAAATAAATCCTAGCTAGATCGATTCATTGCCCCCGAAACTCCCTGCACACAAAATTTTATGAAAATCGTTGGAGCCGTTTCCGAGATTCCGATTATATATATATATATATATATATACATATATATATATATATATATATATATATATATATATATATATATATATATATATATATATATATATATATATATATAAGAATTGCTCGTTTAAAGGTATAGGATAGAAACCACCTATGTGACAAAAAGTTGCAATTTTAAATCTCCCATGTGTAGAAAAATAATTAAAATTATATAATTAGTCCATTTAACGTATGGTATAAAATTATTTATATTTCAATACATTGGAACCACTTTGTTTTTCTTTATAACCAAGGGAATAAAAATATTTTCTAAGATTTTTTGTAGCAGGAAGTTAATTTCGTTTTTCTCGAAAAGTTACTTTTTACACATAGGAGATTTTAAATTTGCAACGACGATATGTTTCTACAAAAAAAATGTGTATAATAATATATTCGTCCTACAGTTAAGTACCCACAGAAATGTCGCATCTGAACAAATTAATTTCATAATCTTGTCTATCATAATCTTGTTTATCTAATCTTTATATTCCATGACACGAGATGGCATCTTAGGAATAATTTTTTTATTATTAATATATAATAATTTTATTGATTAAGTATCTTATTTGCCGATGAAAAGTAATTCCTTGGTTTTTACTGACATTTCTAGAATTATTTGTGCAATATCTAAGTACACACGACGGCATATTTTTATCAAAAGATTTTTTTTAATCGATACTACACGTGACAACTCTACAAGCACCTAGCGAGTGAACAAGTGAACTGTGAGTCTACTATCAGAGTTGACATTTCGAGGGCCAATCTCGAAAAGTTCCAAGCAGATCAAGAAAATTTTTTGTTCTGTTTTGTGACTATGGACGAGACCTGGATCCACCATTTTGATCCTGAAACGAAACAACAATCGATGACTTGGAAGCGAGCCTCCTCACCGACGCCAAAGAAATTCAAAGTTTCAAGTTCGGCGGGAAAGGTTATGGCATCTGTTTTTTGGGACGCTCAAGGCATAATTATGGTGGAATATTTGGAAAAGGGAGCCACTATTACGGGCTCTTACTACGCAGACCAAATAAGAAGATTACGGGAGGCCATTAAGGAAAAAAGACGCGGCAAACTGCGAGCTGGAGTGCTGTTTCACCAAGACAACGCATCGACTCACAAAGCCGCAGTTGCGATGGCTGCCATTCAAGAAACGGGATTCGAACTGCTCGAACACCCTCCCTATTCGCCAGATCTAGCTCCTAGTGACTTCTACCTCTTTCCTCGGCTCAAGGAACGCCTCCGAGGCAAGAAATTAGAAGACGATAGCGAAGTAATGGCCGCAAATTTTTTTCAAAGGGAATCCTGGGTTTAGAAAAAAGATGGACTAAATGTATTGATTTGTTAGGAGACTATGTAGAAAAATAAATTATTATTTTAACTTTAATTACCGTGTTTTATTTTCATTATCATTACTTTTGGATCAGCCCTCGTATGTTCACAAAATAAACTGATTTGATTTGACTTACAAAAAGTATATATTCACTGTATAATAATATTATATAACAATTTATTTTTAAAAAAGTATAAAAGAGGGGTGAAGATTAATATTTATAAAAACTAGACTTAATGGTTGATCATCAAAGCGTCATTCTTCTGTCAGCCGTGATCATTACACGAATTATCCTTTTAAGCCCGATAGTGCATATAAATAGTATGTAATAATATTCTAGTTAGATTTATGAATGAATCACGGTAAAATTACTACTAGTTAGATAACTACTCTAATTAGGCTTATTTTTATAAAGAAACCATATATTATGTTATGTTCCTAATTCATTCTATGTTTACTTATTTTATAATCTATAAAGACAAACCCGGTATATTCAAAGTAGGCACAGCAATGTTACTGATTCTGTTATTTCTGCATTGAAATTATTCCTCAAAATGTGAGTGACACATGGTGATACTTGGAAAGTTGAATATGTGCATATTTTCGAGGTCTAGTAAATCACCGCCAATTGCATAAAGCCATACTCTGAATCGTTCACTATCGTGTTCTGGGTTTGGAAATCCGTGAAGAACATGATGAATGCATAAAATATTTAAGAGATACATATAAAAAAACCACTTATTTAGTTAACACTGCTAATGACAAATAATGCCCTTGAAGCAAGTTGTTTACACCAAAGTTTTAAGTTTAGACGAGATGATATACCGTCACTGTCCTAAAATACGGGGACACAGATAAGCTTACCTGACATAATTATTTACAAAATGTCACAAAAAACAAATTATTGAAAATGGTTGTACGGGAAGCGTAAATAAATTCACGACTCTTATTAGTACTGGTGGTTAATATAGCGCATAGCGCCATATTATAGCGCGCTATCTCTTCATAACACATAGCGCGTGTTATGTAAGTAGTCGCCATGGCGCTATTGCGCTATCGTGCTTTGGCGCTATTAAGTATTAATATCTAGCGGCAATTAGTTCTAGCCATAGACAAACACTATATACCAGGAAGTTCTAGCAGCAGCGCTGTTGGGAGAGGACGTGTGACGCAAATTTGATCTAGTAGCACGCTATTCATCGCGCGTGACCTAATTTTATGTTAGACGTTGTTTAGTTAGTGTACACTGTATATTTATAAATGATCAAAGGACACAGTTGTGATAAAAGAAGCCTAACTAATGTTTTTATATGTAAATAAAATATAGATACAAAAGTGTATATAAAATAGTGTATGTAAATAATTGATTTTTATAAATACAATAAATAAACTTTTAAATACACCTTTAGTTGATTTATAATTTATATTAAGGTTATAATAATGTTTACATCGATTATAATAAAAAATAATTAATTTTATTTCGATTCTAAAAATAAAATTAATCTTATTTTAAAAATTACATGACTTAAAAATATTTTTAGGATTATAGAAAGTAGTAAGTCTGAAAAGTATGAAAAAGCGCACATTGGTTTTTCTTTCCCGTCCCGTCTCAGCTGATCGGCGGCTTAGTATGTGGAAGCCATTTTGAGATTTCGATGTAGGTCCCATAGAAGAATTTGTTGCATTTGAGCAATAATATTACTCCTTAAAAGGATTATCCGCTTTTTTGTAATAGCTTGTATATTATGGTTTCATAATTTTAATAATAAGCAAAGAAAAATAAAGTTTATATTTTATTATCACTACATGTAAATATACTTTATTTGTTATTATTTGTACTAAAATTATAGTTTTTCATTAAAATTGTAACAAAAGGTTTGTTAACTCTGAATAGGCGTACTGCCCGCCCATGGGTGGGGTCGGCATGACAGGTCAGAATTGTCTTTGTCTAAAATCTAAGATATCCGCAGGCCGTTTTGATAACGAATCAATCATAATAAAACGAGTTATTAGACAAAATCTTTAAAAAAATAATGTATTTAGCATACTTATTTAGGTTTGAAATCCGCCCGCCCATGGGCGGGTTCGACATTTTAATAAAAGTTTCGCCCGCCCTTGGGCGGGCAAAGCACTGAATGGATCCTTTCTTATTGCGTTCAAAATTAATTTATAGTGTTAGCTGTTATTTTTTGTGTTCATCTTTTAAAACCATTACTATATGTAATACGATACTATAATTAGGATTATATATTTAGGTATTAATTTGTTTATGATAAGTAGTGTTGCACATACATACTATAATACAACTATTGTGCTAAAGACGTGTGCTCCGGAGTTAGCACCAGTTTCAATGCATCTTTTGCAGTACTCCTACTCCTTAGGCGTAGTCTTAAACTCATGGAAGACAGCTTTGGTGCACCCGATCCCTAAAAAATGCGACCGCTCAGATCCGTCCAACTATAGGCCTATTCATGATTAAAACTACTTTTACGGATTTTATCGCGTTTATTTTTGCTTTTAATTACTTTTATTTTTAATTCCCGACGTTACGGGCGCTTTCCAGTAAAATTAAAAATAAAAGTAATTAAAAGCAAAAATAAACGCGACAAAATCCGTAAAAGTAGTTTTAATCATGTGTAGTGTTCGTGTAAATATAAGAAATCATTATATAGGCCTATTGCTATCCTTGTTTGGTAACCTTGTTCTCCAAAATAATGGAAATAATTACGATTTCTTATATTTACCCGAACACTACACATTGATTAAAACTAATTTTACAGATTTTATCACGTTTAATTTCTTGATTTTTATTTCCCGACATTTCAGGTGCTTTCCAGCACCCATGGTCACGAGGCACTAAGGTGACTGACGTCCCGATATCAGTGTTAACCTGGAGTACCTTCAGCTATTTAATTATTATTTATGGTCTAATCTACGTAGAATGAGCTGTATATTGAAGTCTTGCAGTGGTATGCTTGGGTTTAGTTTTAATTTTATTAATTACAGGATCCCAAGCAGGTGGTAGTACCCAGCCTCCTTCACTATTATTATTATTATTTCAATATTATCCTAGGTAGGAATCTATGTTCTTTCGCGACTATTTGTAGTCTATCAAATTTATATATATCTCTATCTATATCTGGAATGTCTAGACATTCCAATGTCAAAGTTAACCCGGAATTCCTTCAGCTTTTTAATTTTAATTACTTATTAATTTTGGTCCAATCTACGCAGAACAGCTGTCTCACGAAGTCTTGCAGTATGCTTGAGTTTAGTTTTAATAATTACAGGATCCCACTATCTGTAATTTTTTGCGGAGGGAAATCTGCACTCAAAAAAACAATCGTCTGCCACTACGAAACTCATACATACCAAATAAAAACAATGAACTAGCAATTTCACACACGCATAGATACATACAATGTAACAGTATGATACAGTGACAACTCTGATCATCGCTCGCCCGATCTGCATATTGTACGAGGGTCAGCGGCCTGTTGGTAATAAATCCGAAACAACACGACCGTTATTGTAATTTTTAAGTAAAGAAGTAAATAGCAACGTGGTTAAAACTATACATAAATAAGACAGGTGACGACATATTTTTGTAAATTTTACGTGGGAGATCTCTTTTTGCAGCAAAAATTGAACAATTCGGAGTTTTTGTAGGACGACGATGCAGATTAAGTCTAGTGAGCAGTGCGGCTATATCTCATGTTAGCTATATAAAGTAACCAATTTATAATTATATTTTCTGCACTCAAGCATACATAATGCCTGCGTTTGGCAGAAAAAAGCGCTAGCAAGCGCTTGTAAGCAAAATGGCGATCGCAAGCGGTAAGCGCTGTCAAATCGTAAGTAGCTATTTTCCCCTAGGACACGAAGTTAGTTTTAACCGGGGAACCTAACCTAATTTAAATATATGTTTGTAAAGTATTCATATTAAAAACTTACCAATCATGAATTTTTAATAATATGTATATGTTTATTCATGTCATTATATTACTTAAAACTAATATTGCACAAAACAACTTATAAACTCTACTTCAAAACAAACAAATTAAATAAGCAAAATGGCGGATTGTATCAGCGCTACTGAAGTTAGCAAACGTGTCCTTGCCGAAAATTGTTTAGTTTCGCCATTTTGCTTACAAGCGCTTGCTAGCGCTTTTTTCTGCCAAACGCACCCGATATTTTATTTATTATGACAAGGAAGAAAAATAAAACTCAATTATATGAGAATCAGTATTCTTTTTATACAGCAGTAACCTACCTAAACCTTACAACTGATGTCATTATACTTAAAATATAATACGAATCTGACTCTTTTACTGCTAATTATTTTAATAAAACTTTATCTGTGACAATAATAAAGTCAATATTAGGATTTTTAGAATAAATGTTACAAAAACAAAAGTGCGTTTTTTAAAATGAAAATAAAATGTTGGAATTATTTCACTTAAATTCTAACTGTGTTAAATATTACATCAATGTAATATAGCTTTTAAAACTACATAATTTCCTCACATGTTGGAAATCTTTGCAAGCACTTGTTTTTAAAGCCAAGGAGAATTATTCAATGCAAGTCGCTTGGCGTCAGTATGTACAAATTTAGAATGTTTCTCCCAAAAACACAATGTTTAACTTCAATATGGTCCAAATAATTTCACGCCACCATTCATCTTAAAAAAATCTATAAATAAGAAAATCGACATATGATATAAAATTGATAGAATCATAACCATTATATTATCTGTACATACAAAAACAGTCCCGCACAGAGTACTTAAGGCTAATTAATTGCAACTTTATAAAAGAAACATTTTTAATATTAACTATGCAATAAAATAACAATTGAATGTCCATTTCACAGGCTGATATACAAGTAGAAAAAATATACATTGTTATAATATTACATTTGAAGTGGATGATTCTATGTAGATCACAAGTACCCAGTTAACGTAGTTCGGATGTAGATGTATTAGGAAGTAGGCTCCCGGTGGAACTTGATGTGTTTGAAGTCAGCACGTGACTGTGTTGTGAAATCTGTAAATAAAAAAACTAAGCTTAATTAATACTGAATTAACAAATTTAAAATTAATTGTAGAATCTTAATTAAACAAATAGAATCAATAACAAACAAAATCAATCTGCACAAATCAATATTTAGTTATTTGACATATAAGTCAATTGAATATACATTTAGAGTTATCAAAAAAATATATTTTTATAACAATTGTATGAGAATATAGAGTAATGACGTCATAGTTGATGGATGGTGAGGGATGGGTGGCTAGTAGCCAGGATGGTACCTATCCAGGGTTATTAAAATCTTATGTAGGTACAATCCTCTTACCTAATGTTGCCACCAAACAACAGTGCATGGTACTGATCTGAAGGGAATAGAGAGATAATATATTTACAGGCTATGAGGCATACCATCTTAGACTTTCAAAAATGAGAATGCATATGTGATGTTATTTATTTGAAGTTGGTTGCAAGTGCTCATTAGCTGCAGTAGCAAGTTAGAATAAAAAACTAAGTTTTATTGACACTTCAATATTTTGCAAAACAGTTATTCCCGGCGCGGCGTGTAATTTAGGATTATAATATATAATATAGGATAAGTGGATGCTGTGGCGCATAGATATCTACATTTATACTAGATTGAGAGTCAAAACGCAGATGCGCTGTCACCACTGAGGACTAAGATGGAATGCCTCGTTTCCAGTAAAATCTCCGGATCTCTACACTCACCGAACACAGCAGTATTCAGCTGCTATTTTAAGCTGGTATTCTGTGAGATCGTGGTCCTTCCCCAGTAGAGTTCATGCTACAACCATAATACAGCTGCAGCGTGGCTCTACCACATATGAATTACTTAAACAGGTGATGTGAATATTGAAACAGGTGATGTGAATATTGAAACAGGTGATGTGAATATTGAAACAGGTGATAATTGAAACAGGTATGTAATATTGAAACAGGTGATGGGCATGATAACAACTAAAATAATAAAAAAAGCGGTTGACAACCCACATGCCAAGCAAGTCAACTATGGCAAAATACTTCTTATGAGGCAATCTATGGGGGTGGGCTATGTTCAGCAGTGGACTTTTAAAGGCTGTGTTGATGATGATGAAGTAAATAGTTGTTATTTTAACATAACAAACAGAAATTTCATTTATTTGTATAGATAAGCCACTCTGAGCAAACAGTGCTAAGTTAATACCCTAGCAACATAGCACTCACTGACTTTGGTTGGCCCTATTGGTATGAATGTCAGTTGTGAATATCTGTACAAGTTACCTTAGCTCGTTAGCAATGCGATGTTTATCTCCTTCACCATCTTGACGCGGTGCAACATTTTCGCCAGTGCAGCGCGGCTGAGCGGCTGTGTGGAGTACCACACGGGCGAGTCGGGAACACACGATCTCTCTGGTTGCAGGTAGAATACGTCGTTGCGGGTACGCACGGACTCAGGACTGAAAAAATATTATTAGTTTGGGATTTACTTCACATCTTTAAGACAGAGAGAGGTTCAGCTAAGCTAATAACATGAAGGTTAGGGAACAGGAGAACGATCACTACGTACTAAAGCATAGCCCGCCTGTCCTTGAAAATCGTAGAATGTATAGCGGCGCTGACGTCGGTGAGTAGTGACTGCGAAGTTAGCTGTTTATGAGTACAAGTAGGTGAAGTTAGTTGAATAATGCACAAATTTTCATCTCATTTTTAATGAGAAAAAATTTTCATGCTCCGTAATTTTGTAACTTTTTAACAAAAAGAAACATTAAAAAATGGATAAATATTTTATTGTGCGTGGATGTAAAGTGGTTTGGCATCTGATCGGAAAAATAGACTCAAAATGACTTTTATTGACCGAACCTCGAGCAATCGCATCACCTCACGTATGTTGTCCATATTTCTGGACACTATTTTCTATGGTGATCATTCTCCTGTTCTCTAACCTTCATGGCTAATAATGAGAACCTGAGAATGTATTTAACAAATATGCAATAGACATGGCCATTACAATAACATACGATTAGAGCGGAGCCGAAGCAAAAAAACAGTAACCCTTACCCACAAAAAAAAAAAAAATATTATTTAACAAAGAAAAAAAAAAAAAAAAAACAAAAAAAAAAAATTACTTTTAAGATGAAGTTTTAAAGAAGAAGACTAACTTAAAAAACCTATTTGATTCCCTGTCGAAAGATTTAATAATATACTGAGTTTTTTCTACTGCCTGGAAAAAATAGGGTATACAGGTGAACGAAGTAGAAGCCTAGCCAGTATATTGTTTTTTTTTTTAAATATTTAAATCCAGAAAGGACCGTAAATAGTTTTGTAGAAACAAAGTACTTACCACTTTGAGATATAAAATTCGTATAATTTCACTGGGCACCGTAGAGGGTTTTCTTCATTTTCCTGCTGTTCATATACCTTTTTCTTTCGTGAATTTGCTTCTGCAAATAATTTGGGGTTCATTGATTTTTATTGCAATACAAAATGAGATGATTCTTAACTTTTCTTTTTTACACTATTTCAATTTTTAACTTTCTTATGGAAGTCATAAGATCTCTTTGACTCCTATAGATGCCTCTTACGAGACCTGGACAAAATGACTAAATTCTCTTACGTTGCCACCACACGATTTTCGGTAAATGGCGGTATAACAATCTCGTTTACGTCAGATGTAAAATACCCAAACAGGCTACGGAGAGTAGCGTCAAAATTACAAACCGTCTGGTACTGCGTTCGTCAATCTGCGCCGAACCTGATAATTGTTGCCATGTTAAAGCGAATAAACGATATTATTATTAATTAAGGGGAATTATCTCTACAGTCAGATAGGCCAATAGCTGGCAGTGGATGTTTTCGGACTTATGAAGAAGAATAATGTTATTGATTTACAATTTAATAATTTTAAAATTAATTAAATAATGTAATTTATAATTTAATTAAACAGTTAAATATTGTTTCAATTATTTACATTTTCCATAGCAATGTCATCTCGGACTCAGGGACATATTTGTATATTTTTTCTTAAACATTCAATATTCAACAATTAATCAAAGGTTCTTTCATACATTTGTTAATCAATATATCAATAAAATTTATTACTATTATACTGGAGTATTTATAAAATATTCTCATCATGTTGGGCTAAATAAATATATAAAAAAATGATAAATTTATTATAAATATAATGTTTTTATCACAACTGCAATAATTACTATATAGTTAATATATTTTTTATAAAACAGCTATATTTTTATATACTCTGCAGATTTCAAAATTTATTTTTAAGCTACCATGTGATAAAAGAGCCCCAATGCTCACGGCTGGACTTTGAAGGGCTGTAATGATGATGATGATGATGATGTGATAAAAAAATACTCACCGAGTGCGGACTGTGGCGGATAGAAGCGCAAAAGCACATTTCTCGAGCCGGGAATCTTAGCTTGTCCTGGCTGATTTGGATTTCGTTTCCAATGCTTCATTATGTGTGAGAAAGACAATTGCATGTGTTCATCTACGGTCTAGAAAAAGTAATTACAGCATGGTCAGTAAGTCAGCAAATATTTAACCCCTCAACCCCCTAGCGGTCTCATGAGACCGCGGCCATATTCCGTCAAATCTCTAGCGGTCTCATGAGGTCGCACCCACCCACAGCACTTTAACCCATAAAAACTTATCCATAGAGACTACTTTTCTATGAAGAAGTCTGGCATTATATAATCAATACGAAATACTCTATCTTCTAGTGCAATAAAAAAACTGTTATCCTATGAATATTTATATATAATCTACGTTCATTTCGTACGCCATTTTCGCGTGAATGTTATTGTGTTTATTTTTGGATTTTTCTAGTGTTTTATTGGTGTTTTAGTATAGTGTTTTATTATAAAATTGTAAGTTTTTGTGTGAATATAATTTATCTTTTTACGTAAATAATTTCGAGTAATATATATTGAAATAATTGTGATTTTCACGCTGCCGACATTCGCTTGGTATGTTTTTTTTTTTTAATCAAAATACAATGAAATCTTTTTGAAATGAAGTAAAACCTGACTTTTGTTAAGACCACAATATAGATAATTTTGTATAGATTTTATAATGCCAAACTTCTTCATAGAAAAGTAATCTCTAAATATAAGTTTTAATGGTTTTAAGTGCTGTGGGTGGGTGCGGTCGCATGCGACCGCTCGGGATTCGCAGAGCGCATGCGACTGCTTGCATTTTTATGGCGCTTGAAGGGTTAATATTATTTTAGAAAGTTTGAAAAAAATTTCTGCATGTTGATTCTTAATCGAGAATAGATGCAGATGTTTATGGGTCACAGCACCCATTTACCAACAGGCGTGTTGTGTGCTCATTTTCACCCTAACTCTGTGAAAAAGCTGTAAACAAATATACTTAAAAATCATAAGGTATAAAGGTTTATAAAATATTGGGATGCTAAGCCATAAAAATTGTAAGCTTGTTTAATTGACTTTAACTTTATTATTAAATATTTATTTTATATTTGTTTGATATAAGTGCATAACATACTATGTAGAGAGAGAGAAACGATATTAGCAGCACTTAAAAGACCCTTCGGCTTCTAAAATGTTCTAAATAAGCTTATAAGCACGTAACTTGAGTAAATATTAATTTTATTTTAGTAAATGTTGTGATGTTAATGATGTTTTGTATGTGTGTTGAATAGGTCTCTAGATGGTTTAGATTCACATGGCAGGGTGGATCGCTAATAATGAATAAATGTGCAATTAATCTTAGCTGCTTGTCTATCATTCATAATATTAAAACTAATCGAAGAAAGGTGTTGAAAAATTGAATTAATAGATTTTCTTCTAGCTCGATAAATAATGTATTATAAGCTCCTTTAAGCTTTTGGATGAATCCATTTTTCTTTTTTATGATGTAGATAAAGTAGATGTAAATTGAATTGTTGGGTGCCATCTATCCATATAAAACACCAAAAAATGTTTCTACCATGTCCGTTATAGATTTTGAAGTCATCCAATCGATTTTGATGAAATTTTTCGTGTGTGTTTGAATGGGTCCCTAGATGTTCCTCGATGGACTGTCTCGTTGGTCTAGTGGTCGTAAACGCGATCGCTGATCATGACGTCCCGGATTCCAATCCCGGGTCGTACCAAAAAATCGATTATTGAGTTTTTCCGTCAAGAAATTCTCAGTAACTGCCCAAAGTCAGGAAGTTGGCGGTGTCTCACCCCCATGCCTCGGAAAGCACGAAAAACCGTTGGTGCTGCGTCTGATCTCTCTCCGGTCGCGTCGGGTAACCATCCCATGGGACTATGAGAGTGAGGGAATAGAGAGTACACCTGTGCCTGCTCATACACTTGGGTACTATATTCCTGTCCTGTGCCGATGGCTACTCTCCGTTAAGGCTGGCGCCGCCGTGACCGAAATTCGGTCTGGAGAACATTGTTATTATTATTATTATTAGTTGATGAAAAAATGTTTGAAGTGTATTTACACCTTAATAGATATTTAAATATTATAATCACAAAATAGCCCAATGAACTTACCACTAAATTAAAGTGTTTTGTATTAAAAAACATAAGCGTAGATAAAAGAACGTGCGGAGAATGTGCGCCTAACTGCTTACTCTCCCACAAATGTTCCTCTTCTACCCTCGTCACTATGTACTCTGTGAAAATTAAGTAAGTTAAGGCATACCCGCTTAATAATTAATTTGCTTCTAATTTAAATTAGTTTGCTTCAATATTTTAATATTGATGGTCCCTAAGTAATCACACATGAATGGTAATTAGAAAATTTGCAGTTTAGGGGTTTAATTAGCCCAAAGGCATGGATTATTTACTATAGCGGTAAAAAATTTGTAATATTTTTCGCATTATAAGATAAATACGTACATAAACACACGTCTGTCACGCTAAGGTGTATGTAGGGACTTCCATTGTGACAAACCTCTGTCGCTTCTTTCACATTCAAATATTTATACATAATAAACTCCCTCCGTTTTTTTTTTCTGTCGCTAAACAGCAACCACAGAGTGTTCCGATTTAAAGGGTCAAAGAGCCAGTAAAATGACAGGGTATACTTTGCAGATGTCCATGATCTGAAGAAGCTAATTACCATCAAGTGGAGTGTAAGATTGTTTATTACTATAATATTAAAAAAGGTATTGCGAGTACATTCTCCCATGCGTCATAAATACTAGATACGGATAAAAAATAATAGTTAATTATGAAACCCGTATCTGCCTTTTTGTAGGATAGTTTGATTTAAACATATAAAATTATACATGGACACTACGATCTAGAAAATTTTGATAAACTATTTTTCCACTCAAACAACACACATCTTTGGAGGCATCACCTCAAATTAACTAATGCTGTATCACATAATAACCCACAAAGCACTTTTTTTAGCAAAAAGTAGTTGAAGCATGAAATAAGCTGCCATTAGAAGTGATATCAGCACAAATCATAAACCAATTTAAGAACAGATTGGACAAACAACTAAAATATAACAATTATAGTTTTAAAACAAAATCACAGGCTGTTTAACTGCTGGCCAGCTAAATAATAATAAAAATAAACAGCTTTCATCATAGCAACAAATTATATAATGTTTAGTATCATCCAGTATTGTTTTTATATCATTTTGAGATAGATAGAATAAGATGTATGAAATCACGCAGACTTCTTTTTTATAGAAGAAGACAGACAAACTTCTTTTTATGATATAATACTGACGAAAACTATTTTTACGGATTTTATCGCGTTTAATTTTATTTGTTCTTAATTCCCGACTGCGGCGGAACAAAGTCCGACAATCTGTAATGTTTGCATAAATATGATGGTTAAATTACTATCGCCGCCATAAACAACTGCAATACTAGTGGATTTGCAAGTGCATTGCCAGCTTTTTAAAAAGACGTTTTTCTTGAAAGTTGTGTCGGTTAAGGAAAATCACAAATCACTGGTAGTAGCTGATTCCATAAACAAGTAGTGCAAGGGATCACTTCTAATAAACAGCTCTATGGTGGAATGCCAAGCATGCAGATGGCATGGATGGTATCGCTAATTTTGTCGCGACATGTGATGGTCCGAACAATTCTTGAATTAAGGTGCAATATCTATTCACTTCGATGGTGAAGCAAGCCAGTCAGACAGAACTTGGACGTAGACGATTTGAGGATGCCGTCAAGTGGAAGGTCCGGGCATAAGGTGCCCCAACCCGGAGATAGTATGGTGAGTAAAGATTCTCCTCAAGGTGACAAGCATTATTTTAAGTCGAAAACGCAGATGGAGATGTATGGGCACAGCACACTTACCATCATCGGCTTGTCACAAAAAAAATGTTAAATTGCAAGCGGTGTGCCATCACAAAATAGTGACCACTGAGCACATCAAGCTTTTTATAAGATAATTTGGCCTTCCCTTCTAAGTGATCGTAGAACTGAATGTCACTCGATATGTCAACGCCGAGTATACAGATGCCGGTTGAGATAATAAGCGGACTGCTCTGAAATTGACGAGATACGACAAATGGATTCGTGCGGTAACAACACAAACCTGTGTCATGTAAAACTGGACATGATTTAGTTGCCTCCGTTTTAAGACTTTGTTTGACAAATACTCAATTTTGGTTTATTATATGAAGCATGGCCAGTGGTGTAGCCTTGTATTGAATGTTACTAGTATGTAACATATAATTTATATGCAAAAGGAATACGTAGGCGGTGGCACGCAGTCTTGTCACTGCATTTTTATTTTCGGGACTTTCAGTGTGAAAAAAAAGATAAAGTTACAACCTATATATACGTCCCACTGCTGGGCACACTCTCTCATCACGTCTCCTCATTTCTGAGTGTTTGGAAGTGTCCGCCACGGTGGCCTAATGCGTATTGGCGAATTTCACATTACTTCAAATAATTTTTGATCTCTTATTTTTCAGACATGCACGCTTCCTCACGATGTTTTCCATCACCGCCTAGCACGTGGTAAATCAGCACTTAAAACTGCAATTAACAATTTCATTGGTGCAGGCGGAGATCGAACCCGGGTTGCTCGCGTACTGTGTAATTTACAGCGAGCACTAACCACCTGAGCTACCATGGCTCTAAATGTGGAAAACATAAACATAATTTTATATTGAAAATTGTGTCTTCAAATATATTGTTGTCATCTTGGGAATAAAGACCACGCGTTCTATCTTGCCCGGGCTGAAATTAGCAAGTGGCTAATAGAAGCTGGGAGTGCATGCGGTAACTAAGACTAGAGATGCAAATACACATATTGCGCGTTATTATAGATTATATAGTTATGGTAATTGGTTAATTACTTCGCTCCTTTTTTCAGTAATAATAATAATCTGTATTTAAGGTGCTACTCTACTCTACCGTATTTAAACGTTCGGTCCTATACATTCCACGCGCGCTGGCTACAATATATCGCGTAAGAAATACGCCCAAATTTTAAAATATTTTCTTTATAAAATCGAATTTCAGTCCTTTGAAACAATTAAAAAGTTCAAAATGTTTATTAATAAATTTCCTGTCCATTAGTGTCAATCATTATGGCCCACAGACATATAAATTTATTCTCGATTAGGAATTAAAACGTAGATGCATTGTCACCCCTGAGCACTAAGATGGAATGCCTTGTTTCCAGTAAAAAAGGGTCTCCGGATCTGTGCACTCACCATATGAAACACAGCAGTATTAAGCTGCTATTTTATGCTGGTATTCTGTAAATGGTCCTACCCCGGTCAAGCGGACCCCACTCATGCTAGAACCATAATATAGCTGCAGCGTGGCTCTACCACATATTAATAACTTTATGAGAAGACGCATGTTACCAATAATTATTTCGCATTTCTGTGCTTTAGTTGTAAGAAAATTCATCAAGTATTTACTTCTTTTATAAAAATTGGAGTTGGCTATCACGGAATCATGATTATATAGAAATTTAATAGATTTTTTATTACTTAATATAACTTTTTAATAATAAGTCTGCAGTTTGTGATCATATCCTAGACGGCCCCAACCATTACATCAGATTTGACAGACCACAAATCCTCGCAAAAGAACACCGATTCCCACCAAGGATAAGTGAGGCTATTGAAATTAAAATCCATCCTAATTTTAACAGAGAAGGAGGCTGGGTACTACCACCTGCTTGGGACCCTATGGTTAATAAAATTAAAACTAAACCCAAGCATACCACTGCAAGACTTCAAGACACAGTCAGTTCATTTTGCATAGATCGGACCATTTAGTTTAGTTTAGTTTAGTTTACGACAGGCTGTTTTCCGCTACTTCACGTCTAAGCGCGTATTTTGCGTGTGGGCAGGAATAATATGCTTATTCGAGCCATAATATCTCCGCGAAGAAGCTCAGCAGTCCCTTGATGTTGCAAGCAACTTCGGGGAGCGATCCCGGCGTGCCGAGATGTTTAGCCCTGTATGAAGCGACTTCTGGACATGTCAGCAACACGTGAGCCGCCGTTTCTTCCTCTCCCATGCATGCCCTGCACAGGGGGCTATCAGTAACACCTATGGTGAACAAATGTTTGTTAAAAGAGCCATGTCCTATGATAGCACTTGTTACTATCCTGATCTGTGGCTTGTTCAGTCTCATTAGAACCTCGGTTAGATGACTGTTTATTTCAGGTAGGGCTTCCCTAGCTTGTCTACAGTCCACTAAATTTTTCCAAAGCTGAGCGTGTAAATTATTGAAGTATCTATGTACCAGTGAACGAACATAGCCAAAGGGGATTGGTATTATTGGTTCCGGCTCTATAGTTGCTAGGGCCGATCCCCTTCTGGCCAGTTCATCTGCTGCATCATTGCCTCTAGATCCACTGTGTCCCTTGATCCATTGCAGAGTCACATTGTTGTACTTACATACCTCATTCAATTGTTGATGGCACTCGTGTATCAGTCCCGAGTTCGTCACATTGCAACTCAGAGCTTGTAGTACCGCCATACTGTCGGTCAGTATTCTGATGTAGAAGTCTTTCACCTTCCTAGCATCTATTGCTATGGCCGCTTGGATGATACCCATGCATTCAGCCTAGAAGACTGTGTTGTGGGTACCCAGCGGTGTGCATATGTGGATATTAAGGTCTTCAAAGAAAGCCCCAGACCCCACACCTTCATTTATCTTAGAGCCATCCGTGAAAACTTGAGCTCTCTTGGACCCAATCCTTCCAGATGGTCAGTTTCCTTCAATTGTATCCTGTACTTCTTATCGAATACAAATTGTTTTGGGATCCTATCATACTTGGCTTGTAAGATAGGAATTTTTGAGTAAATTCTATTGATTATATCTGTATGGGGGACTCTACTCTTACTTAAAAGATTTAGGGTCTTGAGTCTAATGGCAGCTAAAGTTGCTTCTTGTTGTATATGTAGATGAAGCGGTGTTAGCTCCAGCATAGCCTCCAAAGCTGCTGTTGGTGTTGTCCTTATGCAGCCCGTGGCAGCCATACAAGCTAATCTCTGGTAACGCTGAAGCTTTTGTATAGTGGTGGCTTCATTGGTTTTGGTCCACCATACCAGACATCCGTATGTGATCATGGGCCGAATTACAGTTTTGTACAGCCACAGTATAATTTTTGGCGCGTTTGCCGATCATGTTTCTGCACTGCCATAAAGTTAAACTAGCTTTGCTGATTTTGTTTTCTATGTGTTTGTTCCAGTTAAGTTTACTGTCCAAGGTAAGACCTAGGTATTTTACCTCGGAAGAAAGTTGGAGTTTTGTGCTCAAAAGACTTGGAAGATGATAGTTATTCAGCATTCGTTTTTGTGTGAACATTACTATAACCGTTTTATTTGGATTAACGGTTAGGTCATATTCCCTGCACCATCTCTCCACAATACGGAGAGCCGCTTGGGTTAAGTTGTACACAATGCTTGCTGTCTTACCAGAGACCAGTATTGTCAGATCATCTGCATAACCGACTGTGTAGAAATGATTAGCGTTTAATTTGCTGATGAGTTCATTAATGACCATATTCCAGAGGAGAGGTGAAAGAACCCCACCCTGCGGGCATCCTTTCATGATCTGAATTGTCTGAGATTCACCAGCAATGATGATGAGATTCATGTACTGAGCATGTTTACTATCCAGTCAATCAATGCCGGTTCAACATTATGTCTACTTAGGGCTTTTATGCTGGAGAAATTTGTTCTGTCAAAAGCACCTTCTATGTCTATGAAGGAGCCTAGACATATTGCTTTGTTTTGGATGGCCTCTTCAATCTTTGTTATTACCTGGTGAAGTGCCGATTCTGTTGATTTACCTAAGCTATAGGCGTGTTGTTTTTCGTGTAGCGGTAAGTTAATTAGCGCCGACCCTCTCAACTCCCGTTCACACATCCTCTCCATCGTCTTTAGGAGAAAGGATGTGAGGCTAATAGGTCTGTAAGATTTAGGGTCTGTATAGTCGTTCTTACCTGGTTTGGGTATGAATGTGACTTTCACTTCCCTCCATCCCCTAGGAACATATAGATCGGACCATAAACAATAATTAAAAAAGCTGAAGGTACTCCGGGTTTAACAATGACATTGGGTCGTCAATCATCTCAGCCCCCAGTGACCATGGGTGTTGGAAAGCACGCGAAACGTCGGGAATTAAAAAAAAAATAAAATTAAACGCGATAAAATCCGTAAAAGTAGTTTTAATCAAAGTAAATAGCTCCTAAGAATCTCACAAATAAGGATTTGCGCAGGTGTAGTTTAAACACGCAACTTAAGATTTTATTGAAAAAATTAAAGTTATGTTATTTTGGGGTTACTGAAAGAAATTATTGCCCCACCAATATCATGTTACTACTATCAAAGTTGCTATTGTTTCATTGAAATAAAGATATTTTCATAATAAACGTAATTTTCAATTTATTCTTTAATCAATATAGACAAAACAAACTGTTTTCATAAGCAATCTTAGGAGCGAATATGAAGTCCCATATCTATCAACGCCCTGCCTGACTACTATGATAGGATTTCTGATATGTGCGAATGTCACGTAGGGTTCTCTGACTTAAGCCCGCCCCAGATGGAATACATGGACTTCAATTAAAAAATTATTTATTGTAAGAATTTTCTAATGAGTTGATAATAACATACCTACAAAGTACTGACGATGAGAGATAGAAAGAAAGATATCTGTACAATTTGCACTGAAGCACTCACTCGTCCTGAAATAGCAATAACCGGCGTAACGATTGTGCTATAACATCAGACGGATGAGATGGGACAGGATACACCGTCAGAAGCAAAATCAAAATCAGTACCAAAAAGCAACAAGTTGTGATTTTGACAAAATGTTGTCTCTGGTTGGAATTTAAAACTAAAACTCGGGCCAACGTCATAGTGTGGAATCTATGGAACGTCGTGATTAGTGAACATTGGCTAGTTTATCACACTATTTTACTAAAAAGTTATACTCACGAGAATCATTATATAAAACTGAAAATTTCCTTGCAACTTCGTCTAAGCAATCCGTAAATTTCTCGTAGTAAGGATCTGTGAATATGTTGTCTATCCTTCCATTTTCAAATAGATATTGTTGAATTCCTGAAAAATAAAAAGATAATTTATATTTTTTGGACGCCAGTCCGAATATTCTCGAATTTCGAGATTTTTCTACCAAAGCATTTAACTTACAAACCACGAACAAATAGTAGGAAATATATATATATATATATATATATATATATATATATATATATATATATATATATAAAAAAAAAAAAAGTCATACTAAAATATTATTTCCATTTGTTCATTTAATAATAGAGGTTAAATTAAATCCGAGGGTAGATTTTTAATGCTCTATTTCCGTCGCATTATGCCCGAGCGACCGAGCTAGGCAATTGCAGCTTGTACCAATTATATCTATGAAAATTTAACAAAATCATCTTTCTGTATTCCAAGTTTCCTCCAAAGTGGACCAATTTTAATTCTTTTTAAGAACTATATAAGAAGAATTGTGTCTATTGTGAAGTTGAGAATTGTGTTTGTAAGTTTTATTTTTATAAGTTCCTTAAATTTGTTTCCTGGATGTCTTAGTAATTTATAACTGTTGCACAAAATCAAGCAATATATTATTTCTTCATTTCATCGAAAATAAATTGATTTTGCCCTTGTTCAAGAATGATGACTAAGATAAATGTTCTATTGTTAATACACAAACTGCATTAATTTCATGAAAAGCCAGAACTAACCTAAAACCAAATAATAAATGGTATCTGGTGCGTATTCGCTTCCGTTGGGCTTGCGCACTTCCTTTACAAAGAGACAAAGTGAGTAATTGAGTTCGTCGGCCGTCAGTTGCAGGATCTCTGACTTGAATGGCTTGCGTCGCACTGAGCTTTTCTCGATCTCCGCGTTCTTCGTCATCACCCACTGCTTCCACGCGTTTACGCCGAAAGTGTACTGATAATGCAAATAAACAATTTCTAATATTTGGCTTATTTTTTTTTTATTTTATTTAACAAGTACCCTTACAATACACATATATAACAATCACGAAAACATACAGATTTCTATACTCTCTGATATGTATATCAATTACAAGTGTACATAACATTCACAGATTGAGTCATGCATTTTTGGGTTAATTTGGAGTACAAATATCATCCAATCAATAATACAATGCAAATTTGAACTATTCAAATAAATTATGTACTTAAATAAAAAATCTAAAGATAAAAAAACAGGTTTAATTATTAAAAGGGAATATGGTAGATATTATACTCTCTTCAGGAGTATGTATATTTTTAATTAAAGTATAAGATATATTGAAGATGTAATTTATATCAAGGCTTAAAATTATTTTCACCATACAATTGGTTGGGGTGGGAGATTTTTTATATGGGATGTATATTGAACTGCGTGATCATAAGTACAGCTCGAATCCGGTTGGGGCCTAATTGAGTCAGATTGAGATTCAGTTATTGGTTTTTTTGTCAAAAAATTCTCAGTTGCAGGCATAAGACAGAAAGTTATCGCTGTTGTGAAAACTGTTGGTCCCTCGGCTGATCAATCTTCATCCAGACTATAAGAGTGTGGCAATAGGGTGTCCGGGTGCTTGCACAAACACTTGTACACTATGATCCTGTCCTGCGCCGGGACAGAAATTTGATTTGGGGGAAATCATCTATATATTAATATGTTAAGGAAAAACTTTGTACAACTTTTTAAGCATATTGTGCTCTCAGACGAGCAAAATTTGTGGATATGTATTAAAAGCCTTTTTGGAAACCGGTATATTCAGGAGGCTAAGTCTACGTGCGAGAAGATCCGTAAAGACTCTCGAAAACAGCATGTAGACGAACGAGGAAGCGGCTTAAAGGGGAAGTCGAACTGTAGTTCTTTAAGAGAGCATTGTCGCTTTTCTTGTAGAACAAAACCATTATACTTCTGCTCCAAGCCTCTGGAGTAATGCCACAATGGATATTAGATATATGTGTTTTATTATAATAATGTCTTTTAGTCATGACAGCCAGTCTCAGTGGTTGCTAGTCATTTATTTAGTCATCAGGTCAGGATTATAACATCAGAGTGAATTGCGCGGGGATAGGTGCATTCTTTATTTCTTCACTCTTATTACTTTGATAGGATGGTAATTCGATACGACAGAAAAGGCACAGGACAATCGCCTTTATGTGGTTTCCGAGGCACTGGGGTGGAATACCTTCAATTTCCTGACTCCAGGCTTGTTATGGAGAATTTATTGATAGCAAAACCCAATAACTTGATTTTGGCTCGACCTGGGATTTGGTGATTAATAATTGAGTATACGTAAGACCAATGTGGCAATCAATAAATGTTTCATAAATCAATGTTTTTTTAAAGTATCACAATATATAAACTTAATATTAAAATAATAAATAATAAAATTTATATGTGGTAAAATCATGCTGCAGTTATATTATAGTCGTAGCATGAATAGATTGGCTTGACCAGCGAAGGTCGTCAGTCTCACAGAATACGAGAAGTAAAATATCAGCTCAATGCTGTTGTGTTTCATATGGTGAGTGGCGTAGACAACTGGATACCCTTTTTACCGGAAATGAGGTATTCCATTTTTCGACGCACCTGTATTTTTAGACGATAGATGTTGATGTCTATGGAGCAAAGAAGTCACTATCGGGTGGACTGTGTATTCGTTTGATACCCAAATTCTATATATAAAAAAATATTATTATGTGAGGTGTGGGGTTGGTGTGGTGTAGACATGTGTCAATCATGCATGATTCGTTCGTTTGTGCTGGTACACTTAAAAGTCACAAACAATTGACGGAACCTTTTTAACCCGCGATTTGTTTGAATTGTGAATGAGCCGCAAACCGACCGAATCTCGAATGATCTGAATAAACAGGCGAGTCGAATTAACAATGCAGACTGCAGAGTATCATATATAAACAAATAAACATAATAAAATGTTAAAAATTATTTTACATTTTATTATGTTTATTTGTTACATCTATGAGTTAAAAATATCATTTCGTAGAATTTACTAAAAATAACACTTCAAAAGATTTTATGATAAATGATTTCTTTAATATGATAAATTTCAACCACCTTATATAAATATAGGATAAGTAAAAGTTTAATTTTGTAACAAATAAATGTTTCCCTATTTTTAGATATGTAAAGTAAGATAAAATTGTGTAATGTTAGGAATGAAATTTATGAATGAACAAATTTATTAAATATTACTTGAGGTTTTTGTATCTTATGCCATCTAGCGTCGATTGTATTGTATTGACCACCTTGAAAGTCAATAAGTTTTAGTTCGATAAAATGACTTTATTACCTAAAGCATGTAATAGATGCTTTAGGTAATAACGCTATTGTAAATCTCAAATAGAAAATTTTTGTTTCCCAATAGATCTCACAGACCCACAGAATACTGGAGCCTGAAATGATCCATTTGAATGATCGATCCGAATGTACCAGTACGCGTGACGAAATGTACTAGAATGATTCGGTCGCTAGAAATGAATGATTGACACACGTCTAGTGTGGTGTGATGTGGAGTTGGTGTGGTGTGGTGTGATATTAGGTTGATGTGGCGTGGTTGTACCTTGAGGCACATATTGGCGTCGGGTTTCTCTTGCGGCTCGCGCGGCGGCTCGGGCGGCGGCGGCGCGGGCTCGGCACGTCGCCGCTTTGAGCGCGTGGCGCGCGCGCCCGCGCCTGCAGCTGCGGCTGCGTCTGGCGCGCCCGCGCCCGTGCGCTTACGGGGCGCCGCCGCGCGCAGCGCCGCCACCGCGCGCTGCTGCTCCAGCGCTATCAGCTGCTGCGCGTGCATGCCCTCGCCCTCCAGACCTGTGCCACAAGCGACTCAACTTCATTTATTTATTTACTAACTCTTCCCTGCGACTGTCCGCATGAAATTTATTACGATCCCTCTTCCTTTTATGCATTCCTGTCGTTTTATGATCACTAGACTGTCAATTAAGTAAATTCCGGCATGTTTATTAAATTTCTTTTATATTTATGATATAATATTATTTGTAGTGCACTCTACCCATTACTTAACCTTTTCACTTATTTTTATTTCCTATTTAGGTTGTCTGGAAGAAATTGCTGCATAGCAATAAGACCGCCTTTTGTTTCTCTCTTTGTTTGTTTCTCGTTATGTTGTTTTCTTAGTGTTTAATAAAGGGTATTGTATTGTATTGCACGATTGGATTTCATGGGTTTACTTTTTTTGTGTTGATTGTAAACATACACGATTGTAACTTGTTATTTTTTTAAGACGAGGTCTAAGTACGAATTTAAATTCGTTTTACACCCGCGCGTCCCGCAGAGAGCGCGATGCGATGCAATGCGACACAGAACGTCCAGAACCAACCTTTTAACTCAAGCGCTGCCCGAAAACTAAACAGGTTAGCGCGGTCTATTTTTTATCTACCCAAAGCGGGTTTTGAGTTGAAAATTGCATATCACACTTGATGATAATTGTGGCTTTGAGTTCGAAGATTATATTTTATGTGGGTTTACATCTAATTACTTATAATATAAATATGAAATAAAATTTTTTATCAAATACAACTTGGTGTCGTCGCTGAAAATCAGAGCAATTGAATTTACGCAGTATTTTAATTCGTCACTTTGTAAAAAAAAAACAGACTGACTATAATAATCTATTTTAAATAAAAAAGTTTGGTTCTACGAACGGTATCAAGAAAACTCAATAGAGGTATTATTAATTTCACTTTTAGTGTTAATTTCAAAGCTTAACATATCTTAAAATAACTGACTAATTTAAGAAACAGAAATATATACTCAATTTGAAAGACCTCAAGGAAAATAATACAATATATTTTGATTTAGGTTAAACTATATAGTATATCATTTTGTTTTTCAATAAACTATTCTAAGAAGTATCAATTCTGCAACTATAGTATGGTTTTAGAATGAATGCAAAGAATACCAACCTAAAATAAGTGTACAGTTATGTAAAAAATCAACAAAATAGCTTTTCGTCATCACCGCATAAAATATTTTACGTTCAATACGCGCCCTTGTACAATGTGGTACTAATTATATGTTGTAATTAATCAGTATAAGCATTATTACAGTTTTTCCAATAAAAACTTTGTATTGAAATAAATTTAATTGGTTTATGTTGTAAACAATACATGCAACTTAATACTGCTTCATTTCAAATAGTGAGTGTAAAGAACAAAAGACCCTTTTTACCTATATCAAGTCACTCTATTTGTCTTCAGGAGTAACAATGCAACTGCATTTTGGTTCTTATTTAAGAATGGATGGATATAGATATATATGGATTATGGACCACAGCATTCATTTACCTTCAGGTGGACTGTGTGATGTTTGTCATTCTATAAAAAAAAAATTATCTTTTTCATTTATTGTGGCTTGGCCAAGTTTCAACCAAAAATAATATTACAAACAATACACAATACAGATAAAATATTAATATATATTTCCAGAATAATTTGTTGATTTGACACATTTTAATGTTTTTAAAAGGTCTCGACAGCGGCTTAAGCCAGAAGATAGTCGATGATGGTACTGTCAAGTCCTAAAAGCACCTGAGCGAACAAAATATCTTATGTTTATATTACAATTGTACCCACTTGTTTCATTGTTTCCACTATTAGTTCACAGGCGCAGAATATAATATAATAATCGCACCAGTTTTATGTATTAAAATGTTCTTCAATCCATAATTTAAACTATAGTAAAGATGCAAGAACCCACTAACAGTCAAGTTCTCGCCAAAATCTCCACAATTCAATTTAGTAATGATATATTGATAACCATAGAATACTATAATACAAACATAATAGAACGGGGGAGTGGGCGGAGCCCGTGTAGCCACTCGCACGTCAATTCACAACCTATAAATATCAACACAATCAATCGTTTCCAATTTTCGTGTCAAGTGTCGCTGCAAATTATTTAAAAAATGGCAAATTGTGCAATAACTACGTGTCGAAAGAGCAGCGGGAAATGGAATTTAAATAAAGGAGACATATTCTACAACCAGTAAATCGAAACTACTTATATTTTGTGAATATTAGAAACAAAAATAAAGAAATATTTATGTGTCAAAAACATTAATCAAGTCTAAAATGTGTTTGTAGTAGTGATAACTGATAATACGACGTAATTGTTTGTATGTGTGCTCCCGGCGACGCCAACCCTCCAACAAAGTAAGGTTGATAGCCATTCTATTGTGTATTATAGTATTCTATGTTAATAACTTATTATTTTCACAATCGAGTTTAGGAAAACGGACCGCGCTTTATTTAATGTTTCGGAAGAGGCCTACGTTTAGCAATAGACATATTATGGGGAGGAATGATAATGGTAATGATAGTTTAAACAGCTGAAAACATAAAATAAGCCTTTAACTTATACTTTTTAACAAAAAATCGTACCTGGCATACCGGGATGTGAACTCGGCGTAATAGTGTTGGCCGTCATAGCCGACTCAAGATCGACAGGCTGGTCTTCATACTCCGTAGCCATTTTAAGCGCCATCTGAAGCATGTCTTCACCAAACGCGTTGTTTCCATCCATCCCACCGACTGGACTAAAGCTTTCTTCTGTAAATATCGTATTTAATTATACACACCATCACTGAAGGGTAGTGTTGTTAAATCAGTTGAACAGCACGTTTTATTTCATGGCATGCTTATATATGCCTTAAATATTGGACAAGCCTTCAAACTGCATGTTCAGTACAATGCTTTATGCTACTCTTTCAATGTGCTAGTTATTAACGACAAACTCTATCCTAACATGCTTGGACTAGAAAGATAATATAACTCGATGAAACATATGACATTTCATTAGCCTATAACAAATATGACAAAGTGCAGCAAAAACTAATGATCCACCCCGGCTACGCACGGATGATTTTTGGATTTCGAAAACATATGCATGTATTATACATATAAACCTTATACAAGGTGTAAGTGTAAACACCGTTGTCACTAAAACCATAGGTAGTTGGCTTTAATATAAAAATATTTATCCGATTTAAAAAAATAACGCTATTTTCTTTCATAAAATTTAAAAAGTTTCTGTCCGACACCGTCCGTAAATTCATGGATGCCCTATGCGCTCGAGTGACGTAATCACTGTAAAGATCACCGCCCGCGCTAGCTACTACACATTACAATAAAAACACAATAGGTACACATAACCTGTGATGTAACTTTTCCTTCATACTTGCATCCTGGCTTAGGACTGGCAAAAATTGAGGAATTAAGGAATAAATGGAGATTTTACTAAAAAAAAAAAATAATGTTATTTTTCATTGAATTTACGTTCTATAAGTGAAACCAAACCACTGGTTTCAAGGATAACGGTGGTTACACTAACACCCTGTATAAACCTCCTTAGATAATTATGTCTATTAATGAAAACCGCCTCAAAATCCGTTGCGTAGTTTATAAGATGATGAAAGAAGGGTACAGACGACGGGAAGCGACTTTGTTTTATACTATGTAGACAAGTATGGAGAATTTAGTCCTCATGCAATGTTTTTTGAGGTTATGTGATATATTTATAACCTGTAGATTTTAAAACGAAAGGTTTTTCTTTGTTAAATAATTAACATAAGTTTATATGGTTGCCATTGCATAGAATTTAATTTCGATACAGAAACAAAATCGAATTAGACTAGAAAAAGTATGGATAAAACGTAGTGATTTAATCACAGGGTACTTTTTATTAGATTACTCTCTATACTGTTTGACACCTATGTACTTCTCTAATTAAACGTAATAAGATTTTTAATACTGCATTCTGATAAGCAAAGTTTTATTTTCTTACGACGTTTATTTATATTTCCCCACTTTTAGGCATAAACTGATGACATTTTGGTGAGTCTCAGATCAGTAACAATTTATGATTTTTCGTAGTTCAAAATGGCCCAATGTTCTTTTTATAATATAAACTACCTTGTAGTCAGTGGTTAAGCGGGCTACATACGACACGATATCGGTGGCGATCTAGGGTGGAAAGAAATCGGGGCTTTTATCGGGGTAGACCTTACACACGGGCCTGCCTAACAGTACGCGTTCGGACTTGGAGCGGAATGCATATGCGGTAGAGTTCTTCAAAATACCTCCGACTCTCTTAAAACACCACCGTGTTGGTTTGGCATTAGCCATCTCGGTTAATTTATTCGAAAATAGAAAAAGAGAAGTTGCTGGGTGAAAAAATGGCTCCAAAAGAGATAAAAATTAAGCCACATAAACGTACTAAATGGCCTGTAATCCAAGGACGTGATTAATTTTCTCCGGATGGATGAAGTTTTTATAACGTTCTAGAAATGATCTCGCCACTTATATAAAAACGTCAATTTCTCCTACCTATGCTATTTAGTTATTTCTTCTCTTTGTTCATTTCTGCTTTGGTCAAAATCTGGTTATGTACTACACACAACAAACAAGGAAATAAAATACTTTTGTATAATAATATGTATACTTTTTTTTTAATGTAATCTTTATTTGAGTAAAACTATCAGAAAATAAAATAGCTTATATCTTTTTTTAAACGTAAAGAAACCTTTAATTTCGGACATACTCCCTTTTATATAACTTGTTTGTTGATGTGGAGATGGTGAAGGAGTAGAAGTTAGTTGTTGATAAGAGGATGAAGGCACGTAAGAGATCGAAGTGTGGTCTTGTGGAGTTGTAAGAGATATGAGTGCGGTCTTGTGTTGATAGCGTTGGAATAGGAGTTAGTTGTTGAGGAGAGGCTTTATCTTCTCCTTACTTACATCATACACTCTACTTTACGAACGGCAATAAAAAAATTAGTTTAGTAGGCATTTTTGACCATGTCAATTCGCAGGGTCACAGGTTAGGGTGGATATTATTTGAATTTCGATAAAATTTCAATTAATTTATTTATTTTATTCACTTTTTTTTGGTTTTTTTGTAAAATATCAGTGCCATAGGCTTCTACTCCGTTTATATGATTAAAATGTAAAAATTTTGTTATATAAAAAATGTCATTCAGTATCACTGTTTTGTTAACTTCCTTCCGCGAGTGTTGCCGGCAGCGACTGCCAAAAGAAATCGGGCCGATGCGCCTACACACACGCAGTAAGGAGGGGGCGGTGCCCCGATCTAGGAAGCATCGGCTGATCTAGGAAGCATTTTTGCTCCTGCCAGCCGATTAAGGAGGCGATATCGGCCACGACTTAGGATGGCCCTACATACGACACGATTTAGAGGCAATCTAGGAGGCATCCCCACTACTCCACCCTAGATCGCCACCGATATCGTGTCGTATGTAGCCCGCTTTACTGTAGACCATAATCATTTGCAATCAACTTTAAACATAGAAGGCCATATAATAGTTGCCCCTCTGAGGGTAAAATTTTGCTAGCTCGCAATTTAATTTAATTTCATAAACATATTAAGTGTGAATCTCTTACCATTCTCATCTTCTGTATCAGAATCACTCTGATCTTTTTTCTTATCACCAGCTACCATTTCTGCCATCATCAATAACTCGGCTTCGAAGGGATCCGTTGGCATTTTATCTTGAATTTTATTGATCTCCTTCATTATACCCTTAGCCGAATTTCTCGTAGTAGGAATAAAGACAGGAGTAGGAATTGGGAGTGGAATAGGTACAGGTATGGGAAAGGGTAAGGACCACATCGCACACGGCACAGGAACATAAATCGGCACCGGGACTGGTATTAACACTCTCCTTTCTAGGCTAGAGTCTGTTTGACATTCCTTTGTGCAAGGATGGGGACGGCACGAGACGCCTTTTGAGACCATCATAGGTTTGGACATGGTCGCTTTGTTCGCGACTTCATGTGGGGGTAGGGTTTTTACAATAACGTGATTGTAAATTTTTGGAGGGGGTGGTGGAGGAGGTGTGGGGGGCTTCGGGGGGAGGGGGGCGGCGTGCTGGGCGCCTGGGGCTCCGGTTCGGCGGGCGCCGCCTGCGCCGCGGCCAGCCGCTTCGACTTGCCGCGCGTCACCGACGTTGCTAGAGGCGGCGGCGGCGCTAGTGACTTCACGTTAGATATCACCGGCAGACCCGACGAACGCTGATTTTTGGCTGCAGCTGCAATAATAAAAAGTAGTAAAAATTTTAAACATCAATATAATTAAAAAAAGATAGGTACTTTATATGTTAATCTTACAAACAACAAAAAAGAGAAACCTACATAAAGCAGCACTGATAATAAATTAAATTATAACTGAAATTAATCAAAACACTAAAAAAAAACCAAAAAAACTCTCTACTCAAATTATTAGATATTAATAGTTACTTTGCAACCATCTGCTAAATTAAATTAAATGATGTGTCTTCCCTAGTTTAAAGAGCATCTCCCGCCCTCACTCAATTGCGTGCACTAATCCAGTCACCACGAATCCCAGCACCACTACTCCCAACACCACTGTTCTAGGAAAGACACACCATCGACGGTAATACGACACGTGTTTCGCCTCTACATGAGGCATCTTCAGGTCATGTTGACTCTACGGCGGCTGATTAGCGGTCAGAATCAGAAAATAAGAAATCAAAAATCCTAGAATAGTGGCGTTGGGAGTAATGGTGTTGGAAGTAGTGGTATTGGGAGTAGTGGTGCTGGGATTAGTGATGACGGGACTAGTGCACGCAATTGAGGGAGTGCGGAAGGTGCTCTTCAAACTAGGGAAGACACATAATTTTATTTAATTTAGCAGATGGTTGCAAAGTAACTATTAATATCTTTATTATAATGGATTTCCGCAAAGTAATGCCTGGTTCTATCAATTATCTGAAAAAACCGGCCAAGAGCGTGTCGGGCCACGCTCAGTGTAGGGTTCCGTAGTTTCCCTTCCGTCACAATAAGTGTGTCTTACTCCCACTTATGAGTTTAAAGGTGGGTATCCATTATGTTCGCGCTCCAGCAGCGCTCCGCGCTCCTGCAACTGCTCCCGGTAGTGGGTACTGTTGTTTCCATCCAAGTTCAAAATAATTTTCCTAGAAAGTCCTTATAAAGTTCTACTTTTCAGATTTTTTTTCATATTTTCTAAACTTATGGTTCAAAAGTCAGGGGGGGGGGACACATTGTATTTTACTTTTGGAGCGATTATTTCCGAAATTATTGACATTATCAGAAAATGATTTTAGTAAACCCCTATTCATTTTTAAATACCTTTCCAACAATATATTACACGTTAGGGTTGAAATTAAAAAAAAATCACTTCCCAATTTACATATAGGGGGGCTACCCTAATAAAACATTTTTTTCCAATTTTTATTTTACCACTTTGTCGGCGTGATTGATACACATATTGGTACCAAATTTCAGCTTTCTAGTGCTAACTGTCACAGAGATTAAGCGAGGACGGACAGACGGACAGACAGACATGGCGAAACTATAAGGGTTCCTAGTTGACTACGCAACCCTAATTATTATTGGCATACACAAAATAAGGTTGACTATATTCACATAGAAATGTTACCATTATTCTTATTTGAGTAAGTACGCCTGGGCGCACCAGTGGGCACTGCTTTTGTTTGTTCCACTGAGTCACCCGACACCAATGGAGCAGCGTGTTTCGAGTATTGACCCTGAAAAATGTAAAAAGTAAAATAAAGTAATAACAAACATACATGCGCGTAACATTTGCTCTGATTAGTAAAAGGGTTTTGGACTACAGAAGAGCCCACCATGCTCCGCTTTATGAGTTAGTGAACTTTACATGTCTCAGAAATATTTATATATTATTAGTCAGACAAGCAGGTTTCCTCACAATGTTTTCTTTTACCATCAAGCATGTTTATCAGCACTAAAAATCTACAACTAAATTAATTTCAACAGAGATCAAAATCGGTATCGGTCATGTAAAATATATAGTAATTCTAACACGGTCAATGTAAATGTTAATTATAAATATCGTATTGTATAACAACTAGACAGTTATCATAATGTGATATATGAGGAATAATAAATATAAAACCACCATAATGCTATGCTAAAAAAATACACGGCTTCATTAAGTGCATTGAGCGTCATAATAATTTGTTTTGAGTATGGCTAGAAAGATAACAGTGGTAGAGCCACGCAGCAGCCTTTGCTGTTGCACGTATGGGCCGGCTCAAACCGGGGTGGTACCACAACCTCACAGAATACCGGCGTGAAGTGGAAGCTCAGCTTCCGCGTTTCGTCTGGTGAGTGCAGGTGGCCGGAGGCCCAATGCCCCCCCCCCCTTAACATGGTAGCGCAATTAAGTAAAGATCTACCCCAGGAGGGTACCAGCACCCCTGGAGAATTCCTCGCTGAGCATCCACGATCAAGTTACTCCACTCCTGAGCGTGGGTGCTCAGGCTGCCCTGCGTATTCTGGGGGGGGGGGGGGGGGGCAATATTCCGCTCAAGACAACAACTGCTCGGAGTAAACTGAGCAACAAGACCAAGGCGTAGCTCTCCTACCTGGGGTACAAACTGGAACACTCCTTTGTGCCTCGGGCTGGAGTTTACGTATACGTCAGAGAGGACATCTGTTCTCGACGCCTCGGCAGTCTTGAAGGTTCGGACCTGTCCATCCTTTGGCTACGCGTAGACAGCGACGACCATCCGCGCGTCTACGGGTGACTCTATAGGCCCCATAGCGGTAATCGCGAAACAGAACGACTCTTCGACCACGTCAAAATGGCTACAAATTCTTTGCTACAGCAGATGACCTCTGCAGAGATCGTGATCCTCGGCGTTTTTAACGCCCACCTCGCCGAATGGCTTGGTTCACGTTTAACCGATCATGCAGGGAGATCTGTTCATGATTTTGCCTTGACATATGGTCTGACACAACTGGTTACTCCGCCTACGCGGATTCCAGATGTGGAGGATCATACACCTTCTCTGTTGGACCTTCTGCTGACCTCTCATCCGGACGGATATCAGATTTCCGTCGAAGCCCCTTTAGGCTCCTCGGACCAATGACTTGTCCGGAGTGTGGTCACTCACGCTGAAATCGCGGTTGCATTCTGCAGGCTGCCGTCGTGTTTGGCACCATAGGTCAATCGATTGGGATAGGATGATCTTTCTTTGCATCTTACCCTTGGGGGCGGGTTTGCTTCTCGCCGGACGATCCCAACGTTGTTGCTGATTCTGTCGCTGAACTGTACTTCTCTCTGTTCAGCGACAGTTCCATACCCTGAAGTACTTCAAGTACTTGAAGTACTTCAGGGTATGGAACTTTTTATTCTTTCCTCAGTGGTGCCCACCAAAGGCAAATCTCAACCTTGGTTTGGTCGCTCCTGTAAAATAGCATCATGCTATAAGCAGGAGTGCTACCAAGCCTGGGATGACGCATCAACGTCCCGGGATGTAAACACCAGCGCTCTAAAAAAGAAATATAATTCTGCCTCCAGGTCCTTCAAAAGAGTCATTGCCAAGGCAAAGTCAGAGCACATTGGCAGAATTGGCGATAAATTAGTTCGCCTTCCTTCTGGAACCCGTGCTTTCTGGTCTCTAGCCAAGGCTGTCCGAGGGGAATTTCTGTCAGCCATCTCTTCCATCTCTGCACAGAGAGGACGACTCACTGGACCATGCCGCAAAGGAGAAAAACCGATCTGCTAGGCTCTTTATTTGCGACTCGACTCGACGACGAACTCGACTCTCGATGACGGGGGGAGTAAGCCGCCGACCATCCCGCGGTGTGAGTGCTCCATGCTGGAGGTGCGGTTTACACAGCGCTCGGTTCGCAAAGCAATCCTCTCCCTGGACATCCACAAGTCGAGTGGGCCTGACGGTATCCCCCCAATTGTGCTGAGGACGTGTGCTCCAGAGTTGGCACCGGTCTTAACGCGTCTTTTCCGGTACTCTTACTCTCTAGGCGTAGTTCCAAAATCATGGAAGACTGCTTTCCCCCGATTCCTAAAAATTGCGACCGCTCAGACCCGTCCAACTACAGGCCCATCGTCATCACCTCCTTGTTCTCCAAAACAATGGAATTCATTGTAAATTGCCAACTCATGAGGTATCTTGAGAATCACCAGCTGATTAGTGATCGCCATCACGGTTTTCGTCGTGGTCGATCAGCTGGTGATCTTCTGGTCTACCTGACTCATGATGATCATACGGCAGTAGAGTCCAAGGGGGGAGGCATTGGCCGTTAGTTTGGAAATTGCGAAGGTCTTCGATCGGGTTTGGCACAAAGCGCTTCCTTCGAAGCTTCCTTCCTATGGGCTTCCCGATAAATTGTGCAATTGGATCATCAGCTTTCTTGTAGATCGGAGCATCAAGGTTATTGTAGACGGTGCAAGCTCCGATTACAAGCCTATTAATGCTGGTGTTCTACAAGGCTGCGTGCTATCACCAACACTGTTTCTGCCGCATATCAATGATATGTGCAAGATTCATTGCTATGCAGATGATAGCACTGGTGATGCTCTGTACACTGGCCGTGCCAATATTTCTCGGGAAAACGTCTCCGAGTACCGGGACAAACTTGTGTCTGAATCTAGTCCAGTTTAACCCTCAGAAACCCCTTTGTCGTATCTCCTCAGTGTCGAGGCACCCTTCTTGTTGCCTCAACCAGTATCGGAATTTTCGGCGTCGACATATCGAGTGACGTGCAGTTTCGTGGTCACTTGGAAGAAGTCAAATTGGCCTCCAAAAAGCTTGACGTGCGCAGCAGAGCGGGACAGTATTTCATGCCGGCACACCGCCTGCAAATTTACAAGGCGCAAGTTCGGCTGCACATGGAATACTGTTCCCATCTCTTTCGGAAGAGATTATGCGACATGCGACTGTGTGATACGAGTATGCGTGAGTGTGGTGTGTCAGAAGAGGATGTTCACCATGTTCTATGGGAATGTCCTCTGTATGACGACCATCGAGAGAACGAAAAAGATGGATGGACTAGTTCGTACGGTTCAGGGACCGATTTACTACTTGGATCTCGTCAGCGATGGGGTGAACTACGCGCGAGTTTGCGCATAGGTGGCACGATCGCAGGATAAGGCAAGATAGAATGCTGGTAGTAAGGCCCGACGACGTAGGCGTTATTGTGCCGTCAGCCCCAGAAGGGGGAGAATGACGTTAAACTGGGACAAGGAATAGAACAAATATTCGTAGGGAGTCAAGAAAGTGCGCGCGGGAAAGAGCAAGGTGCAAGTACCGCGCGCATCTCCAGAGATTCGGCCCGTACGACCTGAGGGTCGGTGGGGCCATGGGAGGTGGTGGGTTGTTCCCATCTCTGGGCTGGGGCTCCTCAGTACCAGCTCCTTCCACTTGACCGCATCCAGTGCAGGTCGACAACCTAGTGCTTCCCGATCGGCTCGATTCACTGGCGCTGCGAAGAGATGTTGCATCTCTTTGCGTATTTTATCGCATCTATCACGGGCAGTGCTCTCAGGAATTGTTCGGATTAATCCCAGCCGCCAAATTTCATGAACGCACTACGCGGAAAACCTACCGATACCATCCACACCATCTGGATGCTTGGCGGTCCACCACTGTACGTTTCAGTAGGAGTTTTCATCCGCGTACGACCTCTCTGTGGACTAATTTACCACCGGCGATTTTTCCGGACCGATACGATCTGGGGACCTTCAAGATAAGAGCTTACTGCTTTCTAAAGGGCCGGCAACGCACTTGCAATTCCACTGGTGTTGCGGTTGGTCATGAGCTGCGGTAGTCCCTTAACATCAGGTGAATCGTACGCTCGTTTGCCACCTCTTCTATAAAAAAAAGAAGATATCGCGTGTTGTTATATTGAGAAGTACCGTGTAGGGGCGGCGTATGAGAATCCACTAACTCATATTATCATCCTTTGGGTGTCATTAAAGGCGACAGAGAGAAACTGAAATAGTAGCAGCACAGCACAGCAGTAGCAAATAACATCTCAATAATTATAACTGTGATTGCTAACCCGCCTACGAAGTGCAGCAACAATGACAAAAACCACTTATGCATTCTAATGCTGAACTCTGTATTTAGCAGCAGACTTTTGATATGCTGCAACTGTTTGATAATTGCAGTACCAGATGCAAAATATGTAGACAAAATAAGAGATAAGAGGAGACAACGCATATGAAGACTTCTTTGTCTAAAGTTGGTTACCATCAGTAGATAAGTTGGGTTTTTAATTTAAAAAACAAATCTGCCTTCTAAGAATGTAAGTAAATAATAAAAGTACCTGAAATGACATGACACACTGATATGTGCAGAAGTTTCTTACTGTCGCATCTGACATAGTCAAGTGGTATTGAGCCAGTGATGTACGCTTGCACATGTCGCATTTTGTCCTGTAACAGATTTATTTCAAGGATTGTTAAGATTTTTCTAAAATGAATGTTATAATAAAGCGAGTGAAACCACATTCATATTTAAAATCCAATTATTTATTAATATAACTGATTTCGATATTAATTTGGTAGTAAATTGTTACTCGGATATTTTTTTAAATGCGTTATGAATGTTTATTTTTCTAATTAAAATATCGCCGATGATGCGACGTCAAAATATTTTATTCATTTTATTAAACATAAATTTTCGTCATTCCAAATACAGTCATTCTCGTTTCGTTCAGAATTCATTCAAAACCACCATACTCGTTTCGCACAGCATTAATTCATTCCAAGTACAGTCATTCTCGTTTCGTACAGCATTAATTCATTCAAAATACAGTCATTCTCGTTTCGCTCAGCATTCATTCATTCAAAACACCGTCATAATCGTTTCGTATAGCATTCATTCATTCAAAATACAGTCATTCTCGTTTCGTACAGCATTTATTCATTCTAAATACAGTCATTCTCGTTTCGAACAGTATTTATTCATTCTAAATACAGTCATTCTCGTTTTGCACAGCATTTATTCTTTCAAAATACAGTCATTCTCGTTTCGCAAAGCGTTAGTTCATTCAAAATCCAGTCATTCTCGTTTCGCAAAGCGTTAGTTCATTCAAAATACAGTCATTCTCGTTTCGCAAAGCGTTAGTTCATTCAAAATACAGTCATTGTCGTTTCGCACAGCATTCATTCATTCTAGGCTGCTCTTACTTTCACCTGGCAGTTCAGTTGTCAATTTTACTGGATTTTCGATTTATTGTTGCAAGTCTAATTGTAAGTTTATTATTTATTTATTTATTTTAAATATGCAAAAATTACAGTAATAAAACAAAAATTAATGTGAAGTATATACTATGTGGTTCTCAATACCCAATATACATAGTGACAGTGTATATTCATGTACATTGGGTATTGAGAAGCGGTGTAAGATTATCCACTATCCAATATCGTCCCATGGTTGTTGTAAGAGTTGACACACGGAAACAAACTAGGTGATCGGCAGCAGCATAACACATAATAACTAAAAGTTTAAAAAATTTTGTTGCCAAGCCTGCCTCTTGCCATTTCATGTTGAATATAGTGAACACAAGGCAGTTTATTGGGAGGCCTATGTGTGGAGTGTGGCGGCAGTTTAGCTTTGATAGGCTGTAGTTAATAGAATACACACACATTACAAGAGAGAGAAATGGTGGCTGCGTGCTGCCCATCGCAGTTTCCTTCTTTGTACTATGTCTTGCTCACTTAATTTGGCAGCAACAAGCATTGCCCAGCCACTTATTTATTTACTTATTTTATTTTCAGAGATCCCAATAACAAATATTCGTTAAGCTTAGCTTCAAACATTACTATTCCCTTTACCTTTTTGATGAAACAGCATTCACAGAGACTTGATACAGATTCAAACAATTCAATGAGCACATCAAAACTGATTGTCCATTCGGTTGATCACGTCTGATCATGTCAAAATTATATTTCTTCACCTTGCACCAGTTGCAAGGCACAATATGTCGTGAATTACTAATGTATACATTCATACAGGACTTTGAGCAGAAACAATTTAGACTGGAACTTTCGTAAATTGTGAAGCATTTGTTCAATTTCCTTTCAAAGTATTTTTTACACCAACGACATTGATCTGCAAGTGAACACTTAAGTGAAAATTTAATTTTGTTAATTTTTGCAACTAAATTTATACATAGTTAAAATATCAAAAAAAAAATGAAGGGCACTTTCTAAATTTTTAACATATTTCATGGTCAGACTTTTTAAGTCCACTGTTGAATTTCCCAAAAACTGGATAATACGCATTTCCATTAGTAGGTGGTAGTCGTTACAGATCCAGTGGTACCCTTGCATTGGTAATACTGCTTCTATCCATCAATATTACTAATCAAATCTTTCACCACATTCAATATATTAAATTTATGATTTTTAATAGGCCCTGTGGTTGTAGGGTAAGAACATACACCATCCCATTTCTTCCAGTTGGTGTCATAAGAGATGAATATAGAAAATGCCACAAAAATCTTATGGCTTCTGATAGATGGTGGAAATCTCGTTTAAGCCAGACCTAATATGAGGTATATTATGTCCGGTTTAATCTGGTGAAGACCCACTAGATGTAGTGACGACCTGGTAAGACATACAGGAAGACGATGGATGCAGGTGGCTCAGAATTGTGCTTTGTGGTATTCCTTGGGGGAGGCTTATGTCCAGCAGTGGACTTGTGAAGGGCTGAATAATGATGATGAAAAAAAAGAATGATGAAAGACAGCAGCGTCAAGAGTGTGAGTCATCGGGTATTGTGACTGCTAATATGCCAAGCGACGTTTAAGGTAAATTTTCCTTATTGAAGGTGAAACCTATGTCCTTACAGGCTGATGAAGAATATTATCATAATATGTCAATGACCGTCAATATGCATTGGAGCAGCAGGGCTGGCTCTTCCCTGCTTTAAAAATTCTTACCTGGCAGAGGGAAATTACAACAGGTATAAAAATAATAAAAAAACTGCAGTTACGAGACAATCTATGGTGGAGGCCTATGTTCAGCAGTGGACTTTTATAGACTGTAATGGAGGAATGGCCCAGCAGTGGGTGTGTAACCTACTCTAAATATTATAAAGGGATTAAAAACATAACCTATTTCCTTGCCAAAATAAAAATATAATATTAGTAGAATATGATCCTGAATATATGAATATGAACTTACTAACCTGGAAATATATTATTTACAAATTTAAAAGCAGCAAAACAAGGATCTGAACATAGCCTCTGTGTAACATCTTCGCCAACTTCCACTTCTATAGGTGTGGCTTTCTGTAATGAGCAAACCGCGCACTTAGCCCAAACAGGTTGAGGGACAGGGTTTTTACTCATTTGGTCAAATTTGTCCACACATATTTGAGAACAGAAATCTTTAAACTGGCCTTTATCACCCACAGGTGCCAAAAAACCTTCATGGCCTACTGATATATCTCTTTGACAATAACAACATATCTTCAAGCCCTTTTTAAATTCTTCCAAGCAACCCGAGTTACAAAACTGACGAATAACATAACCAAACCTTACACAATATTTTCCTAAACTAGTGTGTTGTACAGGGTTTGAACAATTAGCGCACTGCGACCCAATATCATTCTGGTATCTGCCTAAACAGGTTTCTTTACAGAAATCCATTGTCTCCCATGTTAAAATTTTTTCTTCAGAGGTTAATATCAAATTACATTGTGAGCATGTACGAACAAAAGTGCGTTCCCTTTCTTCTCTTGCTGCTTTTATCATTGCTGGAGTTTTTGCTTGAATTTTATATGCTTCGTCTAAATATTTATCTGTGGCATTACTTATTACTTTTAGTTTTAACAAAGGAGGGTTACTTGGAGCTGTGTTAGCCTGTGTTGTGTTCGTTTGTGCTTGCTTTCGACCTGACCGCCTATTTCTTATTGTGTATCTTCCTTCTTCTGAATCATTTAACATTTTCACACAGTTAAGGTCACATATTGAATATGCTTTTCCATACCGCAGCATATGGTATTGACATTTTTTCGTTTCTTTACATACGAGACACTCTACATCTTTTCGTACTTTCTCTTCAATTATTATCCGCAATCTTTTGAAAATATATTTTTCCTTTTCATCTGCCATCATACTGTGTAAACATTCTTCTGAGCAATAGTTTGTGTCTTCTCCATCAAAATTATAGTAAAAGTAGCAGAGCTTTTTCTCCTCACATTCTGAGCACATAAGCGGCTTCGGTGTAATTTCTTCTATTAGATATTTCCTGCAAGCTACTGTATATTGAGACGGATGATCAGCTTGAAATAATTTTAGACAACTTTCGCCGCAAATGTAGTTTTCCTTCACTTCTTTGGTAGCGAATCGATAACTACAAGATGTTTCTATTTTACACTGAACACATGTTGCAGTACAGGGACTGATTTCTTGTATGGTATTAGATACAAAGCTTACTTCGGCTTCTGTCGATTCATCATTTTCTTTTTCTGTAAAAAATATAACAAATCAAAATGCTTTTAAGCAATATAGATGCAAATTCAAGTTAAATTTAATACTACTTTCTTGAAAGTACATCTGTTAAGTACAACTCTGCTTAAGGTGGCAAAACACTTTGAGTGAGGTACTAAAACAGTAACAGTGTTTTTTTTACCTTTTGATGGGATACTACAACATTAATTACGATCGCAAAAATTAGTCCTGTGAACGAAAATGTTTCTCAATTGAAGAAAAAAGTGATGATGAGCCTGCTTCTGTTGGCCGTTGCCAGTAAAAGTTATTTTTACATCAAATAATTTTACAAGAGTGAAATTAACTTCGCATACAAGATAAGTTCGCTAAGGTGAGTAGCGCGCGCGTCATTCCTATGCTAGCTGCAGGCGGAATCAACGGCGGTCCGACTCACACGCTGACAAAGGGGCGGGGCGTTGCCGACAGGCCTTTCGAGCGTGGCTCAATCTTCATAAGCGTAGCGGACTTACGTGGGATCCATCATCATCTCACCATCACTTTTTTCTTCAATGGAGAAACATTTTCGTTCACAGGACTAGTTGTTGCGCTCGTAATTAATGTTGTAGTAACCCATCAAAGGGTAAAAAAACACTGTTACTGTTTTAGTACCTCACTCATTTATAACTTATAATATCGAGCCACACATAAACAGAAACATTTAAATAAGAAAGTTAGCTGGTGACTTTTTTGTGTGTTTGAATGGTTCTTTAGACGGTTGATTCACATTTAGACCTGCAAGTCAGGACGGATATAGCTAATTAAAAATAAAAATAATGTATTTAATTTAAGTAAATTTTTATTTCATTGACATTTGTTCATTACATGATTAAAATTGTGTTTTTTTATAATAAATACGTATTTATAATACATAACTTGTAAATAATTCGTCTGTTTAGTGAGTCCTGTTGATTGATCCCTTGATAGTTGCTTCATCCAGATTTTACTGTAATCCTATTATAGTAATTATATCCTACAAATTTTTACAAAATACTACAACAATTGGTTTACCTCCATTTTCCTGCGAAAGATCATCTTGAACACTTTCTGCTTCAGCATTTTCACTTGCCCCACCTTCCTCATTATGCGAAGGCTCTTCAGTACTATACCTTCTCTCATCTGCCACTGCAACTTCATTCTCCTTCTTAGGCTCTTTCTGTGCTTCCGTTGCAGCTGCTAAATAATAATTTATAACTTATTTTACATTTAAAATTTACGTGTAGGTGTCACAGCTACAAAAGAGAAGATTAGAAGTATTTTGTGCAATATGATACAATATCAATTAACATATGAAGTTTGGTTAAAGGTTAAAAATTAACAATTACCCTCGGCCTCAGCCTGCTTCCGCTTTTCGGCGAGAACTTTCTCAGCTTCAGCCTTGTCAGCATCAGATATCTCGCGTTCTGTGTCAGGTAGTAAGCACACCTCTTCATCCGCACCCGGCTCTTCATTCAATTCAGTGACTACACTATCATCTAAAGATGTTTCTTTTGGGAAAATGATTAGAGGAGTTTAGTATTGCAGTTTATTAAAAATTTGCAGATAGCTTTTATAAAATTGTTTTAGTCATTATACCTGTATGATGTTCTTCCTCATCATCTCGTGGCAAGTCATCAGCGTGGTCTACGTTGTCATTGTCATCGTCCTCATCTACCAAATTCACGGTGGCTTGAGTCGCCGTTTCCTTGGTCTCTGACGTAGAATCGCCAATATCTCTCAAAAGAGCATCAAATGGGTCTAAGGCCTGAAAAACGGCAGTCATCTTTTACTATTTGCATGGTATTAAATTAAAATAATTACTTTCAGACTAACATGATATCATTTTTAGCAATATTTACGTTATGTATTAAAATTGTTTACATAAATACAGGGAATGATGAAAGGTACAAGACTACCACTTCTGAAAAATTGATGTAAAATTTAAAAAAGTGTGGTATCTATATTATATAATTCTTCTGTACACATGTTTGGCACTGAACAGCAGAAACAGCTGGATCTATTTCAACAGATTTTGCAGAGACAACTGGATCTATTTCAACAGATTTTGCAGAAACAGCCGTGAGCCGTGGTAGCTCAGATGGTTAATGCTCGCTGTAAATATAACAGAACGAGAGTAACCCGGGTTCGATCCCCGCCGGCACCAATGAAATTGTTAATTGCAATTTTAAGTGCTGATTTACCATGTACTCAGCGGTGAAGGAAAACATCGTGAGGAAACCTGCATGTCTGAGGAATAAGAAAAAAAATATTTCAAGACATGTGAAGTTCGCCAACACGCATTGGGGCAGCGTGGCGGACATTTCCTTGCCCTAAAACAACTCTCAGAAATGAGGGGAGGCCTGTGCCCAGCAGTGGGACGTATATAGGCTGTAACTTTACTTTACTTTTGCAGAAGCAGCTGGATTACTAGGTGGTATTATGTGATATATTATGCTGAAAGAATTATGCAATAAGTACAGAACTACTTTTACAATGTTTATTTGTATTGTAATATGAATTTCAGCATCTATTTATCTCATCAATTAAATCAATTAATTATTTAATACTTTATACCAATATTATACACCACACTGATACATTATAATATACGACATACTAATACAACATAATGCACATAATTGCAGTTAGAATAATTGGACCATTTACTTTCTCATTTAGTAGTGTAACAGACGTTTCATTATATGTAAATCTATTTCCAAAAAGCGAAAATTATGACTGTCGTTTCTTTATATATTTATAGATCGCTTCTAGAAGTGCACCAGGAAAAAAGTAAACTACCAATGAAGAAGCACGTACACAACTACAATTCTAGAAATCGCGAAAGATTAGTTGTTCCAAGAACCAGATTAGTCAAAGTGTTCAAGCAAGGTTTTGCAATAAAAATTAAAATGTACAATAAATTGCCAATAGAAATAACAAGACTTCCGCTAAATGCGTTCCGACAAGTGATAAAAACATTCTTTGTCATTGTAATTTTGACGTACCAATGTTACGTAATGTAACGTAATGGCAAATAAATAAATAAATATTTCAAAAAAAATAGTAATAAAGAAAAAATATGGTATAACACCATCTCTGAATAAATGCTAATATCTGCATATATAACATGTGTCTGTTATTTAACCTCTCAAACAGCAAGTGTCCTAATTTGACCGCTTCGATATTCCGTCAAAATTCAAGAGGTCAAATGTGACTGCACCCACAGGACTTTAACCCATCAATACTTATGTTTAGAAACTACTTTTCTATGAAGAAGTTTGGCATTATAGAATCAATATGAAATTTTCTATCCTCTAGTGGAATAAAAAGTCAGCTAGTTTATGGATATGTGCTCGAGATATGCCGGACGCATGTGACTGCATGGGACTTTATCTCCTCTACCCTATCTACAACGGAATAACTCTAGGTCCATACGTAAGCTTGCAGGTTGAAAATTATAATAATAAATAAAACAAATGCTTTACCCACTTTCCATATCTATCAATCAATATAAAGTCCTTCTATTGTGTGCACATATCTCCTAAACCCAAAAATCTTACAACTGACACACACATTTTACCATCATATACTATTTACGTTTTAGTATAGAGGTCAACTTACAGTACCTGTGTATGGTCTTCCTGAGGCTCATCTATAGAAACATTTGGAGCAGTTTCAAATTCCGGTTTCCCTACTTCATCTTTTTTTTCATCCCCCTCTTCAATTTCATTATCAATATTATTATCAGTTTTCTCTTCTTGAATTATATTTTCTGATGTGGATTCTTGTGTACAGTCATCTCTATCTCTGCTTATAGTGTCTTCAGGAGTATTTATATCTTTCAATCTCTCATCTATGTTATCAGAATCTTCTTTATCAACTGAAATGAAGTCATACATTGAATTTGCTTTCAAAGATAAAGTTTTCTACAAATTGCTGCAGAAACACTGAATAATATATACAAAAAAAATATGCATATGCATACACACAGAAGTTATTAATTGTAAAAAATAATAATAATATTTCTAACATAAACAAATAAATAAACAAAATTACTTTTTCATAATCATAACCTATTGGCTTTTGAAATTTCATTCTTAAAATTATTATTTAACTATTCTGGTTCATGAATTATTTGAATGCGAAATCTAGGTAATAAGGGAGTGTTTATTGTAAAAACAAATTTATTTTTATAAAGAATCTTAAGAAAATTTAATGTCTCATAAATTCATAATATTAAAATAACAAGAACTCCTTCAGCCAATGTACAAATAAATCATTTGAAAATGTTAGAAAATGAATAATTTGCAAGAAAAACAAATTTTCTCTGTGATTACACCTGTGAAATAAAACATCTAAGCACAAAATTTTCAGTTACCAGTTTCATTATATATGTGTTTTATATATAGTTGTTCACATATAATTAGAAACTTCTATTTTTGGTAAAAGACATAGGTACTTTGTTGTTTACTTGATAATTAATTTTATGTATGTGATACCTATTTAACAATGCTATAACTAACTGACATTTTCCATGGTTGGCAACCACAGTTTTTATTTATGAGGGTTATGAGAAAGACACAGCTGCCCGTCCTATCGCCATCCCCATTCTGATTGTTTCCCATTCACCCCTTACAACATAGGACAATAGGTAGATATTCTTATAAAGCAGTGTAAGAATTATTTTACCTATTTGTCTTTGATATATCTCTAATTACAAGAATTATTAAATCAGTTGTGCTATATTTAAAAATTGATATCTTTATAAAATATAATGTTAAAACACAAAATACAGTGTAAAAATGCATAGTAAGAAAGTAACAAAATGAATAATGTAGTTTAATGGTACAAATATTTTAATTAATATTCAGTTGGAAAGCTTCAACTGTCAATTAAAACTCTACAATGACACGGAATTATCCTGTCAATTTTTCACACAGTGTATCATCTCCAGAGGAATATTTCTCTAAGCTTCTATAAATCTTTTACAAACGCAACATAGTTTGTTGATGTTACTTATAATATGTTGATTCAACACAGTGGCGGTACCTCTCATCTTGATGCCAGATATTAAATACCCAGGGTCAGCCAGCATAGGAAAATTTAAAATTTGTTGGAATTGCAATTTGTAAAGACCCTGAGGACTTATTCAACAATATTTTCTTTACACTGTACCACATGAAATTGTATAATTGGGGAGTGCTTTCAGCCGTGATGGAAGATGTGATTTAGATGTGGATAGGTGCGTCGCTGCCGGAAACAAAGTCAATGGTGCCCTGAATGCATTAATCAAAAGGCAAGGCGTGGTGAAGAGTGCACACCTTGAAATACATAACGCAGTGTTGGTACCGACTTTGTTATATGGCAGCGAAACGTGGGTATGCCAGAAGAAGCATAAAAGCAAGTTGAATGCAGTGGAGATGCGATCTCTTCGTAAAATGTGTGGCGTTACCATAGCCGATCGTAAGCGAAACGAAGAGATTCGCAATATGGCAGGATTGAAAGATGACCTTATCACAAAAATTGATAGGGGCGTACTCCAATGGTTTGGGCACGTTGAGCGAATGAGTGAAGACCGAATGGTGAAGAAAATATATAGAGCGAAAGTAAATATTAAAAGGTGTCGAGGTAGACCGAGACTAACTTTCGAAGACCATGTGAGCAAATTGCTCGAAGAGGGGAAGGTCAAGAGTACTCGGATACCTAGACGTGCATGTATGAAGAAGTTAATGAACCTGAAAGAAGCGAAAGAGGTATGTAAGGATTGTGACACTTGGCGATCTGTTCTCTCTGGCTACCCCGTTAGGGATTGTGCGTGAAGATAAGTAAGTAACAGTGTACCACAAATTCTATATTAGACTTATAATCTGAACTATTTGCAGAACACTCTAATACTGATACTTATTCTCTCCTTACCTTAGATATGCTTTTAAGACTGGTAGCTTTATGCTTTGTATAATTTTTATGTTGAAATATTCAAATAACTGGATTAAATTATCATTGGAATATGGAATCATAGACAATAACATTATTTCATTCCTCTATAATATACTTTTATATTGGACTTGAACTGGAATCAATCTTTTTTTAAATTATTATTGAACATACATCCAATACCCGAACACACCATCATGCTTAACTGTCTCGTACACACAATTGCTATTAAATGCCTTGTTGATTGGGTGCCTAACATATTGTTCGTCTTTGGAATTCATCAATTTAATTTTGGTTCCGTTTTTTTTTTAATTACATTTCAAATGTGTAAGTCCATTAGTGTATACAATTAAGATTAGTAAGATTAAGGTGATATCTCGAAAATTTGGTGGTTTTTCTAATGTTGCGCGCCTAAGTTGACATCTGGCACTAGCGCCATCTAGTGTCAGGTAACAGAGCGAGGACAGCTGTCCAGAAAATGACATGACTAATCTTGGTTAAAAGATTAAACAGCGCCATTTAGTATCGCTGATAGGCCACCGGGAGAGCAGGCAAATGCACGTGATAGCGTGTATTGAATTTGGCGAGAAAAGCGAAGCTTCGGAGCGAAATAAAATGAATCAGTGTGATAAATTTTTAGTGTTTTTTAAGTTTTAATTGGTTTTTGGTAATTCAATCGACAGTTTTTATTGTCACGAATCCTAAGCTCGTAACACTATTTAACTTATATTTTTTTTAAGTTTTATTTATTACAAACCAAAATTTTGGTATATGATTTTTGACTATATGACCTTGGATTGCATAAAAGGAAAACACAATATCATGTAATTTTCTCAATAGAAAAAAATTGCAAAGTAGGCTCTAATTATTTACTTTCTCCATGACACCACATTATTCTAACAAATAAGTTCATGGAATTATTTTTAAGGTATAATAAATAATCATATCTAAGTTTCCATAAACCAGTTTTTTAATCCATAACGAAGTTATGTTAAAATAAATAAAAATGTTGTTTGGCGCTTACATAGTTTTTTCCGAGCGCTTGCTCGGTATGGCTATCTCATAATTTGCGTACTATGAAGTCATTGCACCACTTTCATTTGACACTCCCTCAGTCGCCCGTCAGCTTCACCGACAAAGGAATAAGCCACACCCCCAAAACTTCGATACATTTTCAAGGTATCCTCTTAATGATCAAGTTTTTGTATGACCCTCCATTTCTTATACTGCCTGATAATAAGTGATACTTTTCTAGTGAGCCTATTAACCATTTTAATTTAACTATGTACCTGGTCACTAGTCTTAGGCCTTTTGTGCACTACACCATAAATTAACGGTCCGTAATTTTCACTTTTTATGATCCATATATCAGACCACTATATATGCACAACTGTGTTCTCGTGCACTGTCCCTTAAGTGTGGGGCATTGATTGAACAAACTTGTTTTTTCTTGGTGTCAACTGTTAGACTAGTTTAGTCTACTGATAAACTAGTTTAATCATAAATAAATAGACATTATTATTTTTGTTGCATCATACTGCCATAAGTTATTTGCTAACCTCCCCCCCCCCACACACACACACACGCACACACACGCACCCCACACACACATACACACACACACTAGTACTTGCTTGTTTTACTAAAGATTATCTTTCTTCTGCACATGCTCCAATGACGATTTTAATTGAAAGGATACTGTTATAAAAGATTATGCAATGATCGGCTAAAGTTGCAGAGGTTCAGAAGGTTCAGAATATGGAATATAGACAAATAGTAAAGGAAAATTAATTTTAAAAAATCACAAACACAATGTTTGAGATACTTTTAAATTAAAAGAATTTAAAAGATAAAAATCTCAAATGTCATGTTTGAGATTTTTATCTTTTAAATTCAAAATGCATTGTAATGCATTATTTTAACTTATTTTACTAAGCACACAAAATCATAAGTTCATAAGGATCGATCAGTAGGCAAAAATATTGTTGCCCTTAAAATCACATTTAATTTTTGACGGCTCCGTGGCGCAGTAGCATAAGCAATAACTTATAGCGCTGAGGGCTGTGAACTCAATCCCACACAGAACAAATATTTGTATGATCTACAAGTAATTGTCTGGATGTTTGTCCTTGTGCAATTTATGTATGTAAACTGCCTCCATGATACAGAAGAAAATCCTAGAGTGTGGGTAACATTTAAAATAAAAATAATAAATAAAAAATTTGGGATAATTTCAAATAAAAGTAGATGCCTTATTTGCTCTTTTTCGAAAACTGCAATAATGGTATATCATTATTAATATATGTCAACTTTTGTTTAAAATTTGGTTACTCTTTGAAAACTAACCCTGTAATGTCCATTAATTTACTTAATAGGTTTTGAATTTTGTTTGTTTTCATTATTTTTTCAGACCTGATGTAAATGTGTTACATGCCATATCAGATACTTTTTCATACACTTAAAGGGTGCTTAAAGTGTATTTTTAAAAGAAAGTAGGAACTAATTGTAATTTCTATATATAAAATCACATGCTGTCCATTAGTCTTGTTCAAACTCAAAAATGGCTCAACAAATATTGATTTTTCTTTTGTGTATTTAAGTGGGTCCCTGGATGCTTTAAAAACTCAATTGGACCCAGTAGAATGGAGCTGTTTTCGAGATCCAGAAATCACCTGCGCAAAGCCGGGACGGATCACTTGTATTCAATGTGCTAGTGTTTATTAAAATTCTAGGGTTTGTAAATAGTGTAAGAACTTATGTATTTATGGTGTTTTACTGCACAATTGATGTTAATATTAATTATGCTGGTCTACAAATTTAACAATTTTATATGCCAACACTTTGAAAAATACAATAAAGATAAATGAAATGTGTAATGAATGTAGATGCTAAGTTAAAATCTATTGAAAAAATGATAATCACCAATCAAGTCATTCACCACAAACGGATCAGGAGGAAACTTGGTTGTAAATATGTCATGCAATGTGTCTGCATGTATGAAATTCAAATATGTCACTATTTTATTAGTTAGCCTTCCAGTCCTAAGCCTTAAAAATATAAAGGGAAGTTCATTTCAATTGCAACCAAAATTTGTTGATTCTATATAAAATTTTTATTTAATATAAAATCAACAAAGGAGACAGGCGAAAGTTCATAGAAAGCTGGGCCTGATGTTACAGCAAAGATTACTGTATTATTTTATTTATATATCAATACCATTTTAAAAAAACTAAAATGTTTACGAGTGCTTCATGGTAGAAAAAAAATATAGGTTATTTTGCTAATGCTATGCATACAATGTTATTCTCACATCAAGCTCTCACATTACATTTTAAGAAAATAATTATTAGACTTTATTGTAAACTAGACTTCACCATAATTTTATGTATTGTAGGACATTCACGAATAGAAGTTTCAGACGCCGTCCAACTAAATTCTAGAAGTTTGAAATAATTATAAAAAAGCAGGAGTATGAATTAAAAACATTTTCACTTTGAATGATTTATTAATCGTCCACTTCATCATAAACAAATAAAATATCGTCTAATAAATATCGTAAAATCGGTGCAGGCGGTATTAAATTCTCTTGATGCCTTGCCCAGCTTAGGTACCATACTATGGACATTACATGACAACAGCAACCTAGAGTTCTTTTTCCTACCAAAGAATTGAAATAATTACTGTTTGATGATCTCTTTATCATTAAGAGGACTGTCAACTAAAATATATGTAAAATATGTTTTTGAGCTTAAGTGTATGTCTCGATTTTATTCAACCTCTCAATAGCCAGCTAGAATGGTTGGATAGTACCATTCTAGGTGGCTATTAAGAGGTCGAATGAAGACAATTCTCTTAGCAGGTTGCTGTCCGTTTCTAGACACACTTCTATTTCATATCTCCCATCTTGTATGTGTTCACCATAATGGGACTTAGCCCACTTAATTTGATAAATACCTAAAGATATTTTTATTAAATTACTGTGTGTGAGCTGGGGAAAATAATTTATCATTTTGCATGTGTATTCTTGTAATATCAGAAAAGAAACCCTCAGAATCCTTTATGCATAGCCAGAGTCGTTAAAGATGGGAATATTATTACAGCACAGAAAAACAACAGAAAATATTCACTACCACCGCAAGCTCAGAGCCAAACAAAAGTTCCCTATATAAAAAAAGTACTCTGTGAACAAAAGTGACAAATGATTTGAGTGACGTTTTTAGTTTTAAACTAACGTTGACATTTCCGCTTTGTGGCCTGTATAAAACATTGATAATCGATTGTGAAACATTAAGGTGTCAGAGGGAACCATTATTTAAATAACAAGTTTCTTAAACTTACCTAAAGAAGAAAAGACTGAATCACTTTTTATTGTCTTTTTCTATTTTTGTATTAAAATTGATTAACTAACCTATTTCATCTGGCAGCATTGTATAAAGATAAAAATAACGGAAGTCAGTATTATTCTTATTAAATATTTAATTTCTTTTGCCATGATAAAACTGCTTAATATTTCATTATTAACTACAAAAAAACTTATTGTTACACAAGTGAAATATTGATAAATATTTCACTTACGTAACATTAGGCCCAAATTCGCCTGTCTCCTTTAAATTTAATTTACTATAAAGGGAAGTTCATTTCAACTTGCAACTAAAATTTGTTGATTCTATATTATTATTATTAAATTTGTTGATTGAAAAAAATTTGTTGAGTTGATCGTAAACAACTTAATCTGACCACTTAAAGCTGCTTTTTGACTTGTCAGTGTGGGAGCAATGCGGATTCGTTTTGCTCGGCATACACGGTACCGAAAGCTTGCCGAGCGCATCCATTTTAATGTGCGTCTTCTAATTGGCGCGGTATGTGCGGGAGCGGGCTTATAGTTTCGTTTAGGTTTATAGTTTCGTTTTACCGCGTCTCGGGATGCGTGTCCAGGGGCCGCTCGACATTTACCGCGCACGGTCGTGCTAACGAAATGGCGGAGCGAGATATTTACGTAGTTTTAGTATTAGAAATTGAACATTCTCTAAACCTTGTATTTTGCTTTGTTAATACTGTAGTCAACAAATTCAAAAGCTCTTCGTAAGTTTTTTTTGACATTCTATACATCAATAAAAAAAATTCGTCATGTTGGACAAGTTCTTGGCCCGCAATAAAAAGTAGACAATTAATATTATTTTCGATATATGGTTGACGCCAATAACGTCTTCCTTTTTTACATGGCCGAAATGACCAGGCAACAAACATAACAGCACGTTAAAATATCGTCATCACTCGAAGACGATACTTTGGTACTGCAGGAGGTTAAACTATAGACATCTGGTACTCGCGTACGACGTGGGAGGGGGAGAGGGAAGGTCAATGGGAAGCCCTCCCTACCCTTCCCCCTTTGCGGAAATGTATAGTGTATGAGTAATACTTTCTTTGTAAAATTATAGCCTTACTTTTTTACACAGGAATTTTGACACAAAGTGACTTCAGCAACGGTTTCGGCACTGCGGGAAGTGCAGCTTCTTCGCCCTTGCGTAGCAAATCACAGGCACCCATGCTCATCTCCACAGCCTTAGCCTATTGTCGCCTTTGGCGACCAGCATCAACCAATACGGCTCACTCAGGGGCCTCCGATTTGCTATAGCGGGCGAGGGCTGCTCTCCCTCCGTGCCTACGGCTTTACGAAACACTCTAGGGGTAGGGCAGACAAGACTACATGAAGTCGGGGTGCACTAATTCGGTTTTAAAACCGATTCAACCAATTGTATCTATAAAGTCAGGTTGCCCTTAACTCTGCTATGATATTGATAAATGAAATAATGTAATGTGAATTGTTATTATTTTGTTTTCTGAAAAACCTCTTGACTGCTTTCCATTGCAACTCAATTTGTTGTATGAGTCCCACCTTCAGCCACAAATGGATTATCTGAGTCTGAGTGATTAAACTTTTTTATGAGTAACACAGATGTTAAAAAACAAATTGACTTATTTGCATTTTGTTACATGCAATTTTTAGTGAAATTTATTTTTATCATTATCAATTCAAAAAGCATTTCCGAAATCCAAAAACCCTGATAAACATCCTAAATTGAATACAAAATTAAAAAATCAAGTACAGGATGTCTACTTCATAATACAAGAATAAATTGACATATTGGCCTTTCGTTTTAAGCAATTTCTAGTGAAACTTGTTGTTTTGTTTTTTTGATTAATTAAAAACGCATTTGTGACATCCAAAAACAGTGTAAAAGATTCAAGCTTAACCTTGACAAGCCTCCTAAACTGAAAATATAACTAAAATCAAGTACTGGATATCTATAGCCAACCTCTGCAGGATTTTATACCGATAAGTGAGTAGCTGAAGGCAACGCTCTAGGGGTGCCCGATCTGAATCGATTTTCTGGAAGATCGATTCGAATCATATGCCTATAAGATTGTATGAAAAAATAGAATCTACTAAAATTAGGTTTTATCAACCGAACCATAACATACTAACGTACAAACCGATTTTTGTCTAACCTACACCTTGAATGAGAGTACCTCGAGTTACATCAAAAAGGTAATGTATGAAATATGAAGGTAGGTATGATAATATTTTGTTTATTTTACTATCGGGTACCTATGTTAGAGTTCTATGATGTTCCATTCTTTGTATTAAAGCGATACGAAAAGTGGAGCTGTTCTGTGAGCGTAAACTATTATTTCAAAATACTTTTTAATTTGACTCCGCCAACCAAATCAAACGCTTGGACTTTTTTTAATTAAATGTGACTAGGGAATGCAATATCGTTTCAGATCTCGTCTATATTTTGCGAGACTGAGTCTCGTTCAATTTTTGTACGAGATCTCGCGAGATTGCGAGATTGAACGGCGCAGCGAAATCGGTGTGTATATCGTAGCGCGGTTGCTGTTCTACTCATGCTGTAGGCACTACTCGCGCGGGACGAGGCCCGGCTCACTCACTGTCATCGCTTTGCCGGCACGCGTGCGTTTGTTTACGTAATTATCTAGTTTTTGTTGAATTTAAGGGATTTTTGTGATATTTTAGTGTAACATTTAATGTAATTTGGCATTGAACTATGTCGACAAACTCAAAAACAGTGTACAGTGAATACGGAAGTTCATTAGAAGTTTGGAAATATTGCTTAAGAGCCAATGATGGACTCAGTGCAAAGTGCAAGGTGTGTGGGAATATTTTGAAAGCTAAAGACCGTTCTCCAAAAGGCTTACACACTTGAAGTCTATACATAACATTGATTCGAAAAACAAGGTAGAGGATGTTCAGATGAAAATGTAGAAACTTCAATGAGGACTCCAGTTGCCGGGCCAGCGGCGCCAGAGCCAGCAGCTTCCGGACCAGCTTCTTCGTCAGATAGTAGTCTTTAGCAATCAAAATCATCAACTGTACATAAAATGCGAAAAATTACGGACCATTTCCACAACGAAGATACTTCGAAGGAAATTATGGTTTCAAGAATGGTGGCTCAAGACGTTTACCTTTTAGGTTTACCTTTTCGTGTATTTTGCACCTCAAAACCTGAGAGACCTTTTTTGTTCTAAGGGACACAAATTACCATCATCTCGTAATTCAATTTAACTTATGGTAATTAATTACGGATTGACCTTAAAAATAAAATTTAAACAAGAACTTGTAATTAGTGTTGCCAATTACGTGTATGTTTTATTTTTATCTTATATATTGAAAATCAATAAACGGAATGAATAGTATTAGCGAATGTTTTTAATAAAAATACCCTATTGGGCGAGATCTCGGAAATCTCGTAATCAAAAGATCTCGGCTAGGTCCAAAATCTCGCGAGATTGCATTCCCTAAATGTGACATAGGTGGACAATGTAAAATGTGTAAACAGATGGTTAAAACTAGTAGAAATAATACCAATTTAACCTGTTGCTTCAAGAGATGCGCACTTTAGATCGTACAATACCTACCTTACGTCTGCTCCAAAAGAGCACTAATTAGATCATAATTACTGCCCTATGAAAACTTTTTTAAACTATTTTTTCGTTTTAAACAAAACCAAAGACACTATGCAATAGATAATAGTATCAAAGACAAAGATATGCTCTTTTATTTTAAACCATAATCTGGCAATGTTTCTTAGAAAAAAAAAAAAGAAATCACTCTGAACTTTCGGCATTCCACATGTCGCTTTGATGAAGGTGCTCCGACTTTTTTATAGAATTTTATATTTGTGTCTGGACTAAAAACGAAAGTATTATACTTTTTTATATTCTTTGTAATATAGTAAACACGTAGATATATAATTCGTGGTAGAAAAAGTGAAAAGTAAATTGCCAAAAATACTTCAAAATTCGGAAGGCCCATTTTGGCGGTTGGGTCATAAATGTGTTATTTTTCAAATTCTCATTTATTTTTAGTGTAAAATGTAAGTAAAAATAGTTTTCTTACATATTTCAAATAACTTGACGTATTTATTTCAAATTCACACAAAACTATTTTTGAAATATTGTTTGAAATGTCATACAGATAAAATATTATTATTATTTTTTTAATATTTTAATATTTTGGTATAAGTAACGAATAGAAACACATAAAACATAAAAATATACATATTTCCAAACATTTTCATATAAATTTCTCCAAAAACAAAAGTGTAGAATTCAAATTAGTAGTAATTTTGTCACTAAAATTGAAGTATATACTACTACTATGCTATACAGGGTAATTTATGTATTTTATTACAATTTCTAGCAACCAAAAATAATTTTATTCGATAGTTTATACATTCAACAAGAAATCCTGTAAGTTTTATCCATAAATATTGTCTCAAAGTGAAAATATAGCAAAATTTGCAATATAGCAAAATATTTTCTAACTTACAAATTTTCCCGCCATTAAGGTCCCGAGCGAACGGGAGTATAACATGTCGCGCGCTGTCAGAGCGTACATATTAAAACAAAAATTTGGGCATCCCTACAACATGGTAATGTTCCAGTACAGACCTCACAGATCCCGCACCTACAAGTCAGAAAGCAGTCTAACAATTTGTAGATGAACTAAGATAATGTATGCAAGAATAAACACTGATCTATTGACAATATAAATCTTAATGTTTTATCATACACGATAAACAGTCTTGTTGATAGGGGTAAAACTACGCATACATTTGTGATTTTAAAATAGATTGCCTTATAGGATTTATTTTGCCATAGTCGCTACTCTCGGTAGACAGGTTGACGAATGCAGTTTTTGATAAGAGCAATATGCTGCTACCCTGCCAACATTGTTTTAGTTTCCCTCTGTCTCCTTTTACAACACCCATGGAATAATTCAGGGTTGTGGATATTCCTACACCACTACTACAGTATACATGAAAAAAATGTCATGTATTACTTGGCAAAATAATAATTATGATTCTTATTTAATATTTTATAATTAACTTTAAATTACCTTTGAGAGTAGTACTGCTTTGGTCATTTAGACCCAAAGACGCTAAAATGTCTCTTTTAATTCCAGATTCACTTTCTTGCATATCACTATTTTCCGGTACTTCACCAGAGTTGCAATCCACATGATTTTGAAGTTCACTTGTATGTTTTATTTCACTTACACTTTTTAATTCACTTTCAATATCTTTTATATCATTTTCCGGTATTTCACCGGTTGTATTTATATTGCTTGTACTTTCTACCTCTTCATTTGTATTATTTTTCTTTGTACCATCCTCGTCTTCATTGGAATGATATTCCAACATGCTAAGGTTATCAGACGCTTCTCCCCTGTCATCCATTTTTCCAATCTTATTGGAATAAGTGTCCTTAAACCTCTACATACGTCTGAAATATTGATAAAATAAATATCAACAACTACTAAACTAAATCACGTCCTCGCCGGCGAACATTTATAGGTTATAATTACTTTAAGATTTATAATTATTACAGGTACCAATTCTACGTTTTTATAATGTCATAGCATAATTTTAAATTGTTTTAAAGATAATTTTAATAAACAGTCGAATGAATTATATTATGTACACAATTTATGACCAATGACGCTAGAAGCAAACCTCAATACAATATTATCCCGCGCTTATTCATTTCTAATTTTATTCTTTTTGTAGGCATCCCAAAACATTATTTAAAAAGCCTAAGGCCTTAGCGCAATATTTACACAAAAATAAATAAAAAGTATCGTATAGTTCAATGTATTTACCACATTGTTAACATTATTTTATGAATCTCTCAGTTGCTTAGCAAGTTTCTTTGTAAGAATTGGCACGAGTAAAAGGTCACTATCCAATAAAGTAAAAAATTATCGAAGATAACAGAAAAAACCTGAGTCATATCATTAAATAATAATTAGTCTAAAATTAAATTCTACTCACATTAAATATAAAAATATTAGAGATCACTCGAAAGCACAACAAACGACCACCATTTTGGAATCAACCATTTTCCTGCCTGCAATTCGTTGCGGATGTTTAATACTTGTAACAAATTAGCATCTTCTAAATAAGTTAGAAATAAGTCTTCGTAAGAAATATATTATTATTTTCCCAAAATAAGATTAAAGAACTGAAGAAATATTGTAGTAATGGTTCTGCGGATTTATAAAATAAAATAGATTATAAATTGATCAAAGTAATGTGTACGAAAAATTTATTTATGTTATGTCAAAGTTGGTACTTAGTACTTGTCGTTATTACGATTTTTGACATGGATGCCCATCATTTAAGCCATGTCTTCATTTCATTGGGGAACTTCGTTTTTATAGATTTTTCTTCATAATATGCTGACGTGCCATATTGAAACTTCTCAATGTGGCACGTCAGTTCAACGATATTAACGACAGCTCTCAATTCAGCGGACAGTCGATGACGACAGTCACTGAAGTTCATAAGGCGCCTAAGCGATCAAAATAACTTGTTTTGTCGATTTCTCTAATAGTTCACATGCTCAGACACTAAATACACAAAATCATATCACTTTTACGCATGAAAACTACTTCAAACCATAAAATAAACAATATGACAGAAGCAACAATCCATCGATAGTCAAGTTTCCACCATCAACCGGTACTTATATTATATTATAGTATATTATAGTAAGTATGAGCATTATAACGAATAGATAGTTATACATAACACTCATAACTATCTATCTATTTCTTGTAACGATCCACAACGCAACGTACAGAGCTATACATATAATAAGAAATAGACAGTTATGACTATTTCTTGTAACGATTTGCAACGCATAGAGTACCTTTGAACCACAACGCTACAACGTTGCGTTGACTTGAAACGGGCCGGATCGTGATATAATATCATCACGCACTCACTGCCGCACAAAAACAAATGTTATGCCGTAACGATAAGAAGGAAACTGTAGCGGACCCCATGTTGAAACGTGTAGGTGAGCAAAGCGAAATTCGAGAAATAAGTTTATTTCTTTCTTTTTCGTATAGGTACTTGTATATGTATTTCAAAATGGCAATATATCTCCAACAAAGCATTTTAAACGTTGTGCGTTTATTATTAACTTCTACACAGTCATACGGTTTTTAGTCATATCGATACCTCCCACGTAAGTTGTTGTATGCCACAAAAATGGCGTTTGGCGTTTTTACAAAAAACTATCCTAATTTGTATTATTTAATGCATTCAAAGTGGAAAAAAAACCAAAATACGGTTTTTTAAGGATTTGCCAGATGTATAATGTTGTAACTTTCAAACGAGAACGGACTACAGCATTGTATAGACCTTTACAATAGCTTACGCGGGGTGCAGGGCGAGGAGAATCACGCGCCCGCGTCTCGTATTGGATACATACAACAGACCACGCCGGACTTTCAACCGGCCGCACGCATGATGTAGGAACCGTTTAAGTTTTTTCAAAAATAACTTTATACGTAATTGAATTACTTCAAATATATTATAACAATGAATCGTACTAGGATAATAACAAGAGGACGTAGAATATGTGATATGGTCAATAATACGAGTACACAAAACAGAAACTCCGAGACACCCATTGAAAATAACAATGTTTCATTAGATGAAATAGAACTAAACAGCTTTCGTGATTCAAGTCTCCGAAATATCACAGGTATGTTTCTTTTTGTAATATTTTATTAGCATTAATAAGGTTAATGTTACTTTTTTTGTCGTGATACCAACCTAAAATGTTGTATAAGTTACTTACAACAGTATACGTCGTTGAGCGTTCATAAAAAATGTTGTATGTAATACATATAACATTTTACGTTTACATTTAAATAAAAATATTGTTGTATGTAATAGATACCATATTTTACTTCGGGAGTTGTTATTCAAAACTTTGTTGTATAGTGACATGCTGTATTTTACTTTGTTATTCCTTTTTCGTTTTCGATGATGTATGTCAAGTCTTTTCTAAAATTGGATCTTGCAACATTATAAAATACCTTGCCCTGACTGATTGACTTAATGCTTCACTAACGCAGGTCGCACAGGCAACTATGTGCGACGTGCTTTGGTGGATCGTTAAGTCAGTCAGCCAGGGTAAAGCATTTTATATTTTGGAGAGGTAAAAGGTGTATGTCTTCCCTAAACGATGTAGGCATCAGGACATACGCGGGTTGCAATCAAATTAAAACGTTAATACTGTTTCAGAGTCACCATTGCCAATAAGTTTTAATGAATCTGAAATGAAAGAGTTGGCAAATATAATAGATGGAAACATCTTTGACAACTTAGAAGTAGCAACAGATTCTGATACTGCAAATCTTGAGACACCGCACCCTTCCCCCCTCTTGTAGTATCAATCACTTGGACTACGACTGTGATAATGATTTCTGCCCATATTATATACAAAAAGAAAATTTATCAGCGTTCTATATTATACCTCAACCCTCACCAGCATGGATTTCTAGCTGCTCGACGTATACAACCATGAACAATAGTCCGCTGTCGGATATTTCAAATAATAGTCCCACCACAAGTGACCGCCACCGTCGTCCATCAAGGTAAGATAAAGGTAATGTAAGAAAAAGACATTACCAAGAATGGATAGATAATAAAAGAAAGTATTTACGTAATTTGGGAAAAGAATATATTTCGAGAAAAGGTAAAATACAAGCAAGCAAAAAGATGGGCCCACCATGTCGCTGCCGCAAGAAGTGCTTTGACAAATTAAGCGAAGAACAAAGAAAGAAGATTTTTGAGAGTTTTTGGAGCTTAGGCGATCGAGAAAAGCAATGAATGTATGTGGCTAACTTAGTAAAAAAGCAAAATAAACGTAGAGTCTATACAGATACAGTTTCAAGACGTAAGTACACGTTAAAGTACTTAATACCAGTAGGTCTTGACAATGATAATATTATGTGGATGTATGTAAAAAACACTTTTTAAGTACTTTGTCTGTCAGTGATCAGGTTATTTATAAGGCTCTAGAAAAGATGGATACGACAACGGGAGTACTAGTCCCAGATAAAAGAGGTAGACATTCAAACCATCCCGTAAAAAAAACAGATTCGGTAATAACCAGCGTGTGTGATCACATCAAGAGCTTGCAGCCGGTTGAGTCACATTATACGAGGCAAAGGTCAAACAAATTATATTTGGATGGAGATTTAAATTTTCTTAAATTATTTGAAATGTACTCTGAGTGGCTTCAGGCTAACACACAATATGAAGAGAAAGCTGAAACCGAACGTCAATATCGAGATATTGTAAATGAAAATTTTAAGCTCAGTTTTTACGTGCCTAAGAAAGATCAATGCGATCAATGTCACATTTTTAGAAATATTGACGGTCCTACTGAACATCAAATTGCAGATTATGAAAATCATGTCACAAACAAGAAATTATCCCGACAAATCATGAAATCTGATAAAAATGACAGCAAATCTTCACAAGGTAAAATCGTCGCAGCTACTTTTGATTTTCAAAAGATTCTTTATGCACCTCATGGCCAATTGAGTATTTTATATTACAAGCGGAAGTTGTCGGTTTTTAATTTTACCTTGTATGATCTAGCAAATAAAGAGGGACATTGTTATATGTGGCACGAAGGAGAAGCTAAGCGTGGTTCTAATGAGGTATCAAGCTGTCTTTCTCATTTTATACAAAATATGCATGAACAGGGTGCAAAAGAATTCAGATTCTGGTCTGACAATTGTGCCGGTCAGAACCGTAATCGCATTGTTTTTGCGTTTTATGTGTATATTCCTCATAAACTTAACATTACTATAAAACATACCTTTCTCGAAAAAGGTCATACCCAAGCAGAGGGTGACAGCGTACACGCTTTAATAGAAAGATCATCTAAAAATAAAGTTATATATACACCTCTGGAATGGTTTAGCTTGGTTAGATGGGCTAAACAGGATGGAAAATCATATAACGTCATAGAAATGAAGCACACCGATTTTTATAACTTTAAACAACTTTTGGACGGGCGTAATTGGTCAAAAAATATAAGTGGAGACGTAGTTAAATGGAACAAAATAAAAGAAGTGCGGGTATGTGCAGAAGATCCTTTTAAAATTGAATATCGGTACGATTTGGCAAACAGTAATGCTATGACGATTGCCATTAATACCAATACCCGAAGACGCCAGAGAAAGAGTATGGCTGAGCTATGCCCTCTCTATTCCAACCATCTTCCCTTAACAAAGGCAAAATATGATGACTTAATGAGTCTCTGTCATAATGGAATTATTCCAGCCACATATCATGACTTTTTCAAGAGTCTATCTTTTGTTGCTGGCTCTCATAATGTTGAATTTTCTGATTCATAATAGTACTTATAAAAGTCTTTTCTTTTTTTAAATCATTTATATTTCTTTAAATTTCATCTTCGTTTTATCATTGTTTTTTCAAAATAATAATAGTTTTCACAGCTCCAATAAAACCAAAAATTTGGTTTGTTTAATTAAAAATAATTCAACTGTTTTCAATTACTTATGTATAATTACTAATAAAAAAAAATATTCCTCTAAAGCCAAGGATAGTTACTATGCCAATAACTATAAATGGTTACCTGATTTCTAGTTATCTTGATGTTAAGTTGATCTCATAGAAATTATTAAGTAAGTCATAATTATTTTTGTTATTTTATGATGATTTTTTATGATTCTATTTTCACAATCCTAAGAAGAGTTTGTTATGTTATTAAAATATAATAGAAAGAGTGTACTATGTTTTCATTTATGTCCTTTTTATTTTGTTTCAAAATAACCTGTTTTTTTTAATATTCATTATTTTATTTTTATATCGGTGTTCTCTAAGATTTTAATGCCAATTTATAAATATTAGGTAAGTACTATTATTGCAATGTTTATAGAAATGTTCCTAAAAATATAATAATAGTAAGTATTTGTGTTGTTCCTATTAAAAAATAAAGAAATTTATCCTTGACAATATGTGTTTTTATTTTTTAACCTAGTATTTGTTTACATATATTAATACAAACCTAATATTTTAACCGATGTAATTTGTTATTGCCACATACAGTGGAATGAGACTTATATTTTTCAATGTATATTGTTGTAACTATTATATACAACAACTGACGAAATCTAAACTCCGCGGTATAATATTGTAAGTATGAGATACGACAAATATCGCAGCCTTTACTCCGCAGTAAAATGTTTTATGAACAATATCTAAGAAAATATACATTTTTTTTAATTTATCTTTCAACTGTAATCAAGAATACTATAAATTACATTCATATACCAAATTTCACAAAAATAAATCATAAATGCAGTTTTTAGTCCAATTTGAATCTTTAAAATGCTCTATTGTAAAATTGCAGTTTTGGGGATACAACAACTTACGTGGGAGGTATCGATATATAGAAAAATAACACTTGTTCCCTAAAATGTAAGGATTAAACTGCATTAATAGCCTTGACCTTGTTATGGCGAAATATTATTACTGACCATCTTTCCTTTAGCTTTTGAAGCTAGCGATGGATCGTTATGTGTTTTTTAAATAAGGTCACGTACAAAATACAAAATTTGAACTTGAGTGCTCATAATAATTGTGTCTCTCTGAGGAACAAGTGCAATAATAATTTTTTTGGTTTAATGGAATCATCATCATCATCATTACAGCCCTTCACAAGTCCACTGCTGAACATAGGCCTCCCCCAAGTAATGCCACAAAGCACGGTCCTGAGCCACCAGCATCCATCGACTTCCTGCATGTCTTACCAGGTCGTCACTCCATCTAGTGGGGGGTCGCCCTACACTACGCCTACCGGTACGAGGCTGCCACTCGAGAACCTTAATTCCCCATCGGTTATCGGTTCTTCGAGCTATATGACCGGCCCATTGCCACTTCAGCTTACTAATCCGTTGGCTTATGTCGGTCACTCTGGTTTTACTGCGGATATCCTCATTTCTGAGTCTATCACGCAGAGAAACTCTGAGCATAGCCTTCTCCATAGCTCGCTGAGCGACCTCATACGGCCAGCAGTGAAGGACCACGTCTCTGATCCGTAAGTCATCACTGGCAACACGCACTGGTTGTACACTTTAGTTTTCAGAGATTGAGGTATACCTGACGAGAAGATGTATCGTAATTTCCCGAACGCTGCCCAGCCGAGTTGAATCCGTCGATTGACCTCTCGGTCGAAGTTGGACTTACATAGTCGGACTATTTGTCCCAGGTAAACGTACTCGTCAACAACTTCGAGCATAGTGCTCCCAACAATTACCGGCATAGGTGAGACATGGACATTAAACATGATCTTTGTTTTGTCCATGTTCATCTTAAGATCTATCCGTTGGGAGACACCATTGAGGTCATTGAGCATAGTGCTAAGGTCCTCCAGCGATTCTGCCATAAGGACTATATCGTCGGCAAATCGAAGGTGAGTGATGTACTCGCCATTGATGTTAATACCGTATCCTTTCCAGTCCAGTAGCTTGAACACGTCTTCCAATGCAGCGGTGATGAGTTTCGGGGATGTAACGTCACCCTGTCTTACACCTCTCTGCAGTTGGATAGGTTTCGAGCTCTGATTCTGTACTCGGATAGCCATCGCAGCCCTACTGTACAAACACTTCAGCACTTCGATATACTGACTATGGCCGTGGCAAGAAAAGGGGAGATCTCCCGCCGGGCAAGGTGTTCTGCCCGGGGAGCGGCCAACACTATGTGTCATAGTTCGGAGATGTTCTATATATACTGTTTATGATTCGGAATGTTGATAGCGTGATTTAGGCTTCGGTGTATTTCGCTTGTGGTGCGACGACAGCGCCACTACATCACCCCCCTGCTCAGACCGGAGGTCGATAGTGCAGCCTCGTTGCCGACGAATGTGCAAGTGCCAGGAGATTGCCTTGTAGTCTGCGGTGAGTCGAGAATAAGGCAAGTAATCTGCGAGAGTGCCGTGAAACAGAGGCGAGCAGTAAGGCTCAGAGCCGTGCCGAACACTGTATGGCGCAGAGTAGCTTGAAGGAACAGGAAGCATTATTATTCCAGTGCTGCGATGAACCTTGTGAAGCTAAATGGCTTGTAGAATTTGAAGACTGCAGACGATATCTGCTCGGGAACGAATGGGTGGGGTATTCTATGACGATGATGAAGCTTGAAGTTTCCGAAGGTTGTTGGTTGCGTGTTTAGATCACGTCGGGGTCACCACTGTGGCCGTGGAAAGAAAAGGGGAGATCTCCCGCCGGGCAAGGTGTTCTGCCCGGGGAGCGGCCAACACTCCGTGTGATAGTTCGGAGATGTTCTATATATACTGTTTATGATTCGGAATGTTGATAGCGTAATTTAGGCTTCGGTGTATTTCGCTTGTGGTGCGACGACAGCGCCGCTACACCGACAGTCAACTTGGCACCGCTGGAGTGACTGTAGCACCGCCCAAATTTCGACGGAATCAAAGGCTTTCTCATAGTCCACATACGCCAGGCAAAGTGGCAGATTGTACTCTTCGGTCTTCTGTACACTCTGCCGCAGGGTATGTATGTGGTCTATGGTACTGAAGCCTTTTCGGAAACCGGCTTGTTCGGGAGGCTGGAAGTCGTCGAGTCTGCGTGCGAGACGATTCGTAATGACTCTCGAAAACAGCACGTAGACGCGGCTCAGAAGGGAAATCGGTCTGTAGTTCTTCAAGAGAGCGTTGTCGCCTTTCTTAAAGAATAAGACCACCGCACTTCTGCTCCACGCCTCCGGAGTAGTGCCACCATGGAGGACGGAATTGAAAAGCTTCTGAAGGACTTCAAGTACCGGTGTTCCACCCGCTTTCAGAAGCTCCGCTGTAATTCCATCCTCGCCTAGGACCCAGTCGTTTTTAAGGTGCTGGAGAGCCATTCTAATCTCGCTCAGAATGACGTCCGGGATATCTTCTGAATAGCGAGATTAGAAAGCGTCTTGGATCGTTACTCACACTTGCGTGTGGCTCCAACGATGATGTGTACAGCTGCCCATAGAACCTCTCAATTTCACTCAAAATCTCAGCTGTCTCGGAAACGATGCTGCCACACTCAGTCTTCAGCTTTGACAGTTGCCTCTTTCTGGCAGACAGGTCTCTGGCAAAGACTTTGGAGCCCTGGTTCCGCTCGATCGCTTCTTTAATACGAGCAGTATTAAAGTTGCGTAAGTCTCGCCGCATGCATTTGGAGATCTGTCTGTTCAGTTGCCTGTATGCTGTTAAATCTGTTGACGATTGCAGCCTCATCTCCCGTCTAACAACCATGAGATTAAGAGTATGATCGGAAAGTTTTTGTGTTCTTCTGCGGCGGGTCTTGCAGAAGTTAGCTCCGACCGCATGGACAGGTTCCACGAGCTTGTCATTCATATCGTCCACTGCATTGCAATCTTCTAGGCACTAAAAGCGGTTACGTAACTCGAGCTGAAAAGTCTCGGGATTCTGGATTAGAGCACGAGGGGGGACGGAGCGTTGACTTCATTAGACCTCTCCAACTTAACGTTTAGGTTCAGTGTGCCTCTAACCATTCGGTGATCGCTGCCGGTTTTCACCCTTGCGATCACTGAGACATCACTGAACAGTTGGCGTCTGGTCGTCATAATGAAGTCAATCTCATTTTTTGTCGACCGTCGGGGCTCGACCAGGTCTACTTCCTGTGGGGCCGCTTCTGGAAGAAAGAGTTCATCATAAAGAGTCCTTCTTTCTCCATAAAGTCAGCCAGCTGCTGGCCTCTATGGTTCCGTTGCCTGGTGCCTAGTTTTGCGTTGGAGTCTCCCATCAACACCGTGTAGTGGGTTTTGGAGGAATGTATAGCTCTAGAAATATCCTCATACATTTCCTCCACCTCCTCATCGGGATGTGCTGAGTTTGGTGCGTAGACCTGTATGACCTTCAGCGAATACCGTTCGGTGATTCTGAGTATCAGGTACGCGACCCTCGTCGACACACTCCCAATCTTTACAACTTTGTTGACGATAGACTTGTGGACGATAAATCCGACACCTCCTTGGGACAGTTAGTCGCCCTCCCGGTGATAGAACAAGTTGCCGGACTCGAGGATTACCGTGTCCTCCCCCTCTCTTCGGACCTCAGATAATCCAATAATATGCCAGCGCAACTTGTCTACCTCTTCTTCCAGCTCCAGTATCTTCTCGTCAGTCCTCAGGGTGCGTTCGTTATACGTTGCCAGGTCGAGTCGTTGTAGGTGGCAACCGAACCTCCACCGGAGATTTTTAGCACCCCCTGCCCGGCCGTTACCATGGTCGCCACCGTAGCCAGGAATAGCGGGGCCGCCGGGAACTGGGGGCCGTTTATTTGCGTCGTTGCTCATAGGGGGATATTTGCCATAGTTGCCACGCTTGGCGAGCGGGTTGGCAACCGCAGTTTTTTATTATGTTATTGTTGTTATTAGGAAGATGCTGCTGCCCATCTCCTGCCTATCTCCCTCTGTCGCCTCTTACGACACCTACGGGAAGATATGGGGTAGTGGATATTCTCAATCGCCACTACACGGCATATTATTAATGGAATATTATTATAATATATTATACTACATTTCTAAACTTTGCTTGATTTGTTAATTCGTAGTTTTTAATATTAATTAATTTGTTAATAACAGTGTTAATAAAAGAAATACTTATCAAAACGAGAAAAAAGCTTTGCAAATATTTAGTATATACAGTTTTGATATTAAATACATATTATATATAGTTTTGATATTAAATATTGGAACTCGAAATCTGATTTAGATGCGATTCTCAGAAAACGCGATACGACCCAGGCCTCGTTCATGGCCGATCGTGTAGAGGCGGCTTAATATCTCCTCTACACGATGGGCCATAGCGATGGCCCACTATCATGGGCCAGCGTGTGGAGGGTGTAGTTGTGTCGGATGGCTTATGGTACAGATGGGTCTAAAATTAATAAGCTGCTAAATTAACACAGCTAAATTTTTTTAGTGTCAACACCTGTTAAATAAGTTCTGAGATTGCTGTTAAATTTAGCAGTCACAACTCACAACAAAACAATAATGGTATTGCTGGCTGGACATGGACAGTGCTCCCATCCGCACCAAACACGGACGCCGGATATATATTTGTCTCGCTTTATCCCACTACTGCAGACCGCAGGCAGACGCGACGGCAACAACAAAGAAAACACAAACTAATAAGAGTAGGTACTAACGTAAAAAAGGACACACGACGCACGTGTTCCGTTTCCGTCTCTATTAAATCGTTTTCAACATAGCGATTTATTTAGCAACTACTAATTTTGTATTGAGTGTTCAGTCACAGTTAGAATGTTAAGGTCGAGCGAGTTTATTTAATTAACTGCTAAGTGCTAACTGCTGAATTTGGAAATAATTTATTATAATATTTAACTAGTGTTAAATAAAGACTGATTTTCGATACGAAGGTTTACGCGAGTTTGTTATCTAGGTAGTTAGTGTTGTGAGTGAAAATTCCAAATGTTTGACTGTTTGTGTAGAGTTGTTTGCGATTGAAACAGAATACTTACAAATTGGAAGAAAACAACTAAAATGGATATACAACGCCAAAAAAAGGTGAAATATGAAACTTTTTTACGGATAGCGATACCGTAAAAAAATTGGTACGTGTAATTTGTCATTAACAATTATCATTTTTAAATGGAAATAGAAAATATATAAAATTTTAAGATATAAGATAATTAACATATACAAATTTTAAGATATATTTAATATATAAGTGATAAGTAGATATAAGAAAAAAAAAACAAAAGATGAAAAAAAAACAAGAAAAAAAGATAATTATATAAAAATTACGAATACTAAAAAAGCAGATATGAAAAAAAGAAATCGTAAATAAATTGATTCTCATTATAAATACGCCAACAGAAAAAGTTGACAGTCCTAAGCCTGTGAAAAGTATGAAGGAAATGAGAATTAATTATGTGTTAAAAATCTGTCTGTGACTAAATTTAACAGTTGCTAAAAATAACTGCTAATTTTAACTGTTAATTATTTCTAGCATTAGCATTTAGCAGTGTTATTATTTTTTAACGTTTAAGCCCATCTCTAGCTTATGGCGCGTATGATGGTCTTGGAGATGGCGACGGTTTCAGGATTTCCGCCGCACATCAAAGGTAGTGGGCCAGCGATGGCGGTACACATCTACACGTGGCCCATTCCACAGTTGTGCGCGCTCGACGTTTGAGTGTTTTTTAATATATAATATATATTGTTAATAATATTAATTAACGAATTGAAAATGACGAATATGTGGCCTCATAATGAAGTTATAAAATTTTAATTATAGAGCTACTAATATCAGAACATATACATAATTTATTTTTTATTTATTTATGTTTATTTAATAAATAATTATTTACTAATTATTAAACATAATTATTTAATTTTTTTTTTGTTTTAAGGAAACTAAGTTGACTTAGGACATAATATTTAGTTCTGCAGCGGCTAATTCTTCCACGTCCATCTCGAAAAACGTTTCGATCACAACTGAATGTCGCCATCGTGCAGCTGCGTTTCAACCATCGCATGGCCACATTCTGTATCACACTTCACATGTCTTCGAAATAATTTTTTCTTATTCCGTAGACATGCAGGTTTCCTCACGATGTTTTCCTTCACCGCCGGGCACGTGGTAAATCAGCACTTAAAATTGTAATTAACAATTTCATTGGTGCCGGCGGCGATCGAACCCTGGTTACTCGCGTTCTGTTATATTTACAGCGAGCGTTAACCAACTGAGCTACCACAGCTCTTGTATTTAAAATAACTAATTACTCTTGTAATTAAAATAACCTTTTACTTAAATCTGAAGAATTATGAAGTTATCTATATTTCATTACAACGTGTATAGATTTCTATAAATAAATATATTTATTTATTACTCAATATAGATTTATCTGTATCTAAAATATATGTACCTATATGATAATACTTATTTAACAATATTTATATAACTAATGTTTTATATAACTTTATTATGTAGTATAAGCTTTCATAAATTTATATTTATCTATTTACTTATAATATATCTATAACTATTTTTGATAATAATATATTTATTTGCCTCATCTTATTTTTATTTAATCTACCGGAACCCCAGAATGGGTAAAGGCCTCCTCCAGTGATGCCCATTTGACGCTATCTTGTAGCTTGTCTCTAGTTTGGACCAGCTATTTTTTTTAATATCATCTTCCCATCTTGGAATAGGTCTCCCTCTTGTTCTGTTGCCTATTGGGCCATTCCAGAATGTTACTTTTTTCGTCCATCTAAGATCAGTTAGCCGCGCAACATGTCCTGCCCACTTCCATTTCAATTTTTGTGCGTAGCTCAGAGCGTTTGTTACTTTAGTTATTTTTCTTATTTTTGTGTGTCGTATCTTATCCAGCTTCCTTATCCTTAGCATACTTCGTTCGAGTCCTCTCTGACAGACGCTGTTCTTCTTTCTTGTGTCAGCAGTGAATTTCCACGTTTGGCAACCATATGTCAAACAAGGCAAGAGGCTCGAGTTCATGACTTTTTTTTTAATAGCTTGTGGCATATTACTTTTAAAAATGTCCTTGAGACTCCAGTATTTGTTCCATGTTAATTGGATTGTACTTTTTATTTCTATGTGCTTATTTTTACTACCAAAACTAATACTTTTTCCCAGATAGACATATTTTTCACCGTATTCCAATGGTTTGCCATTGACTAATATTGGTTTTTTAAGCTATTGGACATTGTCTTAATCTTTGTAATATTAATTTCCAGTCCCACTTTTACATTAGCTAGGTGTACGTTTTCTACCACGTTCTGTAGCTTGGAGGAATACTCTGATAATAGTACTAAGTCATCTGCGAATCTCAGGTGGCTTAAGTAACTGTCATTTATGTATAGACCTCGTTTGCTCCAGTCTAGCTTGTTTATGATCGCCTCGAGGACGGCTATAAATATTTTTGGAGACAGCGGATCACCTTGTCTAACTCCCCTTTCTAAGGGAGGGAGGAGCAAGGGAGGGAAGCAAGGGCCTGAAGTTTCCAGCTTGATTTTACCCTTATTGTTGTTATATACGGATTTGATGATTTTTACATATATTTCCTCCACTCCTTCTTCCTTCAGGCTTTCCCAGATGCTTGTATGTCTTACCGTATCAAAAGCTTTTTGGTAATCGATGAATGCTATATAGTGTTCTTTGGTTTTCGTGATATTTTTCCATAATTAATTCAAGTGTGTGGATGTGGTCATTGTTGCAAAACCCTTTCTGAAGGCTGCTTGCTCTACCGGTTGCTTTTTTCCTATGTATCGCTAATCCTTGTTTTTATAATTGCGGAGAATAATTTGTATAGGCTCGGTAGTAAACCAATTGTTCGGTAGTTTCCGATGTCCTTCGGGTCGCCTTTTTTATATATGCATGGCATGGCTTGGCTTACAGGTTAATATGATGTGAAGATGATACACCTGTTCAAATAAATTCAAAAAAATTGCTAAGTAACATAACTAATGAAGTAGAAAAAACTATCAAAAATGAAATGCGCGACTTAAATGAATCTTTTCAATTTCATAGTGCGAAATTAGACGAAGTAGTCGAATGTATTGATGTTTTCAAGCAAACAATAAAAGCCCTTGAACGGAAGAATTTGGAGCTAACTAACAAGAATATTCATTTAGAAACCCGTGTCGGTGCCCTTGATCAACGTTTGCAAGAAATTAAACAAGAAAAGCTCATAAAATACATAGAAATAGCCAACGTTCCCTATCAAAGCTCAGAAGTGGTCAACAAATTGGTGGAAAATGTTGCTTTGAAGCTCAATCAGCCCCTTGAAGCAATCAAAAGTTCTCGGAGATTACCTGGAAGAAGAGACCAACCATCCAATATTGAAGTAGAGTTGCAGGACGAAGACGCTCGAGAAAAATGGATGACCGCAACGAAAACCATCAAGACCACGGTAGGTGACATATGCCCCTCCGAGAGAAACAATAATAATGTTGTATACATACGAGAGGCCATGACAAAAGCTAACAAGGCCATACTATGGGAAGCTAAACAGGAGCTAAAAATCAACCAAAACTTCAAGTATGTATCATTTAAAAAGGGACTTGTAAAGGCACAAAAAGGATGAGAACTCTAAAATCTTTACCTTATGAACAATGAAGGACGTACAAGCTTTAACTATTAATAAGCACAAGCCATCTATTAAGCCCTTATAATATGTAGTTATTACTCATTTATTTAAACAAAAATTATAGTTATTACACTGGACATCGTACAAGACCACATTAATGAACTGTCAGATTGTTTAAACATAAATAATTTCTTGTGTAATAATCCTAATATGCATATAAACTTATTATGTATTCATATTAACATAAGGTCAATCTTAAAAAACTTCTCCACGCTCGAACAATGTATACTTACTGCTAATAAAAACATAGACGTCATTATTCTAACTGAGGCTAACATAACGGATAGTATTAGTTGCCTGTATCATATAAATGGTTACCAAATGTTCACAGCCCTAAGAAAGACAAGGAGGGTGGTGGTATCATCATATACGTAAGTAACAACCAAAACATAAATGTAACATAATAACAACAAAAACTACACATTTTGAAAACATTTTACTAAATATCACCACCCATTTTGACTATACTGCGAACATTTGTGCAATTTACCGTCCCTCGAGTTGTAGCAAAAATCACTTTATCGACGAACTCCAAAATACTATCAAAAAATGCTCAAAGTCTATTGATTTATACTTACTAGGAGACATTGACATAAAACTGAAATCGGACAACCCTATAACACATAAATACAATAATATGCTGCACAGTTTGGGCCTTCTATGTGGGATTACAGCACATACTAGGACCGAATTATGTAATAAATCCTAAGTAAATCATGTATAGATCATATTTACGCTCGATCCCGCACACAAGACCTATCATCGGACTATAATACTGGCTTGTCTTGGAGCACGTACACAGGCTGTCTCAAAATATAAAACTTGCTTTAATAACCAAAAGCTTACTTACATTATTAGAAAAAATGGATAGGGAGTCTACGTGCAATATGACATGCCCAATTAATATGTACAATTCTTTATACACAAACTTCATGGATTGCTATAGAAATTCGGCTTACACATTAAAAATTAAAACAAATAATACAAGAAATAACAACTGGATAAATAAGAAAATTATAAGATAATTAATTCAGTAGTTAAACTACAACATAATGAGGCTAGAAACTACGCAAATAAGATAATTAACAAATCTAGAAATAAAAATACAAAATCTGAAATTATTTCAAATAAACAAAACTCTAAAAATCTTTGGGAGATTTTAAATAGGCTAGGACGGAATTATAACGTGCACGGGACGGAGACGGGACGTGGTTGTTTGTCAACACGGACGGGAGTTTAATACATGCACACGGTGACAGTGATTCGAAACTAACGTGTTAGTGTTGTAAAAGATTGATTTTTCATTTGAAGAATTGGCATTGATTGCTACTTCTCCACAAAGTTATTTTCAATTCTCAATCGGCATTTTTATCATGCATGGATACTAACATCCTTATCCATTAACGCTCTACAAACACATTTTACCCAATACTCTGTCAAAAAGTTGATTATATCTTTTTTATAGAGATTTACTTGAATTCTGTTGTATTTAATTCTACTGATGTAATAAATATCGACATTGTAAAACATGAGTCTACTTTGTTTACGTACCTGTCTTTTGATTTGAGCATAAATAAGTTCAACCTTTATTGTTACCTATTAATCTATTCATCTATTGTAAAACTATGAAAACAATAAATGACAAATAAAATTTATACTAACCGTTTGCAGTGAGTTCGACTTCAATTTTCTGCCACAGAAATTTTTTATATTTTGTGTCCAAATACTTTGGGTGTGCAAGATTATACAAACATTCAATTAGTTTTTCGTCGTTCATGTTGTTTAGTACGGCACGCGCATCACTACGTAGCCAACGTAGCGACTGTGCATACGCAGCGGAACCACGGACGGGACGTGGCACGCGCCGGACGGGACGGAGTAAACATCGTCGCCAACGATGTGTTTCCCGTCCCGTTCATGCCACGTCCCCGTCCCGTCCGTGCATCCGTAACGTATGCATTATCACGATATTTTCAAAATTTCACGTCCCGCTACGTCCGGAATAAAACACGTTACGTATGCAGCGACCTTAAGTCTTCAATTGATAATGCACTTCATAATTCTTTGGGTAGTAATGGCTGCACTAGTTAAGACATTGCGAACAAATTTGCTAGTACATTCAACAATAGTGTGAAACAAATAATTCCGAAATGTTCGGAATTATTGCTTGACAAAGCAATCTATGAATCTTCGGTAAATGTGACCATGCGATTTATGCCTGCCGATTCTAAAGCTGTGGAAAATACAATTAAATCAATAAGCAGTAACAAAGCCCCTGGGGCAGACAGGATAAGAGCCATTGATATAAAGTTGCTGTGTGGAAAAATCAAAACAGTTATCGCTAAATTAATAAATGCAAGCGTTATTACGGGTAAATATCCTCCCCTACTAAAAATGGAATCGTTTGACCAATACACAAAAAAGGTAGTAGGACTGAGTATGAGAATTATAGACCAATAACGATATTACCTACCATAGACAAAATAGTCGAAAAATATATAAGCGAAGAAATCCATAGGTTTTATGAAAGTAATAATATATTAACTAGCAAACAATATGGCTTCCAACCTCAAAAGAATACCTCACAACTACTCTCTGCATTCACAGATAGTTTGTACACGCATATTGACTTTAAAGAGCACATTCTAGTCGATTTTATTGATTATAGTAAAGCTTTTGACACGCTAAGACACAACAAATTAATTCAAAGCTTAAATGATAGCGGAATTACGGGAAAATTACTAGCGTGGTGTGAAAATTATCTCCATGAAAGATCTTATCGAGTAAAAATTGGTGATGCTCTTAGTTTCCCCGTCCAGGTAACGGAAGGCACAGCACAGGGCTCAGTTCTTGGACCTTTACACTTTCTCACCTACGTAAACAATTTTTCTAATTTAATTAAACAGTGTGAGATCTATCAGTTTGCAGATGATACCTGTTTAGTAGCTGCTGGACGTAGTATACAGAAGGTACTAATGAAACTTCAAAAAGAGTTTGACATACTGACGAAGTGTTCACACGACGTCGGTTTAGTACTCAATGCTGCCAAAACTAAACTTATGTATATAAGCTCAAGCCACAACAGAAGTTCTTTTATACCGAAACTAATAGCGCACACACATCACTGCCTTCATATAAATAATACTGACAATTCGACACCCTGTAATTGCGATGCCATAGAAATTGTAAATAAGCACACCACACTATCATGGCCTAATAATTGACGATCGGCTAAACTGGAAAGAGCATGTAAGTCGTGTTTGTGATATATTAAGAAGGATATTAGCAACATTTATATTAATCAAACACAAAATACCTTACAAAACCTCTTTAATGCTCTATAAATCCTTAGCTGAATCTGTTATACAATATGGCTTGTCAAGCTATGGGAGAACCTATAAAACATATCTAGATCGAATATACTTACTTCAGCTGCGCATTTTAAAACAAATAGTCCCTAATAATCTCAAAATTAATTTTAAAGATGATTATCGAAAACTATTTGCATTTTTCATTTCATTCATTTCATTTCATTTTTCAATCATTTTTTTTTAACTTAATCAACGTAAATTTGTGTAAGCAAAAAAACTTCATATACAAGGCCGCGCTGGAAAAACCACTACGTAATTTTAATATCCCGCTTTTTCGGGAGCTAACTGTGCGTAATTTTGTGATTTTGTGTTTTTCTTCCTATTTTGTGACTGTTTCTTCTATATTCGTTGAAGCATGTGCTTATGTCACAAAGGATGATTGGGCAAAAGTGGTAGAAAAAACAAAAAAAAAATAAAGATGACATTAATTTTGACTGCATTATTGAAAAACAAATAATAATTAATCTAAACAACGACAGCTCAACTAGTTGTACTGAAAGTGATTGATTAAATTTATTTTTAATCTAGTTTCAATCTTAAATTTCTATAACTTTGCCCCGAGAAATAAGCAGTAACAACGAAATACGTATAAACAGATAAATCTTGTGTTTTAAATTATCCGTTTCTAATTTATTCTGATATTATTCAAACCAAACTATAAATTATTACCTACTCTAAATAATCAGTATCGATTTTTTTAAGAATCGAATATTGTACGTTCCCATTTTTTGGTTGGCATGCTTGGCAGCTGGCAAAATGTGTTTCTTAGTTTTGGTTGACTATAAATACTTATTAAAAATTGACCATAATCTAGGGTATGTTCCGAAATGTTTCCAGCATACTGGCGAATTCAAATGACGTCATTAATTGACGGCATATTCCACCATATTTGATATAACGAATCACCAGAATGGCGTCGATTTATAACGTCATTTGCATTCGCCAGTATGCTGGAAACATTTCGGAACATACCCTAGATTATGGTGTATGTGTATAGTGTACTGGGTTGTATTTCGGAACATACCCCTAATGCCCCTATAACACCACCCTGAATCAGGGCCCTGAATGAAGGGTGGGCGTGGGCAACAATTAGGGACGTCGATTATTACACTACCCTGATTTTACGCCCTTACTCAGTCATAGGGTTGGACAAGTGAAAAAAGTATATATATTTATTTAATCGATATTTTTAAAGTAATTGTAACAAATCATTTACTGTGTTTCGTCCTGCTAACTCTAATTGCGTAACTCGAGTTTAGTTCGAGTTGTGTAAATTTTAACTTGAGTTAACTCTAGTCGTAATTTTTCCAAGTAAGCACATCTATAGAATGCAACATCACTCATTAAAAACATCGAAGCTTACGTACGATATATCGATGTTTTTATCATCATTTAAATATATACCTACATACATATGGAATAAATAATTAATTTGATCAGAAATGAAACAAAGAAGTATAATAATTAAACATTACATTTATGATATTTTAGGAAGTTTCACACTATTTATTGTTTTAGACATTTAATTTTATGGAATAATTACCAGAAAACAAGAATTAATTAAATATTTTTTTACTTTTACGTTTATTTCTTTCGAATTTAATTTTAAAATAACAATTTTGATAACCTGGTGCCTAATAAGTGGTTTCTCTTCTGGGTGATTGTAGATCCAGCCTCTGAAAATAACCGCTCACGGGATACCGAAGTTGCCACGATAGGCAATAGATCTTACCTAGGCTATGAAGCCCGGAAAAAAAAACCCTTTCATGATATCCCACATGTAATATATGAAACTCGTCTTCTGCTTTAGTTTTATTTCTTATGACGTGGTAAGTTAATTTTTTATGGTAGTTCCATATGTTACCTTCAGTATTATCGCATTTTCTGAATACATCTACGAAACTATACCGAAATACAAACAGGTGAATAACCTTTCATCCATAAAAATCAATATTTCAGAAAAATGATTGTAACGAAATACGAAGTACCGTAAGCCGATAAAATAATTTCCATTACAAAATAACTATTAACCTATATAATATGTACATAGGACTTAAGCTGTTCATTAAGTTAAAGCTCAAACAATATAAATATTAATAAGAAAGTAAATAAAACAATCCATTTTCAATATTTGTAAACTTAATTAATTATCACAATAAAAATAACTACAATTTTACATCGAAAATGGAATTACCGATAGCAGACAATTGTACTTCTGAAGTTCAAGTTATTTATTTTCGGCTGAAAGAGCATTCACCTGTTTGTTGACTCGTAACTAAAATTATCGGGATTGAGTTATTTCTGCTAAATACTCGTAAACCTTCTAACTTTAAAAATTTAGACGTCATCTATCTTTGACATATTTTGTTTCGAATATTTATTTTTTGGCAACATAAAATTCGTGATAATCATCGTTCGCAACTTTTAACATACGGGATTTTATACCTTCGAATAGTCTCTCATTAGATCATCAATAATAACGAGATGTGGGTTTTCACCATCAAACATATTAAGATTTGGAATTCCTTGATGATAGTTAACATTTGGTAAATTATATAAAGGTTGCATCTCATCAAAGTACCATGTGATCTGATTAAAATCACAATTCATACATATTTCTGTAACTGATTTTATGAAATTTGTTACAAAATTTGACTTCCCACATCCACTTGGTCCTGCCACAATAGCAGTAAACGGATGTATAAAGTGAAACATTACACACGTCTAAAGTTCTAAGGGGTGAAATAAAAAATGAATGTGTTGGTTATATATTGTGTACTATAACTAATGTTTTTGGGAAATCAAACAAAATTTATGATTAATTTAAAATTTTATTTTCAAGCAATAACCACTTGTAAAAAACCCACAATTCGTCACAAGAACAATGTAAAATTTTGTGATTATTTTTTTGCAAATATATGATTATTACACGCATAACGTTGTTTAAATTTATGACATTTACCAAATCATTGTATTTGGTAAATGTCATAAATTTATTTGGACATTTGTATTCTTCAATATTAAAAATTCTATAATTCGTCGTCAACATTTTTAAAAATTGTTTTTCTGTTGAACCACCTTTGTATACGATCACTTCGTCTTTGTACAAATTTCTAATATACCAATTTAATATGGGAATGATGTTCTCTTGTTTGTAGGCACATTTTAATTCTTCGATCACATCAAAATATGGAATGCCGTGCACGTGTGTTTCACAATAAAGAACAGTTTCTTTGTCTTTTGGAAACAAATAATTGAAAGGATAACTTGGCCGAAACAAATAATGATCGATAAACGCATCATTTTTATTAGATAGTTTTACGTCCAGAATAGCCATTTCTCTACATTAAAAATGTTTATGAGGATATGTAATGTAAAATCCGTCCATGTCGATGATGTATCTAATATTTTTTAGATTTTGTGTCATTTTGAATCAAAATGTTAAAGGTCGTGACTAAAAATATGTTTGTTCCAACAAACTTCACACAACAATGCTTCATTACTTCCCATCATCCCATTGCTTCCTTCTGCTCTTGTCTTCCTGTAATTTAAGTAAACAGAATCACATTCACTAATGATCAACTAATGACTGTCATTGTTAAAAAGTAATTTTTTAAATTTTTTACTTTCTGCTATTGTCTTTGTATTTATGGCTAGGAAATGTCCGCGGCGCTGCCTCAATGCGTGTTGGCGAACTTCACATGCCTTCGAAATTTTCTCAGACATGCAGGTTTTCCTCACGATGTTTTCCTTCACCGCCGAGCACGTGGTAAATCAGCACTTAAAATTGCAATTGACAATTTAATTGGTGCCGGCGGGGATCGAACCCGGGTCGCGTACTGTGAAATTTACACCTTGCGCTAACCATCTGAGCTACCACGGCTTAATCATATACACACAATATTTAAATATAATTTGTTAACACTAAGTCATACACACGTAAGAAAATAACAGAAAGAAAAGTAAGTTTCTCAATAGAATAAACACTTAAAATTGCAATTAACAATTTAATTGGTACCGGCGGGGATCGAACCCGGATCGCGTACTGTGAAATTTACAGCTTGCGCTAACCATCTGAACTACCACGGCTATACGGCACGGCATATAATATTTACATTTAGTGTTAACAAATTATAAATATAATTTGTTAACACTAAATCATACACACGTAAGAAAATAACAGAAAGAAAAGTAAGTTTGTCAATAAAAGAAACACTTACATCCATGGCCTTTGATGCGTTCAAGTAACACAAATGTAGTATTGATAGATCCACTGCGGTCAAAGGACCATACACTAACTCCATGACTGCAGTTGCTTGGTCTTATATAGTACCAGTAAGTAATAATTCTAAACTAAAGAATTTCTGCAGTGGAATTGATAGTAACTTTATGCGTCAACAAGCTTATCTCACATTTTGTTGTATATCTCAACATTCCTTCGTGTTGCGTCTTGTTCAGTTCGGCGATGACTCAAATACGTTTTGTATAAAACAAAATAATGCAATTTAATATTTAGAAATCACTATAATTGATCATTCCTATGTTAGTCATTGAGTAGATTTGTACTGTAATAATCTACTAATAGCAGTAATATCATGGATACACTAGATGTACAACAACATCTGAAAAAGATTCACCCCAGTCTAGAAAATAATGTTTATGCTGCCAATAGACTGCCCATGTACACCCACGTGCCAACGTATATAATATGCAATTTGGATACAGATGATATACCAAGGTCACATTGGGTAGCTTTATATATCGATACGAATGACGTCGGTCAATATTTTGATTCATATGGACGAGAACCTGTACGATATCATCTAGAGTTTTTAAAAAGGAATTGCAAAAGATGGAACTGGAATATTGATAGGGTTCAGAAAGAGTGGACTTCAGTTTGTGGCGAATATTGCTTAATGTATTTGCTATATAAGTTTCAGGGATGTTCAATGCACAGTTTTACGAGTATATTTACAGGGAACACATTGCACAGCGATATTTTAGTGGATAAGATGTTTCGCTCCTATTTTATAGATAATAAGTAATAAGATTTTGTAATTCGTAAATAAAAATTATAATAAAATTAGGTAATGTATTTTATTGATGATTCAGATTAGTGTTGTAGATAGGAACAAAGGAGTATAATACAATAGCACTGATAAGCCGACGCATACGCTGTGGAAGAATAGATAATGACGGTATTCAATGAACAATAGATAAATAGATAAGAACAATGGAGCGCTAATGACGGTGGAAGCCCTCACCGGATATCAATTAGATAAGAGTTAATTGATCTGCACATCTTCGGAACCGTGCATCCATATGTAGGTTAATGTATATACTAGATTAGGATGTATCCTAACTGGTTATAACAAGGACAGCAGTTTTTTTTCAGTCTTTGAAATTATTATTTGTAATTATTTTTTGTAACATAATTATATTAATACTATTATAGATCGAAGTATATTAGACAGAAAATAATTGAACTTATCTATTACACCGTTTGTAATTAGTGGAGCACTAGCGTAGGGCTACGGCACTTATTTAATAAAAGTAAAATACGATAAAACACAAATACGGAAAAGCGTACCGAGAAACAGCGTGTAAGTCGGTAAGATCAACCCCCAAAAAAAGAACGTTGTCATTCACGAAAGAAGCAATTACTTTGATGATTCCTGCTGTACCCAACTCTGAAAAAGACTCAGATTCTGATTTGGATTTTGAAGGAGGTTTCTGGAGGCATTGAAAGTGATGAGGAAGATGAAGAATCACGGGGCTCATCATCATTATAATTACATAATTTTTATAACATTTTGTTAAAGAAAATAATAAATATCGAAGTTACTAAAACATATTTTTATGATATTTTTCCCAATATTTAAAGTCATTATTCATTAAAAAAAGAAAAATATGGCTTATAGTTAACCAGCGCAAGCCTCTGGAGTAAAAAAACTAAATAAATAATTTTGACCGACTAGATCAGCAAAATACCCCTATGTGCGACGTCTTGAGAATTTACCTGTGAAATATGCAATTAGCAGGATTATTTCTATTATTAACACTATAGTCACTCACAGAACAAGTAATTCTATTTTCAAAAACAATAACTAACAGGGAATAGAGTGAATGGGGCACTACACTCTATTATGAAGAATCAGAAAGTGTCGAAAAAGGCACGTATGGTAATTCATAATGCTGTGTTAATCCCTACTTTAGTGTATGGTAGTGAAATTTGGTCGTGGCAGAAGAGGCACGAAAGTAGAAAAATGCTGTAGAAATGCGGTCTTTAATGAGTATGCTAGGGATATTTTGAAAATGGGCCACATTAGAAGTACCTTTAACCGACGAGCATGTATGCGTAGATATACGGATGTAAAGGAGGCGAAAGAGGTATTTCAGGATCGTGCCAAATGGAAGTCCGTAGTCTCTGCCTACCCCTCTGGGTGACAGGCGTGAGTGTTTATTTTTTTATTATATTATTATGATTACTAACTAAAATTATAGCTATTGTACTCTAAAAATTACAAAATATCTTGGAGCTCATTTCCTACGTGCCGACTTCTGCCTTGTATTCTATGTTTGTGCCGATCTGTCATTCAAAATCGCTTACTGAGCATGGAGGTTAGAGAACAGGAAAATAACGAAATTATTATTTACTATTATTATTTATTAATGAATAAATTATATATCCCGCCCGTCCCTGCAAAATTTGTAGAGTTTACAGCCGCGCTGCCGTCGGTAAGTAGTACCTGCGAAATAATATTTTAATTTTTGCCAAAAAGAAACATTAAATAATAGTGAAATTATATAAATAAAATAATAATAATAATAAATCAATAATAATTAATAACTTAGCGCTTTCTAACTCTGAGTACTTGCACAAGCACAACCTAGTAGCCAAACATCAGGAGTTCGCTCTGAAATACGGTCTCGTGGACCAGAAATTGCCGTACTACAAGTACTTGCCGGAAGCCTTGGTCGAAAATGACCGCGCCAGGATCTACTGGGACCGGGCCATCATCACAGACAGGACTATTCTTGCGAATAAGCCTGATATTGTGCTGATGGACCGGGCACAGTCGAGGATATTTTTGGTCGACATTACCGAAGCCAAAACACATAAGCAAACAAAATATCTGGACCTGGCTCACGAGGTGACCGACATGTGGGATGGGCTGTCGACCGAAATTACACCTGTAGTCGTTACTGCAAACGGGCTAATCCCAGTCAACCTCTTGGGTCATCTGAGGCAACTGGGACTCCGTGACGGACTGATCCGGGCACAAATGCAGAAGGCAGTGCTCCTCGATATCGCCGATTTGTCCGCCGGTTTCCTTCACTTTCCCCCTAACCTTCAGCCGTTTGGTTTCCGCTGCCGAGGGCTTCCATCTGAATGGGCTTTAATTTATTTATGTATTTTTTATATCTTTATTTTATTTCATTATTATTTATGTATATTTATCATTTTCATTCACAATTATATATTTATAGAACCTAACCAGATGAGAAAACTATATAAAACATGTAACATAATTAACGCACTTTGAGAAAGTAGTTTGTTCAGAATCGTTTACTGAATCGATTCCTATCATTTTTAATATAGGTAATTTTTATCCCAAAAATAATTAAAACTACGTAAATTACAGTCACACTAAATCTGTACAGTCAAAACAAACTGAAATGGACCGTAACTTAAGACAATAAGACTTTTAAGAATGCAGTTTTATTTGTAATATTACTAATTCTGTCCTTCAATAAAAATAAAGAAAAATAAACTTTATTTCAAGCACGTTAAAGTCTTTACGTTCGTGGATTTGTACTGTGACCACAACATTCTTCCGGAATTAGTATAACTGATTTGATAAATAATCAGTGCATAAAAATGTTTAACTAAAAATTCAGTGTATGTATTATGATTATAACATAATATACTAATTGGGGTATCTGAGGGTGTGCGTTAATTACGTTACATATTGTAGATACCCCAAAAAATTAATAATTTATATTTGTAATAATTTATAATAATTAAAATTATAACAAACATAATTTATTTATTAATAAATACTCCATAGTATGTAGCATGGAGGTATGAAGGACTGCTCCGGACTCAAATGCGGAAGGCGGTGCTCCTCGATACCGCCGATTTCTTTCCCTTTCCCCCTAACCCTTGGCCGTTTGATCTCCCCTGCCGAGGGCTTCCATCTGGATGGGCTTTTATTTATTTATGTAGTTTCTATGCCTTTATTTCATTTTATTGTTATTTACGTGTATTTATCATTTTCATTCACAATTATATATTTATGGAACCCAACCAGATGAGAAAACTATATAGATACCTAAACAAAAATTATATTTGTAATAATTTATAATATTTATAATAATTAAAATTATAACAAACACAATTTATAATTTATTTATTAATAAATACTCCATGGTATGCAGCATGGACGTTAGAGAAAAGGAGAACGATCGCTATACAAAATAATGTCCCAGAAATATGGACAAAATAAGTGAGGCGCTGCGATCGCTAAGTTACCTCAATAAAATTGGGCTTAGTTTGAAATGATTACTATCATTCAAGGAAAAATGAAAGAAAATAACGAAGTTATTATTTATTAATAAATAAATTATAAATTATGTTTTTATAATTAATTATTATAAATATTATAAATTATTATAAATATAAATTATTAATAATTATTATTTTTTTTAAATAATATTTCACCACTTTATAATATTTCTTTTTGTCAATAATTAAAAAATTACTTCGCAGATACTAGGTACTTACCGGCTGTAGCGCGGTTATAATTCTACAAATTTTCAGCGACAGGCAGGCTACGCTTTAGCACGTAGCGATCGTTTTCCTGTTCTCTAACCTCCATACCACGGATCTTAGACGTAGACAGAGAAACCTATAGATTAGCGTGGCCTCGAGTGAGAAAGGACGATAAAGAGGTGATGTTGCTACCTAAACAATTTTACCCCAGTTTTATGCGCTTTGTGGGAAACTCAATGTTCAATCGACTCATATTTTTTAATAAAAATAAATAAAAATCAACGTTTGTATGTTAGTCCTCTATGCGTGCCGAAATCATGGATCAGATTTTGATGAAACTTTGATAGGGGACAAAATGAAAGCGCCCGCGAGAGTTACTGGCCCAAAAAATCTATAGGCACCTATATTTCTTTATACTTTATGTGGCATTGCAACGCATGCCTCGTACCTACAGCTAGTTTTAAATAAAATATAGGTACAATCACATCACTTATTTTGTTATTTGTTATTAGTAGAATACTTATTTCGTGGACATTGGTGTGGTTGTATGCATAAATAATGTTGTAGTTTAATTTTAGTTGGTAGTACTTTGCACGAGAGACTTCACTTTTAGTTCCACAATCACCTTCTCCAAGTTCGCTACTTTCTTCGTCAAGCGCCTACTTCTTTCACGAAGCGCTCGAATTTTCTTCAATCTATCCGCTGATTGTTTTATAGTGCGATTCAGCTTACTTTGTATTGCTCGAAATCTGTAGTCTTGTGATGTTCCCTTTAAAATTAAAACAATTTAGATCATCTACTTGAACGTGAATACTAATACATTATTATACTAGGTGCTATATGTTAGATGAGATGATTAATATGTCCATGAAAAATCTTGAGAGTTCTAGTTAACACCGAACGTGTACTATTCGAATATACGGTAAGTCTCAATTTATTATACCCTAATAGTAAATCTTCGTTCATAGGAAATGTGTGAAAGTAAGGTTTGCAATGTTACAGGGATTATAGAATTTAGTAGAGCAAAAACCACAGTTTAGACTCATAAATAAACTATTTAAAAAGGTAAATTTAGACTTACTTTGGAAGTCGATGCCATCAAATTAGTATTAGCTGCAGCTGCAGTCATTGTAACTTCAGTTTCTCTAGCCTGAAATAAAAACAAAATTATAATAACAAGCAAAAAAAAAAAAGAAACAACGCACATTATCATCATCATCATTACAGCCCTTCACAAGTCTACTGCTGAACATAGGCCTCCCCCAAAGTACGCCACAAAGCACGGTCCTGAGCCACCTGAATCCATTAACTTCCTGCATGTATTACCAGCTCGTCACTCCATCTAGTGGGGCGTCGCCCTACACTACGCCTACCGGTACGAGGCTGCCACTCGAGAACCTTTTTTCCCCAACGGTTGTCGGTTCTTCGAGCTATATGGCCGGCCCATTGCCACTTCAGCTTACTAATCGGTTGGGCTATGTCGGTCACTCTGGTTCTACTGCGGATATCCTCATTTCTAAATTTATCACGGAGAGAAACCCCGTGCATGGCCCTCTCCATAGCTCGTTGAGCGACTTTGAGTGTCCTCATACAGCTGGCAGTGAAGGACCACGTCTTAGTTCCATATGTCATCACTGGCAACACGCACTGGTTGTACAATTTCGTTTTCATGTTTTAAGGTATACCTGACGAGAAGATGTAACGTAATTTCCCGAACACTGCCCAGCCGAGTTGAATCCGTCGATTGACCTCTCGGTCGAAGTTGGACTTACCTAGTCGGACTATTTGTCCCAGGTAAACGTACTTGTCAACAACTTCGATCTTAGTGCTCCCAACAACTACCGGCATAGGTGTGACATGGACATTAAACATGATCTTTGTTTTTTCCATGTTTATCTTAAGACCTATCCGTTGGGAGGCACTATTGAGGTCATTGAGCATAGCGCTTAGGTCCTCCAGCGATTCTGCCATAAGGACTATATCGTCGGCAAATTGAAGGTGAGTGATGTACTCGCCATTGATGTTAATACCGTATCCTTTCCAGTCCAGTAGCTTGAAAACGTCTTCCACTGCAGCGGTGAAGAGTTTCGGAGATATAACGTCACCCTGTCCTACACCTCTCTGCAGTTGGATAGGTTTCGTACTCTGGTTACGTACTCGGATAGCTATCATAGCCCTACTGTACAAACACTTCAGCACTTCGATATACCGACAGTCAACTTGGCACTGCTGAAGTGACTGTAGCACCGCCCAAATTTCGACGGAATCAAAGGCTTTCTCATAGTCCACATACGCCAGGCAAAGTGGCAGATTGTACTCTTCGGACTTCTGTACAATTTGCCGAAGGGTATGTATGTGGTCTATGGTGCTAAGCCTTTTCGGAAACCGACTTGTTCGGGAGGCTGGAAGTCGTCAAGTCTGCGTGCGAGACGATTCGTAATGACTCTCGACAACAGCACGTAGACGCGGCTCAGAAGGGATATCGGTCTGTAGTTCTTCAAGAGAGCGTTGTCGCCTTTCTTAAAGAATAAGACCACCGCACTTCTGCTCCACGCCTCCGGAGTAGTGCCACCATGGAGGACGGAATTGAAGAGCTTCTGAAGGACTTCAAGTACCGGTGTTCCACCCGCTTTCAGAAGCTCCGCTGTAGTTCCATCCTCGCCTGGGGCCCAGTCGTTTTTAAGGTCTTGGAGAGCCATTCTAATCTCGCTCAGAATGACGTCCGGGATATCATCGGAATAGTGTCGGGTAAGACTTGCTCCTGGATCGTTACTCACACTTGCGTGTGGCTCCAACGATGATGTGTACAGCTGCCCATAGAACCTCTCAATCTCATTCAAAATCTCAGGTGTCCCAAAAACTCAGTCTTCAGCTTTGACAGTTGGCTCTTTCCGGCAGACAGATCTCTGGCAAAGACTTTGGAGCCCTGGTTCCGCTCAATCGCTTCTTCAATACGAGCTGTATTGAAGTTGCGTAAGTCCTGCCGCATGCATTTGGAGATTTGTCTGTTCAGAATTGCCTGTATGCTGTCAAATCTGCTGACGATTGCAGCCTCATCTCCCGTCTAACATCCATGAGATTAAGAGTGTGATCGGAGAGTTTTTCTTCCCCGACTTTGTTTTTTTTAAAAGCTTATTTACTAACTGAAATAAAATGTTAATTTATTGTGATATTGAGATTACTATCAAAATGAAAAGAAGAACATAAGGACATAATATTTTCTTCTTCTTGGCGTGTCAACTCTGTCTTATATAATATTTTAAATTGGCTATTGGCATGTACAAATGCTTTTTTTTTTGTTACAAAGCTGACTTTATGTTAAACAAACCATTTAAGAAAGTAAATTTAGACTTACTCTGGAAGTTGATGCCATAACATTGCAATCTATGTTCTTAAGAACATAAACAGGAGCTGCAGTCATTGTAGTTTCAGGTTCTTTAGCCTGAAATAATAATAAAATTATAATAATAGTACAACATCCAAAAATCAGAAGAACTATATTTACATATTTTTTTGTGTGAAAGCTTGTTAATTACCTGAGAAAGCTGACTAGTTTTTATATTAGAACTTGATTCTGCAACATTGGTATTAATCGCCTTGTGTTCTTGAACTTGTGGATGCTGGTCCTAGAAAAAAAATATTATAAGTTATTGATAAATAAAAGGTGTGCGTCGAGTCGAGAGGTGAGAGGTGAGAGTCGAGCATTTATTTTAACTGACGACGGAAATACAATGCGCGCTTACCCGCTAAAACTACCCACTACATTTATAATTACTTACACTTATAGTACGCAACACCTCCACCCTTATTTTGTACTATACATAATGACTAAGAACATAAGTTATACTTAAACATCGTTATTTTATATTGTTACAAATATTCTACCTAAGAAAATAATATCAATGAACCTACTACTCAAATAAATATAACATACAATTTCTCTCTTTCAATTTTTTAATTATTACTTGTAACAATCATCTATACTATACCATATCGTCTGACTAGTTTACATACACGGCGAACACCACGCGATTCATTAGTGACATTGTTGTTCGAGCCATGATTATCTATTTCCTGCACATTGGGCACGTTAGACGTTGGCGAAGTTGCCGTTAATACAGTATCAGTGTCGTCGGTTGGGTTTGGCAATGCGCCCTCCGGTACGGCCGCGCTTGGCCTGTTAACAGGCGCGTCGGACTGTTTGTCGTTGTTTACTGGAAACATTAGCGAAGAGCGGAATCATTTTACAGGTGATTCGCGTATTGTGTGACTGTTACGATTGTTATTATTATTACGTGTTAAGTTTACTATTTTGGTTACATCGTTTGACACTCTTCGCTTTAGTTGGTCGATATGTCTGTGTTCCTCGGTTCCAGTGATAGATCTGACTTTGTAATCCGTACTACCTGTCCTCTCTATTATTGTCCCTGCCGTCCACTTATCAACGCCGCGAAAGTCTCTAAACCAGATATTCTCACCTGCCGCAAATTGTCTAATCGCTCCCTCAGCTGACGTTTCTGCTCGCTTCTGCCGACTTTTACTAATTCTTTCTATTCATGTTTCAAACAATTTAAACGCATGCGTAAATTACGCCCTATGCACATTTTTGCAGGACTTTCACCGGGTGTGTAGTGTGGTATATTTCTATAGGCTAATAGGAATCTACATAAAGACGTGTGTATGTCTGTTCTACACTTGATTGCTTTTTTAATATTACGTTTACATATTTTAACGGCATTTTCCGCCGCCCCATTCGAAGCCAGGTGATATGGGGCTGAAAAAATTTGTTCAATTCCATTGGAACTTAAAAATTGTCTGAACCCGTTACTGAAAAATGGAGGACCGTTATCACTAACCACTTGTTTCGGTAAACCGAATCTCGCCCACATTTCTCGCAACTCCTTTATAAAAGCTTTCGCTGTAGTGCTATTCATTTTAATTGCCTCTATCCACTTTGAATGAGCATCAACTACAATAAGGAAAGTTTGTCCCGCTATCGGCCCCAAAAAATCTATGTGTATCCTGGTCCATGGGCGGTCTGGCCATGGCCATGAGCGCGGTGCGTGCACCGGAGGGGCGTCAGCTACCGCTGCGCACACGGTGCAGGCACGGCACGCTGCTTCTACAGCCTCGTCTATGCCCGGCCACCACACATAGCTCCGAGCCAGCGCCTTCGTTTTTACTATCCCCATATGCCGTGAAGCTCATGAAGCTCCGTAATAACTTTATCCCTGCAAGAGTCTGGAATAACGACCCTATGTCCCCACATTACACAACCTAGTTCCATGTACAACTCATTTTTTCTGTTAATATATGGTTTTAATTCTCTCATTTCGACGTCGTTCGTCCAACCGTCATATATCTGACTACTCTGCTTAATATAATATACGACGCCGTTTCTTTTTTTAATTTGTGTGATTCCAATAGTAACGCTTCTGAAGCAAAATGTAAATATGTTTGTTCTGGGGTGTCTAATTCTTCCTTAGAAACCCCTTTCTTATGCTCACTAATCAACCTAGACAAAACATCTGATATATATCTGCACATTCGCACAAAAAACTTTGTCCGTGCGAATGTACTCTATATTAAAATCATAAGCGGATAACTTAATAGCCCAGCGTTGTAGTCGACTAGCCGACGTGTTGGGAATACCCGCCTGCGGTCCAAAGATTGTGACTAACGGTTTATGATCCGTACGTAAAGTGAACTTTCTACCAAATAAATATTGATGGAATTTGTCCATTGCAAATACTATCGCGAGGGCTTCTTTATGAATCTGACTACAGTGTTGTTCAGCGGAGGTGAGCGCGCGCATACGCCACCACCCGCTCGCCATCGCCGGCGGGCGCGCGCTGCGCCAGCACCGCGCCGAGCCCACGCGAGCTGGCATCGCATGTTACTATGCTCTCCAACGACATATCAAAATGTGTCAACACTTCCGCACTACACAAAAGCTTTTTAATTTTATTAAAACACTGTATCCAATGTTTACCACATTGGAGATGGACAATCTCCCCATCTCCAATGTTTACCCTTTTAATAAGTCATAAAGAGAGTATGATACTTAAATTTTTTATAAATTTCCCAAAGAAATTAACCATGCCTAAAAACGATTTCAATTCCGATATATTAGTTGGATGAGGCATACCTAAAATAGACTTTAACTTTTCCGGGTTGACTCGAACAGGGTGTTCGAGTCAACCCGGAAAAGTGTTATCTATTATGAATCCTAAATATTTTACTTGGGGAGCCATAAACTCACATTTTTATTTTTTTATTTTTAATCCGTTAGTTTCCAAGATACTAAATACTTGTTCTATACTTTTTAAATGCGAATCCCACGATTTACTTTTTATTAGTATGTCGTCGTAAAACACAACCACGTCCGGCACATTTTTAAAGAGATTTATCATTATATTTTGAAAAATTCCGGGACTAGAAGCGAGACCATACACTAGGCGGTTGTATTTAAACAGTCCTCTATGCGTATTAATAACAGTGTAGTTTCTAGACGTTTCATTTAAAATTAACCGATTATATGCTTGTGAAAGATCTAGCTTGGTGAAGTAACGATTACCACTCAAACCACTAAATAAATCTTCTACTTTTGCAACCGGGTACCTATCGACCAACAAAGCTTTGTTCAGTGTCACCGCTGTTATAATCCGCGCACGGCCGTATTCCGTCGTCCGCCTTCCTCGCTATAACCAACGGCGTGGCCCAGTCCGAGCGGTCCACCGGCTCGACGACGCCTGCGCGCAGCATCGCGTCCAACTCTGCATCCACCCGCGGGAGTAGCGCGTACGGCACGGGTCGCGCGCGGCAATAAATAGGCTGCGTTCCCTCGCGCACGTGCAGCTTGATCTCTTCACCAGTATACTTGCCCAATGTGCCGTCAAATAGATTCTCATGCCTGGAGATAATATCATTAAGCGAGTTATTTTTACATGGTACCATATTATGTATTTCTGTACACTTACTTAGCTTAGGTACTTCTATACGCAATTCAGACAGCCACTGTCTGCCTAATAAACTAGTGCTACCCTTATTTATTACATATAAATCTAACTGTTTTACATTATTATTATACTCAAACATTTGTATTCACCCTATCGGATAAATAGCTGAACAATCGTAAAATTTTAATTTTAATTTACACGTTTTTAAAGGTAACTCCTTAAATAATTTAATGTATGTTGAATAACTTATATAAGATAATGCCGACCCTGTATCGACTTCCATTTTTAAGGGTTTATTATTTATAATTATGTTCATATACACCGGTCTATACTTCGCTAAAGACATCTGATACATCGGTTCCTCGCCATCATCAGACGCGTTCTGATCATCCTCAGAGACGTCACCCGTCGCCGGCTCGCTCAACAAGTGCGCCGCACCGGCCGCAGCGTGGATGCCCACGCTAGCGCTCGCTCGAGCAGACATCCGCATACCGCGTGCCACCACCGGCCCCGCCCCGCGGCGCTGCTTCCCGCCGTCCGCGCTGTGGCCGAGCGCGCGACCTCTGCACCGTTTGAATTTGAATTATCCGATGTCATACGACGATCGAATTCCTTCTTCATATATACTCTTCGCAAATGGCCTTTTTTCCCACAGTAACTGCATTCAAAATTTTTATACCTGCAGTTTTGTGAGCTATGTTCGTCGCCACCGCACGCTGAACAATTTCTGTTTCCTAACTTATGTATCTTCTCGCTAAGTTCACGGTCCGGATCCTGTTCCCGCGAGCCCTCTACAGCTCCCGCATCCCGCTCGGCTGCCTCTAGGGTATTAGCTAACTGTAGCGCTTTTTTGTAATCAAGATCGTTTTCTGCAAATAACCTCTGTCGAATAAAATCACTCCGCAGACCGCACAGAAACTGATCTTGTAGGTTTTCCTCTATGTTAGTTTTAAACTCGCAATATCTAGCCATCTTTTTCAAGTCCGCCACGTAGTTCGCTATCGATTCGCCTGCTACTTGCCGTCTTTGATGAAATCTCTACCGTTCTGCCAGGATTGATGGTGTCGGTTGCAGATGTGCACGCAGTAGATCCACCACGACCGCATACGATAGGCTTGACGGCTTCTTAGGACTCGCCAACGTAGACAACAATTCGTATGTTTCTTCACCGATGAGCGCGATTAAAGTTGGTAACTTTAAATCGTTTCTTTAAAACTAAACTTTAAAACATTTCTAACCGAACCACATATGCTGACCAGTTGCCGGTTTTCACATCAAAGTCCTTGATTTTGCCTACAGACATTGCTGCGACTATTGTCTACGACACGATCAAACAAAATTATTCCACACCGAACCAAGTTTTATCCTCTTCACCACTGATAAATAAAAGGCGTGCGTCGAGTACAGACATTTATTTTAACTGACGACGGAAATACAATGCGCGCTTACCGGCTAAAACTACCCACTACATTTTATAATATGCAACAGTTATAACTATTGTTTGCCTACAAATGAGACCAAATTAAATACACACATCATCAATTTCATGTTATATGGCTGAAGAAATATACAAAGATAGTAAATATGCTATTCTGAGAATTTCAAGTTGAGAATGTCTCAAACTCAATGTAAAGCAAAATGTTTAAACAATATCATGCATTAGTGACATTTTCACTGACGACACAAATGGTTGGAGACATTTTCAACTTGTGATTCTTCTAACTTATAAGGTGATTCTTCTTGTATTTCAAAAACTGACTTATTGTTATTTGTTGACTAATTTTAGGACAATAAGTCAGTTTTAACAAATTTTAAGTGTCTTGTACAATGCCCACTGTAACATTCGATATAGTTTTTATTTATATCAACATGATTTTAATTTTACTTCAATATCAAAATAAAACAAAATTATAAATATTGTAATCAAACATATAGTCTATCTATATTCATCAAATGCTTGGAATGATATTTTTTCTATCTAAGAAAAACATTGCTTTATTTACATTAGTCCTATCAGTAAAACTCATGATAGGTACTTACCACAAATGGAACGGCATTAGTGAATAGAACAGTCATCACATTCTTTCTAAGCAATAGATTTGGGTCAAAATGTTTGCTGCATATTTTTGAAAAAGTTTTTGGTTTAAAATTTATACGGCCTGTGGCATCTATCCACCGCATGCGAATTGTTTCATTCTCGGGAAATCTGTGAAAATTAGCATTTCTAGTCAAATTCTGCTTTTTGGTGTTATTTGCAAATGGGGAGATCATCGTCGAATACTGGCAACACTAAATCAACTAGGTTTTAGGTTATACAATAATCTTTATGACTTTTAAAGATATTTAGATAAAGATTTAAACGTATATTTATATTAGTTCTGTAACGAAATTTAAAACAACAATTGAATTTTATACGTAATACCAGATAAAATGTAGGTACTATACTTACGAGTGAAATGATATACCGGTGAGTTTACGTTCACTATCACTTTTACATCCTAAGACACTACATCTAACCATTTTTAAAGTTTTTAATTGTTCTAAGAACTGAACTGAACAAGATTCACCAATCTTAAGCTCACAAAACACCTTTTTTCTCACTTAAACCAACTTGTAAACTCCTTAGATCGCTACGAACTGTCAAAGTTGTTTATAAAAGTGTAGTTTGCTAAATAAAAAAAACCGGCACGGAGAAAGGGACAAACAATCACACCGCTCTATCTCATTTCTATGCAAGACGTATGCATAAATCTATCTTTTTTGTGTGCGAATGCGAAAGAAGGCGTCAATTTTTCTAGGACTGTTTTCTATAACATTTTCTGTCTTTACAAGAAATTTTTGTTACGATTGGTAAAGATCAAAAAATTTTGGGTTTTCATTGGTGGTTGAGTATCCATGTTTCTTTTCTCCAATAGTATTGCTAAGAAAAGGAACATTGACAGTTCTCAATCTTCTGTAGTTATTATGGCGGGTTCGTGTTTTTTCAAGCTCAAATACGAAATGAGTACTAGTTTTGTGCGCCGCTCAGGCGACGACATTGACAGCGATTTGTCGAATATTCTCGTTCGCCATTTTGTGAATGTTATGGAGTTTTGTGTTAAGTAATCACCGTAGGGTTATATCGGCGGATACAAAATTGGGTGTAAGTACAACTTCATACTAGGGTTCAAACTGCCTCAAAGTATTATTCCAAATTATCGTTATTTGTATGTTAAAGCTTCATTCTGGTTATGACAATAGTAATCTTGTTACTATTTTGCTAAGTTTGCCTTATAATAAGTTTTTTTCTATTACGTTTAGGTTATCTTCGGTACGTACGTATATCTTGTTTTTAGGATTTGGAATTATGTCTGACAAATCTATCGTTGGCAAGACAGTACTCAAGCGACATGAAGTTGCCAAGCCTATACATATTCAAAGGTTGGAAGCCGCCCTGGACATTAGACCATTTGTGAATCAAGTGGAAAGTATTCTCAATTCGGATGGCGGGAGTGACAGTGAAGACACTGATACTAAGTCAATAGAAAATGAAATGACGAAAGGTGATAAGATGATGCATGGGGTTGTTACTACAAAGCAAGGTAGCATTCCAAACATTTTTAATTAAATAAAATCTAAATCATAAGGTTAATCAAATACTAAAAGATGTTAAAGATAACTATGGCCTCATCACATTGTAAGAGTATATTTTTTATTTTGTAATTTGTATTTTCTTATTGGACTTATAGAAAATACAACTGTATTATGATGCTATTTAAGGCTGGCATTATGTGTGATTGTGGTCCTCCCCCACTGGAGCTGAGCCATTTGTGCTTCTGCAAAAATGACTAATGTTTTATGGAAATGGTTGGTAATGGTACACATATTTAGTAATCTGGATAGTGGTTTTTCATAGTTTATTTTTACTACAAATTGGTTTAACTTGCTATTATATTTATTAATGCTATTATAGTTAAATGAATGTGAAAACAAAAAAAAAATATTTTCTCTCAAAAGTTTCACAAAACATCAACATATTATCTATCAACTTATAATTAATTTTCATATTTATTATTAAATTTGATATAACTAACTATATGCATTTCTAATAAGTAGTGATGTTCATTATTAGTACACACACTGCTACCTATTTGTTCTATATAAAAAAATATTTCTCTTTCCATAAGGGTTTGCTGGAAGAGAACTCTTATAAGGATTAAGTTTGCATTTGTACTTCTTATGTACATTTCTGAAATTGTTAAAATCTTATGGTGTTTACTATATAGAATAAATAAGTAAATTATTTTTAACTGACAATTCTTTCAATTACCTGTTCATGCTTTTTATAACTTGTATAGTTTTAATATTCGATTAACTTTTAACTAGCATAAATTGTAAGGTTAATACAAACATTTAAAATTATATTATTTTATTACAGAGCGCCAAAGTGATCGACTACGTCTTTACAATTTAGCCTCTGTAGGTGAGGAGCGTGAATGGCTTCGTGATATTTTGTTATCCTCTAGTAATGACACAAGTAGTGATGATGAGACACCGGCTGGCAAGGAGATAAGAATAAAAAGACTTTTAAAAGAGAGATATTATCACAAAAAATATGCTAAGAGATATTATAAAGATCCTGGGGTAAGTCTTAAGAAGTAACTTAGATTTCATGCCATAGTTTCCCTATAAATTTAAAATAACATAGAGTGGAATGTGCCAACTGTGTTTCCTATGTGTTATATTAGGTTTGTGATTGTGTAGGTTGGCAATTTATCACTTCTTTCACAATTTTCCATCCAAACCTATGTTTTAGTGGTTTAACATCATTTAAGTAATTTTATACATGGTAGGGCTATGCTGCAACTATAGTTGTAGCGTAGGTTGTATATTGTAGTCGCATGTCAAAGAAAATGGTATAATGTAACAGCTTGTTTCTGGTGTGTGCCAATGGCGGTCTGGAACTAAACTGATTGTTAATCCGCCAAGTTTGCAAGTGATAATCACAACCGCGACTGCTTCGTATTGGCACAAAACTCCAGTCTCGTGAGTTTGGAAATAAAACAGCTGTTCCTACACCAAGACGGGTGTAAAAACCGCTTCCTGAGTTCTTAGTCTAAGTCCTCATTGGTGACAACGCATCTGTATTTTGATTCGTAATCGAGGATAGATTTAGATGTCTATGAGCCACAGCAACCACTTACCATCGGGTGGACTGTGTGGTCATTTGTCACCCTTATCCTATAAAATAAGTAGCTCTCTCTCTCTGCTCTTAGTCTTTGCCTCAGGGATTCCACGCTTAACATTATGACACTATGTATTTCTCTGTATTTTAAGGCTAACTTTCAAGTTTTTTAACTCTTTAAATTACATCAAGAGAAAAATGAATTCACAATTTGATGGAATGTGGTCTAGAGTGACCATTCTTATTAATAGCTTTAAATAGTAGTTTATTTAAAGCTATTGCTACTCAGATTGAGCATTTTCTGCCTCAGTAGAGGAAGTTAGACATTATCATATGCTGACGAGATGTCAAGGAAGGCTCCAATAACATTCTCGTTGCAATAAAATACTAGACGTATTTCTGAAGTAAGTTCAAGCTATCTAAAGTACCCATGCCTCGTCTAAAACCAAATTGACTTACAAAGTATTTTTCTATTTTCTAAGATCCACTCTAAGCGATTTTTGATATGATGTTTTTTTGGATAAAGTAGACAATAATGCGATTGGGCAATACAAATCTGAGTAATTGGGTCTTTACCTGTCTTTAGTATAGGAATAATTATTTGGGTTTTCTATGACTTAGGGATATATATGTCCAGAAATTAACTACTTACTTGTAGTTCACACCATAAAATACAAAATATATTTTTTTATAAGTATATTGATATAATTAGTGCATTGAAGTTACATATCAATTTACACAGAATATGTATTGATATTTAACTATACATATTTTGTAACATAAAATTCACTGTAGATAAATGGAAATTGAAAGATACTAGTTTAGTATGATTAATAGTGGAATGTTTTCAATATCACAAATTTATTTGCAGAATACTCGCTATATGTACTATGGAGCTGGTCTTCTATCTACTATAGATAGGTACCCAGAAAGGCGAATCAGCCGTCCTTTACCACCACAAACAACCTCAAGGGGGCGCAGAGGTCGTCCAGCAGACAGGGGCTCAGTCAGGGGCCTGCAAAAAGCTAGGAGAGGTAGAGTAAGGGAGAATAGAAGTGGCTTAAATGAAGGCAGTGATGTGGTGAGTATTTTTAAAATTTCAAAAGATCATTGGTTTATTCAATATACTTGTAAAATAAAATCATAATAATTTTTTTTATATCCTTAGCCTGATGGTGTGGACTGGGAAGAACAGCTGCGTAATTTGAAGGAAGAAAATGACACAGATGAGTTTACTATTGTAGAAAAGCCAGGAGTAAGGTACACTACATTTATATGTAGAATCTGTTTCTATCCAATTTTCTATGTGGTAAAAATGTCTTTGCTATATATATTTTTACAAAAAAAAATTATGTCAAAAATACTTTGATGCAAAATTTCTCAATTTAACAAAATATTAGGTCGGGGAAAAGGTTTCTTCATTATTTATATGCAAATTCAGGACTCTTTTTTTTAAAGTTTAATTACTTAAATTATAATATGTATATATTTGCCACTTTGTTCAATAACTTGTTGCCATCTAAATAGGTAGTGACATAATCCCGTTGCTGTAGTAATATTGGGATTGTTGATCAAAAAATGCGACAAGTAGATTGACAGTCCTCTCTAGATGTTAACCTAACACTACTCAAATAATTCTGAAGAGACCGAACAGTTGAAAATCTGCGGTTGCAACGTCAGCACTAGAGATTGCAAAATCCGGATTTTTTTGAAATCCGAATTTTTGAATTTTCCTATGATTAAAATCCGGATAATCCGGATTTTTCGAGGTTTTAAGGTGATTTGATAAAACTGAAATAAAACGGCATAAATCATTTAAAATCTGTATTTATTTAGACACGACGGAATAAAATCAACCAATATAAACAAGAACCGTGTAGTGGCGGGTAAACATATCCACTACCCCATATCTTCCCGTGGGTGTCGTAAAAGGCGACAGAAGGAAACAGGCAGGAGATGGGCAGCAGCATCTTTCTGATAAAAGCAACTATATAACAAAAAACTGCAGTTACCAACCCGCTCGCCAAGCGTGGTAACATACCATGATCATCATCATCAGATCATAACATAAGAAACGACGCAAATAAACGGCCCCCAGTCCCCGGCGGCTCGCTATTCCAGGCTACGGTGGCGACCATGGTAACGGCAGGGCGGGGGGTGCTAAGAATCTCCGGTGGAGGTTCAGTTGCCACTTAAAACTTGACCTGGCAAATTACAACGCACGCACTCTGAGGACTGACGAGAAGATCCTGGAGCTGGAAGAAGAGATAGACAAGTCGCATTGGAATGTTATAGAAATATCCGAGGTCCGAAGAGAGGGGGAAGGACACGGTGATTCTCGAATCCGGCAACTCGTTCTATCACCGGGAGGATGACCATCTGTCCCAAGAAGGTGTTGAATTTATCGTCCACAAGTCTCTCGTTAAAAACTCGCGTGAAAGAACATATAGCTGACGTGAAGCACTGATGCTCCGGGAAGTCTGCAGTCTGTGAACATGTTCAAGATCGTCCCCACCATTACATCAGATTTGATAAACCACAAGTCCTCGCAAAAGAACACCGATTACTACCAAAGATGATACGTGAGGCTATTGAAATTAAAAAAACATCCTAATTTCAATAGAGTAGATGGATGGGTGCTGCCATCTGCTTGGGATCCTATAATTAACAAAATGAAACCCAAACCCAAGCATACCACTGCAAGACTTCAAGATACTGTAAGCTCGTTTTGCGTAAATCGGACCGAAAAATTAATATTAAAAAACTGAAGATAGCCGGACTAACTATGACATTGGGAGTTGGGACGTCAAATATCTTAGTCCCCCCCCGTGACCATGGGTGCTGTGAAGCACCCGAAACGTCGGGAATTAAAAATAAGTAAAATCAGTTACATAAATGCGATAAAATCTTTATAAAGATTGGGAGTGTGTCGACGAGGGTTGCGTACCTTATACTCAGAATCACCAAGCGGTATTCGCTGAAGGTCGTACAGGTTTACGCGCCAACGTCGGCACATCCCGATGAAGGAGGTGGAGGAAATGTATGAGGATATTTCTAGAGCCATGCATTCCTCCAAAACCCACTATATGGAGTTAATAGGATACTTCAATGCAAAGCTAGGCACAAGAAAAATCGGTGAGCTGAAGGTAGCGAAATTTAGGATAAGGCAACGGAACCCAAAGGGCCAGCAGCTGGCCGACTTCATGGAGAAAGAGGCCCCACAGAAAGTGGTCGAGCCCCGACGGTTCGACAAAAAATGAGATTGACTTAATTATGACGACTAGACAGCAACTGCTCAGTGACGTGGCAGTGATCGCAGGGGTAAAAACTGGCAACGATCACGGAATGGTTAGGGACACAATGAACCTAAATGTTAAGTTGGAGAGGTCTCGTCTAATGAAGTCAATGCTCCGTCCCCTTGTGCCTTAATCCAAAATCCCGAAAACTTTCAGCTGGAGATACAAACCGTTTTCACTGCCTAGAAGATTGCAATGCAGTGGACAATATGAATGACAAGCTTGTGGAAACTGTCACACTGTGCAGTCCCGCCGCAGAAGAACACAAAATTCTCCGATCACACTCTTAATCTCATGGATGTTAGACGGGAGATGAAGCTGCAGTCGTCAGCAGATTTGACAGCATACAGGCAATTCTGAACAGACAGATCTCCAAATGCATGCGGCGGGACTTACGCAACTTCAATACAGCTCGTATTGAAGAAGTGATCGAACGGAACAAGGGCTCCAAAGTCTTTGCCAGAGATATGTCTGTCAGAAAAAGCCAACTGTCAGGGCTGAAGACTGAGTGTGGCAGCATCGTTTCCGGGACACCTGAGATTTTGAGTGAGATTGAGAGATTCTATGGGCAGCTGAACACATCATCGTGGGAGCTAGGGGTCGCAAACCCGGATCCCGAATCTCGAAAATACCGGGATACCGGACTGAAACGAAAGCTTTGAAATACCGGAATTGAGTGGACGGAAACCGGTATTTACGACTTTTCGGTATTTCATTATAAATCTTTGTTAAATAATATTATGTCAAAAAATTTAAATAGCCCATGCTTTTCGCGTGGTGGATGCTATGGCAACGCGGCTCGACTATACAACGCAAATCGCGCGACTACACTCTGGAGTGAGTGAGAGAGAGTACTTACTCCCGAGTCCTGAGCCAACGATAAATCCGCCGGCGCGCCTATACAACTAATGACGGTGCTAGTGTAATGACCTTGAGCATCCTTATACGGCCAGCAGTGAAGGACCACGTCTCAGATCCGTAAGTCATCACTGGCAACACGCACTGGTACACACACTTATATTATACACTTATTATACACTTTAGTTTTCAGAGATTGAGTCAATGAGGTATACCTGACGAGAACATGTGTCGTAATTTCCCAAACGCTGCCCAGCCGAGTTGAATCCGTCGATTGACCTCTCGGTCGAAGTTGGACTTACCTAGTCGGACTATTTGTCCCAGGTAAACGTACTCGTCAACAACTTCGAGAATAGTGCTCCCAACAACTACAGGCATAGGTGTGACATGGACATTAAACATGATCTTTGTTTTGTCCATGTTCATTTTAAGACCTATCCGTTGGGAGACACCATTGAGGTCATTGACCATAGTGCTAAGGTCCTCCAGCGATTCTGCCATAAGGATTATATCGTCGGCAAATCGAAGGTGAGTGATGTACTCGCCATTGATGTTAATACCGTATCCTTTCCAGTCCAGTAGCTTGAAAACGTCTTCCAACGCAGCGGTGAAGAGTTTCGGGGATATAACATCACCCTGTCTTACACTTCTCTGCAGTTGGATAGGTTTCGAACTCTGGTTCTGTACTCGGATAGCCATCGTAGCCTTACTGTACAAACACTTCAGCACTTCGATATACCGACAGTCAACTTGGCACCGCTGAAGGGACTGTAGCACCGCCCAAATTTCGACGGAATCAAAGGCTTTCTCATAGTCCACATATGCCAGGCAAAGTGGCAGATTGTACTCTTCGGTCTTCTGTACAATCTGCCGCAGGGTATGTATGTGGTCTATGGTACTGAAGCCTTTTCGGAAACCAGCTTGTTCGGGAGGCTGGAAGTCGTCGAGTCTGCGTGCGAGACGATTCGTAATGACTCTCTAAAACAGCACGTAGACGCGGTTTAGAAGGGAAATCGGTCTGTAGTTCTTCAAGAGAGCGTTGTCGCCTTTCTTAAAGAAGAAGACCACCGCGCTTCTGCTCCACGCCTCCGGAGTAGTGCCACCATGGAGGACGGAATTGAAGAGCTCCTGAAGGACTTCAAGTACCGGTGTTCCACCCGCTTTCAGAAGCTCCGCTGTAATTCCATCCTCGCCCGGGGCCTTGCCGTTTTTAAGGTGGCGGAGAGCGATTCTAATCTCGCTCAGACTGACGTCCAGGATATCATCGGAATAGTGTCGGATAAGACTTGCTCTTGGATCGTTACTCACACTTGCGTGTGGCTCCAACAATGATGTGTACAGCTGCCCATAGAACCTCTCAATCTCACTCAGAATCACAGGTGTCCCGGAAACGATGTTGCCACACTCAGTCTTCAGCTTTGACAGTTGGCTCTTTCTTGCAGACAGATCTCTGGCAAAGACTTTGGAGCCCTGGTTCCGCTCGATCGCTTCTTTAATACGAGCAGTATTAAAGTTGCGTAAGTCTCGCCGCATGCATTTGGAGATCTGTCTGTTCAGTTGCCTGTATGCTGTCAAATCTGTTGACGATGCAGCCTCATCTCCCATCTAACAGCCGTGAGATTAAGATTGTGATCGGAGAGTTTTTGTGTTCTTCTGCGGCGGGTCTTGCAGAAGTTAGCACCGACCCCATGGATAGTTTCCACGAGCTTTTCATTCATATCGTCCACTGCATTGCAATCTTCTAGGCACTGAAAGCGGTTACGTAACTCGAGCTGAAAGGTTTCGGGATTCTGGATTAGAGCACGAGGGGTCGGAGCGTTGACTTCATTAGACGAGACCTCTCCAACTTAACGTTTAGGTTCAGTGTGCCTCTAACCATCCGGTGATCGCTGCCAGTTTTCATCCTTGCGATCACTGAGACATCACTGAACAGTTGGCGTCTGATCGTTATAATGAAGTCAATCTCATTTTTTGTCGAACTGTCGGGGCTCGACCAGGTCCACGTCCTGTGGGGCCGCTTCTGGAAGAAAGAGTTCATCATAAAGAGTACCTCTTTCTCCATAAAGTCGGCCAGCTGCTGGCCCCTTCGGTTCCGTTGCCCTACTCCAAATTTCCCTGCCTTCAGCTCACCGCTTTCTCTTGTGCCTAGTTTTGCGTTGAAGTCTCCCATCAACACCGTGTAGTGGGTTTTGGAGGAATGCATGGCTCTGGAAATATCCTCAACATTTCCTCCACCTCCTCATCGGGATGTGCCGAGTTTGGTGCGTAAACCAGTATGATCTTCAGCGAATACCGTTTGGTGATTTTGAGTATCAGGTACGCGACCCTCGTCGACACACTCCCAATGTTTACAACGTTGTTGACAAGAGACTTGTGGACGATAAATCCGACAACACCTTGGGACAGATGGTCGCCCTCCCGGTGATAGAACAAGTTGCCGGACTCGAGGATTGCCGTGTCCTCCCCCTCTCTTCGGACACTCGGATAATCCAATAATATGCCAGTGCAACTTGTATACCTCTTCTTCCAGCTCCAGGATCTTCTCGTAAGTCCTCAGGATGCGTGCGTTATATGTTGCCAGGTCGAGTCGTCGTAGGTGGCAACCGAACTTCCACCGGAGATTCTTAGCACCCCCTGCCCCGCCGTTATCATGATCGCCACTGTAGCCAGGAATAGCGGGGCCACCGGGGACTGGGGGCTGTTTGTTTGCGTCGTAATTCATGGGGGGATATTTGCCATAGTTGCCACGCTTGGCGAGCCGGTTGGCAACCGCAGTTTTTTATTATATCACAGTTGTTATCAGGAAGATGCTGCTGCCCATCTCCTGCCTGTTTCCCTCTGTCGCCTCTTACGACACCCACGGGTAGATATGAGGTAGTGGAGATTCTCAACCGCCACTACACGGTATTTCTTCATTATAATCACTCATTTTGGCCGACTGAAAAACAATTGAAAAAATGGCTCGAAAGTGTTTTTTTTACTTCTTACTTTTATTTTTCTTAATGTCCATATATATATATATATATATATTGATGTTAAAAATAGCCAGATACAAACAGTACAACCGAAAACATATTGATTTATTTGGGATACTTAAATTTTTCAATGTATGTACAATTACATACTAAACATTGGTGTGGTATTTGCACTCTTTTTCTTTTTATTATTTATGGCAATCTCATTAATTCATTACAGCCTAACATAAGTCCACTGTTGAACATAATAATAGCTGCTGATGCATCCTTTGAGTCTTATTTTCCCTTTGTCGCCTCTCACGGGATGATATAAGGTAATGGATTTTCTTACGCCGCGCAGACACAACACGCGGCAATCTCAGTCATGAACTGACACTGAGAGATGAGAAGTGACACTGAGCGTCATTTATGGTTCTAAAGTTTTTAAAGAAAATTGAATTGAGTCTTTAGCAGAGTGCAGTTAAAAAGAAATTATTGCCCTAGTGGCATAGTAGCTAAGCATTTGATTACAGACCTGCGGGCTGAGGGTTCCGTTCCTGCAGTGAACAAGTATTTGTTAAACAATTCTTCTAAAATAATTGTTCCTGGTTTGGTGTTTTGATACAAATATGCACTTATTAAGTCCGAGAAATATGTGAAGTCAGCCAATACGCACTGAAGCGTAGATAACAGGGGGACTTATTCCTCTATAATCCACTTAGATATGAGACATCTGAGGAATATTGAAAGATAATAATAAAATTAGATAATATTATAACTTTGCAAGCACAAAGTATAAAACAATACTTGTAGTATTTGACAAATGAATAGAACGAAATCAGTATAATTTATTGCAGGGGTCGAAAAAAATTATCATCTTTGAAGAGTCCAGAAGCGTTGACTGCTCGTCGTCGCCGACATTGGCAACTCCTGGTTAAGAAGGAACTCGGCAAAGTGCAACGCGCCCGCAGTGCAGCGCACCGCGAGATGGTGCTGCAGAGCAAGCGGCTGGCCACGCTCTGCTGCAAGCACTGGCGGCACGTCGCTATGCAGGTGGGTGGTGCTGGTGGCTCTACGAGGCTCACTGCAGCAGCAGGAATAGGAGTACCTGGAAACAATGCTGCGCAACGCCATTTTCTCTCTCTCTTTTCAATGTAAATACATGTTTGTCCAGTACCTTAAATTGTTTGAGGGATTTGGAAGAGCAAGGTTTTGGCAGAAAGTCTGGGGCTTATTATTGTAAACTGAGATACGGTGTGATATTATGACAATAGCATTTGTAAATCCAGAAAGTTATAATAATGATACTATCGTTAAAAAAAACTCCTGATCTATGCTCATCATTCCGTATTGTTAACTTGTGTGCATAATATGTGAAAAAATTATCACTTTAAGTTGAAATGTTGTGCATATCTTGTCATTGATTATTTTAATGTGAATTGTTTTATAGCAATAAAGTGTAGGTAAATAAAAATATCGGTTATCTAAAAATCTGCACTTCATAATATTTTTTATTTTACTAATGGGTGTTCCACAAGGCTGCGTGCTATCACTTGGTGAGTGTGTTAGTGCTGTTTCTTTTACATATCAATATATGTTGCTAACTGATAATATTAATTGCTATTAGGACGACAGCACTGGTGATGATTTATACATCGGCCGTGCCAATATTTCTCGTGAAAACGCGCAGAGTACCGGAACAAACTTGTGTCTGAAGTCGAGACTTTATTGAACCAAGTCTCGGACGGGGGGCGACTAAATCTAGTCCAGTTCAATCTCCAAAAGACAAAAGTTTGCGCGTTTACGGCTAAAAAGAATCCCTTCGTCGTATCTTCTCAGAATCAAGGCACTCCCCTTGTTGCCTTAGCCAGTATCGCAATCCTCCGCGTCGACATATCGAGTGACGTGCAATTTTGTGGTCACTTGGAAAAGAAAGCCAAATTGACCTCTAAAAAGCTTGGCGTGCTCAGCAGAGCGGGACAGTATTTCATGGCGGCACACCGCCTGCAACTTTACAAGTCGTAGGTTGGGCTGCACATGGAATACTGTTCCCATCTCTGGGCTGTGGCTCCCCAGTGCCAGCTCTTTCCATTTGATCGCATCCAGCGCAGAGCCGTTCGAGTCTTCAGCGACCGAGCTCTTTCCCATAGGCTTGACTCACAGGCACTGTGAGGAAATACTGCATCTCTTTGCGTATTTTACCGCATTTACCACGGGGAGTGCTCTGAGGAATTGTTCGGACTAATTCCAGCCGCATAGTTTCACCATCGCACATCGACAAAACTCGAGATACCATCTGTATGACTGGCGGTCCATCACTGTGTCATTTAAGAGAAGCTTTCTTCCTCGCAACTTCCTTGTGGAATCGACTACCACCAGAGATTTTTACGGACTGATAGGACTTAGGGACATTCAAGAAAAGAGCCTACTCCTTTTTAAAAGGCCGGCAACGCATCTGCGATCCTCCTAGTGTTGCAGTTGTTCATGGGCGGTGGTTAGTCACGTACCATCCGGTGAGCTGCATACTCGTTTGCCCCCTCTCCCAAAAAAACCTTTATCGCTGCGCGCGAGTGTCCAATCACCAAAAAAGTTGCATCTTTTTCTCTTCATACGTCCCCCCAACATCTCTTCATCAACTACTCCATACTTCACCATCATTTCTCTACATACATACGTCGTTACGTAGGAAGGGGGAAAGATGCAAAGTACAGACACTCGCTCGCAGCTATATACTTCGGTGCAATTTATCTAATTAATAATAATTATGTAGGCTATTAAAAATTCGGCACGCAGTAAATATCAAAGGAGTGCCACTTCTGTACGTAATACTATTATTTATTCTATGCCCGGGGCGACTCGTGATTGTAGGTAATTATTCCACGCAGGTGATAAGCGGCAAGAGTGACAGAGGCCTGCTAAAAGTACCATTCATTCATTAATTTAGTCTTATCATTTACAAATGATAACACTAAATATATACCGTGTCTACCTATGTCTTATTCCAAAATATTTAACTTCAAAATTTAAAGGTGGTAGAGCCATGCTGCAGCTGTATTAGTTGTATAGTTGTAGCACGAATGGCTCAACTCAAACGGGGAAGAACCACGCTCTCACAGAATGCCAGCGTAAAATAGCAGCTTAACGCTGCTGTGTTTTGTGTGGTGAGTGTAGAGAACCGGAGATGCTTTTACTGGAAACTAGGCATTCCTTATATGTCCTCGCGGATAGCAACGCATTTACATTTTGATTCGTTATCAACCCTTTTGTCATAATAAATAAATCTTAGATTAATTACATACATATGTTTGCATAGAGAGAAACTACAATTCTACACATATAAAGTCACAAAGAAAAGTATACTTGTCTCTCTTTTACTAATTTAATTTTCAAATAAGGCAAAAAGATACAAATCTATTGAAAGATGTTGTGCGTGTAAATAGAAATGTCAAGTGGTCATCTTTGGTCTCTTTATACTTAGCCAAATACATTCGTTTCTTTAAATGTACTAGAAAAATGACATCCCAATTGTAGTAGCATTATATGTGACATTACAAGACATGACGTCATTAATCTAAAGTGATTTTGTTCGCAATATTAGCAACAATCGACATCGATATACTAGTTTTTGTTTAGTTATTTATTTTTATTATTTTATTATATGTCTATAAATATAAAGAAAATAAGACAATACTTATTACTATTCGAACGATCAAGTAAATTGTTTTCTAAATCAAGTGATGATTATTATATTTCATTGCAAATATTCGTTACGCAAATTTTAAAAACTAATAGTTAGTGAGGTATGTATACTAAGTATTGACAGATACGGTACATAAGCCAGATGGATCACATCTGTAATCCCAATTTTATATACTGGCTATCGATCGGCCCCGGCTTCGCACGATTGTTTTCTAGATCTCGACAACAGCGCTACTTACCGGATCTTACCGGATTTACCACTTGCATAGTGTAAAATAAAACCATCGACTATATTCAATAAAGCTTTATCTACTTGGATGAAAATATTACGAAATCTAAGTTAAGGCAGAATCTTGATAATGCCGTGTAGCGGCGGCGTAAAAAATCCACGACGTCCTACAAATAATATATACAGGTGTTAGTGTAAACACCGTTGTCATTGAAACCAGTGCTTTGGTTTCACTTATAGAACGTAAATTCAATGAATTTAAAAAAAACGCTATTTTTTTCATAAAATTTAAAAAGTTTCTGTCAATTCATGGATACCCTATGCGCCCGAGTGATGTAATCACTGTAAAAATCACCGCCCGCGCTAGCTACCTACACAACATTCAACATAAAAACACAATAGGTACACATAACCTGCGATGTAACTTTTCCTTCATACTTTCATCATGGCTTAGGACAAGCAAAAATTGAGGAATTAAGAAAAAATTGAGATTTTATTTAAAAAAAAATGTTATTTTTCATTGAATTTACGTTCTATAAGTGAAACCAAACCACTGGTTTCAAGGACAACGGTGTTCACACTAACATCCTGTATATTAGTACTTAGAAGCTCTAAGACCCTATACCATCATGTCAGTATCGTAAAAGGCCACAGAGGGAAATGAAACACAAGATAGACAACAGTATCTTCCTGATAACAACTCTTAAAAAATATGGTAGCCAACCCCCTACATTCATCAGTGGAACTTTGATAGACTGTAATTAATGAATGAATGATGTATAATATCTTGAGGGCACAGAGAGGAAAAGGGCTAAAACGTTCGCAATTGAATTATAGGTAGTTGTGATCTGGTGACAAAAGAGAAGGCAGAATGCGGTCGGGCCGCTGTTATTGTACGGTCGTAGCTGATCCCTGTGTGTACGTTCCGTGAAGCAAACCCAGTGTCGATTGAAACAAACTCTGTTATTATTCCCTGGCAAACCCATAATAAGTCTACGGATAATTTACCGGCTGAATTTAAGTAGATTTCATAGTTGCCTTTTCATGATTTATTTCAAAATATACAACGATAGTACGAAATTCCGAATTATTCGACTACGCTTTTGTTGTTAGATGTCAAGTATTACGAACCGGATTAAAATACATCCTTAATTTTAGTAAATAATTTTATCGACAACGTTTTTTGTTTCGCTAATGGCACATCAATAGAGGTGTCTATGGAATGGAAAAACAGGAACAACCTTGTAAAAGAAAGAAGGTGAGAATAATGTAGCTATCTTATTTTATACCATATTAAACGTCATATGTATGTAGAGTTGAGATATAAGAATTTTGTTCTTTTAGGACTCAATGCTAGTAATTTCTATGAGAAATAAATATAGCAGACATGCACTGTCTAAACTTTGCAGCCTAAAAAATAAACGTATAAGTACCGTTTATTCTATGAAAGGTATTTTGAATAAATATACGTTTAAAATTGTGATAAACGAGCGTATAGTCAACCTAATGATGACTGGATGCTGTCGAAAATAGACACCTACAACTAACCTCGATTGAAAATCAAAATGCAGATACAGTTGTCACCCCTGAGCACTATTGAAACCATTTGAAACTATCATTCAAAAATATAAGACATTGTTTTAAATAAGTTATATTTGCTTACAGTCACAAAAGAACATGAAAGAGACAGTGTGGCGGTGCAAACGGCTCAGTAGGGAAATGCAGGCTTACTGGCGCCGGTACGACCGCGCTGAAAGGGAGACCCGCCGCCGTATGGAGAGGGAGGCAGAAGAACAGAGGAAGGTATTGTTTGCTTATCATGTCTCATAGAACCAATATCATCATCATCATCATCATTACAACCCTTCACAAGTCCACTGCTGAACATAGGCCTCCCCCAAGTAATGCCACAAAGTACGGCCCTGAGCCACCTGCATTCATCGACTTCCTGCATATCTTACCAGGTCGTCACTCCATCTAGTGGATGGTCGCCCTACACTACGCCTACCGATACGAGGCTGCCACTCGAGAACCTTTCTTCCCCATCGGTTATCGGTTCTTCGAGCTATATGGCCGGCCCATTGCCACTTCAGCTTACTAATCCGTTGGGCTATGTCGGTTACTCTAATTTTACTGCGGATAACCTCATTTCTGAGTCTATCGCACAGAGAAACTCCGAGCATAGCCCTCTCCATGCTCACTGAGCGACCTTGAGCGTCTTCATACGGCCAGCAGTGAAGGAACATGTCTCAGATCCATAAGTCATCACTGGCAACAGGCACTGCTTGTACAATACAATACAATAGAACCAATAGCTGACGGGGAAATATAAAGCTGCTATCCTGAATCTTATTTTATTATAAGTTGTATTACGCCATAAAGTCCCCCTACCCATTATCATCTCGCGGGTGTCGTAAGAGGCGACAGGGGGAAAACTGAGATAGGAAGCAACATCTTCCTGATAATCACACAAAATAGTGAGAAAAAAACTGGTTGTAAATATACAACATGTAACAAAAACTCTGTGGCTCCCGTTAACTTTGTTTTCAGAATCAGGATCCAAGCATATAGAAATAATTTAAAAAAAAAAACGTTTAAAAAATTAATTTTAATGAAAAAAAAATTTATTTGCAAATTGTATGTGGTTTTATTATCTCTGCATTGGCCGAGGAGTAAGAGGATTGTCAAAGATCCCGCGTTACCGATACTCTTATGAGTTAGGGGAAATAAAACCACATACAATTTGTAAATTAATCTTTTTTTCCTTAAAATTAATTTTTTTCAAATGTGTATTTTTGAAAAAAAAAATATTTCTATACGCTTGGATACTGATTCTGAGGGTTTTGTTACATATTGTATATGTTAAGTGTGACAACTGTTTGAAATATCTCCCTATGAGGAAATCTATGGGGGTGGTCTGGTCTATCTTCAGCAGTAGTCTTTGATAGGCTGTAATGATGATGATGATAATGAAGTTGTAATTGTTAATGAAATTATTACATGACATTTAAAATAATTCTTTTTAATAAAAAGTTTTGAATTTGACTTTAAAGGAGATGTTCAATTCAATTGTGTAACTCTGATTATGTTTTTTTTTATTATGATATTTTGTAACCCTAACTATATTACTACTAAAATATTGGTTTATAAATCGCACTGATACACAATGCAACGAAACCAAATAAGTAAGAAATCAAAACGAATTTTAATTTCTATAATCAATTTTAATGTTGACAAATTACATGAATAGCATAATGTCATATGGAATTTTGCTATGTGGAAATGCAGCTGATTTAGAAACTATTTTTGTTTGGCAGAAGAGGGTCGTAAGAGCTATTTACAACCTAGCAAAAGAGTTTCTAAGAAAAGAACTTAAAGAAATAAATACATTAACTTTGGCTTCTCAGTATATTTACGAAAATTTAATGTATGTTCATAAAAAAAACGTTGTTTAAGTAAAAAAACGTGATATTATACACACTGTGTAAATACTAGGCACATACACAAGTAAATCACTTGTGTTACCAGTTTATCGACTCACAGAGTCAGTTATTCATTCTTGGGGCAATGTGTACAATATTACTACAAGGTCCCAGAAAATATACATGGTCTCTTTATTACCAAGTTTAAATATTTAATGAAATAAAAACTGTATAAAAAGGGTTATTATAATATAAATGGTTGATAATAACCCCTGGGAATGAGGTGGTCGCTTTCAAGGTATTTCTAAAATAAATTTTGTAAAATAGTTTATGACTATTCATATTGTAAAATTTATTTTCAAAAAAATATCCCGCTGGGTTTCTTTCTGGTTCTTCCCAGGACAGAGGTTTTTTCCGCACCAGTTATAAAATAAAAAATGACTCAATAAGAATTACATGTGATCTATATTGAATAAGAAATTATTCTATTTTATTCTATTCTAAGAATTAACAAAAATAACACAAATAAAATTAGTAAGAATTTTCAGATTAATTTTAGATAATTTAAATTAATAATTTAAGAATCCTCCGAAACAAAAAGAGCTGATGATCATCAAACGGCTGAAAAGCCTTTCTTAAATCAAAGATAAGAACACATCTTTCAAACAAAAAAAAAACTAAATCAAAATCGGGTCATTCTATTGGGATCTACAAAGCCACAGGCAGAAATACAGATGAACATGTAATACCACTCTTTTTTATCGTGGGTTAAAACACTGGTGATGTTATAGATAAAATAATTAAAGATCAGTATACTTCGTAATAAATATTTTGTATTTGCTATAGATGGATGTGGAGCTAATGGAAGCTAAACGCCAGCGACGCAAACTAAATTTCCTTATCACGCAGACCGAATTGTATGCGCATTTTATGCAAAGGAAATTGAACGCGGGAGATGAGGGTGACAGTAGTACGGACCGCATACTTAGACAATTAGACGAAGATAGAGATCCTAGGCTTGCTGCAATCGATAATTATGATTGGTAAGTGAAAATAATTTACAAGTTTTTAGGTAAATAAAATAACTAACACATTATTTATATGGTACTGTCTGTCGTAAGAGTGGAATCGGGTATTACCAGAATTATCATTCAACTTATTTGGTAGATAACGGTATAATCATCTTGTTTATTATGTCAGAAATAAAATATGTAGACCTATAGACACGGGGTAAGTGGTTGCTGTGACCCATAAACATCTAGATCTATCCTCGTTTGCGAATCAAAATGCAGATGCGTTGTCAGCCTTCAGAAATAAGATGGATTGCCTTTTTACAGTAAAAAGAGTCTCCCGTTCTCTACACTCACCATACGAAACACAGCAGCATTAAGCTGCTATTTGACGCTGGTATTGTGTGAGAGCGTGGTCCTTTCTTGGTCGAGCCAACCTATTCGTGCTACAACTATACAATTAATATAGCTGCAGCATGGCTCTACCACGTGAATAAATATATATCTTGAAATTATCCCTTGTCAGATGTAAAATATTCAGACTGGTGACGAGGAAAAATGTCGAAGTGCCAAGGGCACGGGCATCATCTTATTACTGAGTGGGTTTTAGGGCAATGAAATGTTCGTCGTGTGTTGGCGGACTTACATGCCTTCGATTTTTTTTTATTTCTCAGACATGCAGCTTTCCTCACGATTTTTTCCTTCACTGCCGAGCATAAATATTGAATGTTTAGTCTAATATGCCACACAATTTTACTGTCAGACTTGTCGCTTGTCGCACTTTTTTCAACGATGCTTCCCGCCATCTTTCTGGGTAATTTACGTCTGTCCTAAATGGTTTTTCTCAAGCCATCAACATATGGCTGTGAGTTGTTACAGGTTTCTAAAGAATGTTTTTATAAACCATTGAACTTGTCGACAGCGAGGCGATGAAGGCACGCGCGTCGCGTAATGCACGCGAGGCTTTCCGTGCTGAACGTGCGCGCACTCGGCAGTTCGGCGCGGGAGCGGGAGGGGAAGCGGGCGCGGATAGCGGGGAGGGCGGCGGCGCGCCGTGTGGGCCGGCGGGCGACCACGCACAGCCCTCCATCTTCCGCGGCACGCTCAAGGGCTACCAGCTCAAGGGCATGAACTGGCTCGCCAACCTCTACGACCAGGTATGAAGTAAGCTTATCCAGCCAAAACATGGCATTTCTTAATTTTTGAAGTTAAATCTCTGATTTAAAATTCGATGAAACACAAAAGCGACACTAAAAAGAGATAAACATAAGTATCTATTTTAGGCTTTGGCTTGCGGGAGAATAAGAATGAATACAGTATACAGTCTTTCCCATTATCTCGGTTTCTTTGTTCCTCTGTGCGGTGTTTTAAAGATGGTTAATATAACTTAACTGTTAAAATAAACAGTATAAAAAATTTACAAATTTATTAAATAAATAAAATTATCCATATTGATTAAAATTATCATATTCCAATTCATTCATGACAATCCGTGATTTCATAACTTACTAATTTATATTAAATTAGTCGTGTTTAGGCCATCTAGCGTCTACTTTACGTACCAAATTGAAAGTTTTAATACTGTAACAAGCTTGGGGTTCGTGACAATAAAACTCCCGATTGAATTACCAAAATTGATACTTTAATTATCGAACAGCAATTACAATTTAAAGCACAATTCGCAGTTATATCGCTTCGAAGTATTCGCTTGATTCGCCAATTCAATACTGCCTCGGTCGTAGTCCTAAACAGCCTTATATAGGACCTCTTCCACAGAAACATTTAAAATGTTCGAGCACATACCCATCCCGACCGACTAGGTGTAGAAAGTTCTAGTATGGAGTTTTCTAGAAAGATTATTTCTGCTATTCGATACTAGATGGCGTTAGTGTCATGTATCATGCATTAATTATGGTGCGCAACAATACGTTATCTACACTGGAATGTTTCCCTCCACCATAGAGTCATAATTTTCACAAGGACAAATATACAGACCAGGAACAATTATTATTTGTAGGCATACAAATAATTATTCAGTGTGGGATTCGAATCCGCGGCCCTCAGCGCCCCAACAAAATGGTAAGGTACGGGGCCACGGAACCGTCATCTTCATCATTGTCATTACAGACTGACTGAACTCCACATAGTGGCACTACAATATCTCCTATGCATTTTTTTTGATTATTTGAAGCTGGTAGCCGTCATCAACATAGGTCAGACGATAATCTTTTAAGTAAATAAACAAATGTGTTGTGTGTACCAGGGCATTAGTGGCATCTTGGCGGACGAGATGGGGTTGGGCAAGACCGTACAGTGCATCGCGTTCCTGTGCCACGTGGCGGAGCGGCTTGGAGTGTGGGGGCCCTTCCTGGTCGTGTCGCCCGCCTCCACGCTGCACAACTGGCAGCAGGAGATGCAGCGCTTCGTGCCCGATTTTAAAGTGGTAAGTGCACTCCTCCACTCGTAACTAAGAATATAATAAAAAATTATTTATGTGGACTTTAAATAATATTACTTCTATTTTGTTTGTCAAAGTCAATGAGAAATAACAATATCACTTATTCTAATTGGTTTTGGTGCCACCCATTAATCCCAACAATATACACCTGCATTAGTCTAGTTTCTGGATGTTAACGCTGTTAGTTTATGCGACTTACATACAGATTCATCTGACTCAGGGATTCAGAGCTAATTAAAAAAGGGAAAGGCAATGACGTGAGGATGATGATGAAATGGTTTATGGTTTATGATTTGGTATTGTTACCAATCATCATGTCGCCTTTTTAGTCGCTTTTGAACTATCTAACCGCTGTCCGAGGGGGGAGTGCGGACCCCCATCTCTGACTGCTCAGCTCGTGGCGGTCGATGGATACACTGTGCATTATTACTGTAATATGAATGGGTTGGCATGAATGGAAAGACCAGGCTTACTTAATTCCAGCAAACAAAAGCTGTGTGTAATGCTGTTGTATTTCGTTTCGTTTTGGTGATGAAAATCTTTGGATTTTTTTTTAAAGAATATTAACAATGCTATAAACATTACTCCCCTTAACCATTCGTGGTAAGCTTAAATTGCTTGTGTTACGAGTGGTTCACGCCAGTAGTCGAATGGCGGATTCGAACCCACGGCCTTTTTGAGTTCGCGGTCCGCGCCTTGCCATTAGGCTACTGTCGCTTTTGTAATTTTACTGAGCATAAATGTTGATGTCTGATGGACCCCACAGCATTCTTATAACATCATGCGGACTGTGTGCTTATTTATCATCCAAAGGAGACAATCAATTTTTCTATGGAGAATGGGCCCACTACAAATTTTAAAGATTATCAATGAAATGCATGTCGATTTATTCCTTATAATCCATAGATTACAATAAAATTATTAGTTTTACTGCATCTAAACGGAGTCCTGAGAAATTAACAAATAAAATATGAATCTAACAATAACCTAAAAACAAACTGAAAGCGATTTTGTAGTAGTATTCATCGGTATTATAAGTTAAAATAGTGCACACTTGAATAATAGTACATATAAAACTAAGCTATAGGTATATTCAGCATTTATAAATATTTTAACCCTGTGTCACTAACCATTCGTCAAAATGACGACGCGTACCTTACGTATTTAGTGTTTTGGTAAGATCCCAAATCCTGCCACCCTGCCCGTTTTCAATACCTTCCTTATTCGCATCGCTAGTGACCCGCAAACACTCCTTGTGGATGCACACTCATTAGATCGGGATATATCGTGTGATCGTCGTAAAATTTACGAAAGTTTAGTATCTACGTAACTTTTTCAAAGTTGTTTTTTATTTTTTGTCAATTCTTTTCAATAATTACTATTAGGACACTTTATTTTTGTGCAATAATTACTATATATATATATATAGCCGTGGTGGCTCAGATGGTTAGCACTCGCTTAAATTTCACAGTACGCGAGCAAACCGGTTTCGATCCCCACCGGTACCAATGAAATTGTTGATTGCAATTTTAAGTGCTGATTTACCACGTGCTCGGCGGTGAGGGAAAACATCGTGAGGAAACCTGCATGTCCGAGAAATAAGAAAAAAAAATTCGAAGACATGTGAAGTTCGCCAACATGTATTGGGGCAGCGCGGCGGACACTTCCTTGCCCTAAAACCCTCTCAGAAATGAGGGGAGGCCTGTGCCTAGCAGTGGGACGTATATAGGCTGTAACTTTACTTTACTTTACTTTAATTACTATATTTATAATAGATTTCAATGTTATTTGCAACTTTGTATTATTTTATACCATAGGTACTAGCCGTAAGTCCAATCGATGGCCGCTATGCTTGTCCTACGATATTCTAAATTTGTCTATAGTGAATTCTTATGTCATTCACGTTTCTAATGCGATCCGAAATGAAAAAAAATATATGAATAGAAGGCCTTTTGCATTAGAAATAGCAGACAAATTGATGAAGCCTTGGCTGAAAGATAGATATCGGACTGTAAATTTGCAACGTAATTTGAACCACATCATCGCGGAGATCTTGAAAATTTATGATAATCAGGAAGGTTCTAGTCAAGACGTTCCCAGAAACCACAAAATTTGCAGCTACTGTCCTGCAAAGAAACGTCGTATCACCACCTACTTCTGTAAGGGCTGCAAAAAAGCGATTTGCAGAGAGCATATTGTTTCCATGTGCAATCATTGTTCAGTGTAGCTTATTTCCAAAACAGACTATATTATTTGATTTCGATTAAACTAAGACTGCTAATAAGGGTCGTGTCATAAATAAAGTTGATTATATAAATAATTAACGTTTTAATTCGTCGTAAAAGTTACGAATGGTTAGTGATAACGTTACTTTAAATTAACGTTAGTGAGCTAGGGTTAAAATCGATGTAAAACCTTTCACTAGTTCGGGCAAAACATAGTGCCTGTCTCTGCACAAATGTCGTATGGATTCTAACTTTGACATGTATTGATTGGTTGTGAGTGTAATTCTAAATACCAAGATGGCTAAGGGATATTATCTTGAATAAGAGTACATATAAAACTAAGCTGTAGGTATATTCAGCATTTATAAATAATTTAAAATCGATGTAAAACCTTTCACTAGTTCGGGCAAAACATAGTGCCTGTCTATGCACAAATGTCGTTTGGATTCTAACTTTGACATGTATTGATTGGTTGTGAGTGTAATTCTAAATACCAAGATGGCTAAGGGATAATATCTTGAATAAGAGTACATATAAAACTAAGCTGTAGATATATTCAGCATTTATAAATATTTTAAAATCGATGTAAAACCTTTCACTAGTTCGGGCAAAACATAGTGCCTGTCTATGCACAAATGTCGTATGGATTCTAACTTTGACATGTATTGATTGGTTGTGAGTGTAATTCTAAATACCAAGATGGCTAAGGGATAATATCTTGAATAAGAGTACATATAAAACTAAGCTGTAGGTATATTCAGTATTTATAAATATTTTAAAATCGATGTAAAACCTTTCACTAGTTCGGGCAAAACATAGTGCCTGTCTATGCACAAATGTCGTATGGATTCTAACTTTGACATGTATTGATTGGTTGTGAGTGTAATTCTAAATACCAAGATGGCTAAGGGATAATATCTTGAATAAGAGTACATATAAAACTAAGCTGTAGATATATTCAGCATTTATAAATATTTTAAAATCGATGTAAAACCTTTCACTAGTTCGGGCAAAACATAGTGCCTGTCTATGCACAAATGTCGTATGGATTCTAACTTTGACATGTATTGATTGGTTGTGAGTGTGATTCTAAATACCAAGATGGCTAAGGGATAATATCTTGAATAAGAGTACATATAAAACTAAGCTGTAGATATATTCAGCATTTATAAATATTTTAAAATTGATGTAAAACCTTTCACTAGTTCGGGCAAAACATAGTGCCTGTCTATGCACAAATGTCGTATGGATTCTAACTTTGACATGTATTGATTGGTTGTGAGTGTGATTCTAAATACCAAGATGGCTAAGGGATAATATCTTGAATAAGAGTACATATAAAACTAAGCTGTAGATATATTCAGCATTTATAAATATTTTAAAATTGATGTAAAACCTTTCACTAGTTCGGGCAAAACATAGTGCCTGTCTATGCACAAATGTCGTATGGATTCTAACTTTGACATGTATTGATTGGTTGTGAGTGTAATTCTAAATACCAAGATGGCTAAGGGAATATGTCTATTTATATTTATGATATTACCAACACACAGTAAGATACGTTTTAAACTGATTGTATTACAAAAAACAAAATATAATGTAGGTAATTCTATTTATTATTGTAAAACATGATTTATTTAAGTATTCTATTAACAGTAGTAGGTGCAGAAACAGAAACCTTTTATTCAATTTAGATTATAAATAATACTTATTGAAAGTCACTTTTTTAATTTACCACTGGTTCGGAAAAAAACCTCTGACTTGAAGAGATCCAGCAAAATACCCAGTGGGTCTTTTAAAAAAAAGCCAGCTTACAATCATGTATGTCATAATTAACTAATAATATAAACTGATTTGTTCTAAGCGATCCACCTGAAAAGAAGTTAATGACAATTGTAAAGGTGTCTTAACTAAATAATAATTCTTATCAATATATTTTTTTTTCTATATTATATAGGAATTAAAAGGACATTTTTAATAATAAGAGATATGAGATAAGACTATGCCTTCAATGTCAATAAACTGTATTTACATATTTCTGTGAGCATTTTCTTATATCTGCCTTTTCATATGTTAAATAATAAAGAAATTATTATAAATTATATAGCATTAATCAGCTCCAGCTGATCAAATACAGAAGCAGTAATTATTGATTAACATCAATGATATTCAACCATGTAAAAGTTGTTTCACATTTTATTTTTACCGGTTTCATGTACTTACATAGTAGACAAAGATATTATTGTTATATTAAGTATATCTGATTCTAGATGACAAAATAATATCCCTTTCTGCAGAGTGAACAACACAGCTGTCTAAGCATAATAGATACAACCATTACACTTTTTTTTATGCAAACTATTATTATTAAACTTTATATTTGCTTCTAGTACAAATAATTACTACATTTTTTACACATAAATATATGTAACATTTATATTGCCTATCTACTATGGCTGGTATAAATCCAGGATCTGTGTCTGGCTTAACAAAAAAGCCATTTAGTATTAAGCAACTTGCTGAATACATAAGAAGAATCAAGAATCAAGAATCATTTATTTGCATAAAACACGGTAAATAAGTTGTTACATCAAATAAAAGATCAACATGTTTTGTCCTGTTAGGACGTGCAAATATTTAAGTATATATCAATTGAATTTAAATTAGTTATTATTTAAACAGTACAATTATTATTATTATTATAGTATTCATATTTAAAATCATAATTCATTACAAACAGATTGAATTGAATTAAATTGAATTAAAATTAGTTATTATTTAAACAGTACAATTATTTTTATTATTATAGTAGTCATATTTAAAATCAAAATACATTACAAACATTATGTTCATGGTCAAGTGAATTTATTTGTAATTAAAAAACTCCTTAATATTATAGAAAGCCCTGTCCACCAACCACTTAAAAAGTTTGCCTTTAAACTTACTAAGAGGCAATGACTTTATGTCGCTAGGCAGTTTGTTAAACACCTTTATTGCCATCGAGTAACAGCTCTTATGAGAGGTTGCCTTCTTTCTAAATGGAAGAACTAGTTTATCCTTATACCTTGTATTAAAACTAACAACATCACTATTTTTTGTAAAAAACTGTTTATGTTTTTTGACCAAGACACCCAACTCGAAAATATAAATGCTAGGAAGTGTTAGAATTCTTAGGGTTGGAAAAAGTTCTCTACAAGAATATAATGGACCAACCCTGCAGATTGCCCTTACACACTTTTTTTGAGCAATAAAAGCTTTGTTCACTGTAGATCCATTTCCCCAGAGTATTACGCCGTATCTCAAAACGGAATCTATATAGCCATGATAGGCGAGTAAAGCAATTTTTTGAGATGAGGTCCTTGACAATCTTCGCAATGGGTAAATGAACTTATTGATTTTTGTACATACTTCTATAATATGTCTTTGCCAAGTACAACCATCATCAATATGTATCCCCAAGAATTTTGTATTTTGAACCTCCTCTAGTTTTTGTCCATTTATATTAATGTCAATAGTTTCTTTATATTTCCTTAGGTTAAATTGTATTATTTTTGTTTTGCCTAAATTTACTTTGAGTCTATTCTTGTATAGCCAATCTGTGACACTTATAACAGCTGTCATTATTTTATCATTGTAATTGGATTTAGTGTCAGTACTTATTATGATTGAAATGTCGTCAGCAAAAAGTACAGACTTGCAATTGATAAAGTCAGGTAGGTCATTAACGTAAAGCAAAAAGAGAAGAGGCCCCAGGACACTCCCTTGTGGTACTCCACTACGGTTGTGTTTATATTTGGATCTGTACGATATCATTACATTATTAACGTCTATATCATTTATTTCAACACACTGTTCTCTACCGCTTAGATAAGATTTTATCCACTGTAATGCTGGGCCCCGAATGCCATAGCAGTACAGCTTATCAATTAAGATATCATGACACACTACATCGAAAGCTTTACTCATATCAAAAAATACTGCAGATACTAGGTGATCTTTGTCTACACAATTAATTATTTCGGTAACCAATGAATAGGCTGCTAATGTGGTCGATTTATTTCTTTGAAATCCATTTTGCTCTACTTTTAGAATGTCAAATTTTGTTAGATAATCGTATATTCTAGAATACATAGTTTTTTCAAAGATTTTAGACAGTATAGGTACTAAAGTAATTGGTCGATAATTATTTATGTCGCATTTATCATCCTTTTTATGTAGCGGTTTTACTATTAAAAACTTGAGAGCTGTTGGAAAGGATCCTTCTATAAACGATATGTTAACCAAATGTGACAGAATTGGCGATAATTCTTCAGCACACATCTTAAGGATTCCAGTTGCTATGTTGTCGTAACCAACTGATAGTGTGTTTTTCAACGAAAGTATTACTTTTTTTATCTCATATTTATTTGAAGGACGCAAAAAAATACTTTTCATATTATGTTTGGTTAATGTTTTATCAATTTGCTTCATTTTATTCGGTGAATGAATAAAATATTTGTTTAAATTCTCGGCCATTAGTATTTTGTCACTAGTAACTTTATTATTTATTTTTAATTCTTTAATACTTTTTGGGATATTATTAGCTACAGTTTTGTTTTGGACAATGTTCCATGCTGCCTTGCATTTGTTTTTACTATTTGAGATATACTTGTAATTACTAATTTTTTGGGATTTACTTATAACTTTTTTTAGAATGTTAGTATAAAGGTAATATTTTGACTTGTTTGATATTTTTTCATTAAGTCTTGATGTATAGTAAATGTACCTCAACTTCCTTTTTGTTTTACAAGACTTTCTAAGTCCTGCTGTTATCCATTTAGGGCCACAAGTTTTTATCTGACGTTTAATTTTAATCACGGGAAAGCATAAGTCATAGAATAATCTAATTATGTCATGAAAATTACTAAAAGCTAGGTCAAAGTTTGATTCGTCATATATGTCATTAAATGTCAGTTGCTTCATTATTTCTTTAAATACCTATAAGGTACCTATTTGTACACAAATGCAGTTATATGAATTGCTCTTCAAAACCCTCTTTTAAGTCCCTCGACCCAAAGATTCTAATTTTCTTCTAACATTATAATAACTTCTTTTGTGCATTTATTCTATTTATTATTTAATTTAGATTTTACTAATAAAATAACTTTCACTTAATTACTTTGTCACTTTTAACAAACTAATAAGGTTCTAAGACCTGTTTATTATTTGTATTTGTTTGAGGTAAAATATACAAACTTAATAATAGATTTTCACAACTTAGAATAGATGTAAATTAATAAACTCTTATATTCTATTTGCGAATTTTACCACAAAAACTAAAAAGACAAAAACATACGTACTTGTGTCAATTAATATTTGGCTAACCTTTCTGATAATTGATAATATCCATATTTTCTTAAACATTAATTTAATAATGCTTGTAAATATAAAACTCCATTTTGTTCTTACCATAATGATGCGACTCCAACTATGTTTTATTTCACTTGAGTGAATCGAGTGAATTTGTCCAACTCGATAATCGATAGAAAATAAATTTTACCGAGTTACCGAGTTAACTCGGCGCATCGTATATCTATATCATAGGGTGCTATATAGATATTAATTTACTTGTATCATATAATAAGTCGCTGCGGGTGACATCACAAGTTGTATCCAAATTCAAACTTGCATCTGGCATGTTGTAAACAAACCTGAACTTAGTTTTATTTATGATATTGATTTATAGTTTTAATTTCATGTTGCCACATATTACTTATTTATAAAGGTACATATTTAAAAATGGTTTAACTAAAGTAATCGCTGATCTCAACTCTAGTGATAAACTTTTCTGTAAATAGTTGATTTAATCAAAAACTAGTGTACAACTAGAATGACATACATACATACTCGTAAATTAACCCGAGTGGCTCATGTCACAAAACTCTACTCGAATCGCATCTTTATCTTACGGCCAATGCAGTGTTTGTCTACAATATAGTGATGAAATCGACTTTCTAATTCGAGCAATTTATTGATATATTATGTGATAAATAAATTGATATTAGGTAATATGTATATAATGTTGTATCAATTTATGTTATATATGATATAAATTGATTATATATACTTTGGATAGTCAAATTATTAATAACATTAAGACTTACGTCATAACGTTAGAGTGATATTATTTTATGAAGATGTCGATACGCATACCAAAAATAATATATAACTACCTATTAAGTGTAGTAATAATAATTGTGGTGTATTGAAGAACAATTATAAAAATAATTTGTGAAATATTGACACAGCTTCGTTCATCTAATTTGAATTGTTTAACTCGAGCTCAAAATCGAGTTACCTGAATTTCAACTCGAGTCGATTTTTTCCGAGTTATCACGGCACATCTCTAAGACAATAATTTTTTAAATGTTACATTACCTTAGCCAATGATCAGAACACGAATGTCAAAACAACTAATTTTTTTTTCAGATTTCTTGTTTCCGTTTACATTTTCGAAAAATCTATAGACCATTTACTATTATAATTTGGTGTCTTTTTTTGGTGTAAATACCATTAAATGACGTTAATATTTCTAGTGGGCCCAAAAATGATTGTCTCCTTTGCATTGATAAGATCTTCCGAATATTAACAAAAATTGATCGATGTATAGATAGGATTGTGTGATAGATTCACTCACGCTGCGGCCACACATCACCATTTTAAACATTTTGGATGTTAATAACGTACTTTTTTAGGTGCCATACTGGGGAAGTCCTAGCGAACGAAAAATTTTGCGACAGTTCTGGGAGCGTAAGGACCTGCATACACGTCAAGCTGCATTTCACGTCGTAGTAACCTCATACCAAATTGTCGTCTCTGACCTCAAATACCTCAATAGAGTGTCTTGGCAGTATATGATATTGGATGAGGCACAAGCGATAAAAAGCTCAGCTAGTATGAGGTGGAAGTTATTGCTGGGGTTCAGCTGCAGGAATAGACTTTTGTTGTCAGGCAAGTAAATATATTAAGAAGCTCAAATATTATATGTTAATATGGCTAGGAAAATGATGTATTTTAGCTCTATTTAAATTATGGCCCACAATTTTAAAACCACGTAAGCACATTTTGTTTTTTAATACTTCAACCATTATGGGTATTAAAAAATTGTAGCACATGAACACAATTTCGAGTAATTTTAAACATATTTTTTCAACATTTTGTACTATTAAGCACATAATTTGCTCAGACAAGGGACATGTGAAAAACCGACTTTTTTTTGCCTTTATTCACTGCTACCAATACTGCTTATGCAACAAAATATATTTATTGCCCTCTCCAAAAATATATATATTCGAAATAAAAATTATGAATATGTAAATTATATAAATGAGAAGTAAAGATAAAAAACAGATATGTCGTTTTATAACATATTTAAATAATTTTTGTCGTGATCTTTCCAATTAAAATTGTTTTTTGATTTGTCAAGTTTATCTTACCAAAATTAATAGCCTGAATGTTTATTTTTAACAGGAACACCTATACAAAACAGTATGGCTGAGTTATGGGCGTTGCTGCATTTCATAATGCCGACGCTGTTTGACTCGCATGATGAGTTCAACGAGTGGTTCTCCAAGGATATTGAGAGCCATGCTGAGAACAAGAGCACTATCGATGAAAGTGAGTTTTATTATACTGACAGTCGCGTCGCAAGTCTATGATTTAAATTCCAAATGCTCATTTTGAGAGGACAACCATGATTTATTGGTTTTTGGGTATGAATGTGTAGTGATTGTCCAATGGTCCAGAGACTGTGAGGTACAGATGCAGTTCGTAAAAGCTTTAAATTAGATAATAGATCAGGTTGAGTGCTACAGCTGTTGCTTGTGCTTCTGGAAAAATGAGTCTTCCACAATTTATAGTTTCATATACTTGTAGTATGCGGAATACGGGAAGGACAATTGCCTCAGGCCTTATTTATAAATCTTCAGATAAAAGTTATTCAATAAATTATATCCTGACTGAATATAAAAGTGAAACATTTGAACTATTTTTTTTTATTGTCAAAAAGTGAAAAGCCATGCAAATAGTGTCCAAGATATCTATTTAATTTCAGAGCATTTATCTCGTCTACATATGATTTTGAAGCCATTCATGCTTCGACGTATCAAAAAAGATGTGGAGAATGAATTATCGGATAAAATTGAGATTATGGTTCACTGCCCTCTAACTATAAGACAGAGACTTTTGTATATAGGTAAGTTTTTTTTTTGTTTTAAAAGATTCCTGATGACTTCATTACTTACGATGCTTGAATATCTATCAGCAGTCCTTTATATTATCATGCTTGTATGTTTTAGCTTTAAAAAAGAAGATAAAAATAGAGGAATTACTCCATTACTCAGTTGGAGCCGAGTCTGGTCACAGTGTAGATAAGAATTTTACTTCAAATCTTATGAATTTGGTCATGCAATTTAGAAAGGTAATTTTATAACTATGTTATGATTTAACGCCATTTAGAATAAAATATAGTGCAGAGTCATTACGGAAATCAACTTTTACTAATTTTTCACCATAATGAATCTGAATTTGAAAACATTAGGAAATACAGTCAAAATATCCTTGTATCAAAAAAAAAAAAATTAGCAAATGCACAATTTTTTTCCGTTTAAAAAGTTGTACTAAAATTTTGTTCCCTCATTAATATAACATCATGGAGGAGAAAATGCTAGTGTGGAAGAAACATTTTTTTAAATTAAGGTTAAGAAATCTCTCCACCCATGATGAAACCTGATGGCCCCTGACCTGTCCGTGTTTGTAATGTATTAAATTATTAAGTATTAGGTTAAAATCATAATATTAAAAAATTGTTTGACGTAATAAATACAATTTCTTCCTAGTTTTTACGTGGTAGAGCCAGGCTGCAGCTATATTGTGGTTGTAGTACAGTATATGGGTTGACTTGCCCGGGGTAGGACCACAATCTCACAGGATACTATACGTGTTTCGTATCATGAGTTGTAGAGAACCGAAGACCCTATTTGCTGGAAGTGAGGCACGCAATCTTAATCCTCAGGGGTGACAACGCATCTTCATTTTGATTATTATTAATCGAGGATAAATGGTAGATGTCTATGGGCCACAGCATCCACTTACCATGGGGGGACTGTGTGCTCGTTAGTCACCATTATTCTATATAAAAAAATATTTTTAAACAAAAATAATTTATCAGTCATACAATTAGAAAAAGAAAAGTTACAGGCTTTCTATTATGTTTTACTGTTAGGCACAGGTCTCCTCTCATTTTTGAAAGAGCTATGTTGTGATTTTACTGCCGCGCTGCATCAGTGCGTGTTGGCTGATTTCACATGTCTTTTAAATTTTTTTCCTCAGACATGCAGGTTTTCTCACGCTGTTTTCTCTTACAGCCGAGTATGTGGTAAATTTTTGTGCCATTTCAGCCTATTGGTATTGGTACCAAACAAAAGCGTTAGTTTTAATTATTAACTAGCGACCCGCCTCGGTTTGCCTTGGTAGGATCTATTAATGTGGCGTTGTTTATAAATTAGTGAGAGAACCGACGAAAGGGTCTCACCCGCGACACCTTAAAAAATGCCACCACCAAATGGGGGTGGTGGTCTTTATAAAAAAAAAAAAAAGATTTAAGATAATCATCAAATACAAAATACCTTTTATTTCATTTTATCAATTTTTCGTTTAAAAAAAATTCTCCAAGTTTTTTCGATTGAATATAGCCTCAATCTGTCCTAGCATTGCTCTCTCCGGCATTGCTATCTTTTTTTGAGCTTTTTATATGTGTTAGAGCCATGTTGCAGTTACATTAGTAGTATAGTTGTCACACGAATGGGTCGTCTCGACCGGGGAGGAAGGAGCACGCTCTCACAGAATACCAGCGTAAAATAGTAGCTTTATGCTGCTGTGTTTCGTATGGTGCGTGTAGAGAACCGGAGACCCTTTTTACTGGAAACGAGGCATTCCATCTCAGGCCTCGCGGGTGACAACGCATCTGCATTTTGATTTTGTAATGGAGGATAGATGTAGATGTCTATGGGCCACAGCAACCACTTACCATCAGGGGATTGTGTGCTCGTTTGTCACCCTATCCTATAAAAAAAATTTCATTACAATCAGTTCAGACATTCCGAAAATTAGCCCAGACACACACAACAATTTTATAAATAGTTACCATACATACACTTCAATTTTATTATATGTATAGATGTTTCCTTCTAATATTAACATGCTTTTCCTCTTCTATTAGTGTGGTATTAAAATAATAAACTAAATTTAGTGAGAGCTGGAAGCACGACCTTGACAAGTCGGCTGTAAATCGAAGTTTGCAGCAGGATATTATTCGAAATATCTTTAAATTTTTCTCTTTCTCTAGTTATCAATAACATTTATTTTCAGGTATGTAACCACCCAGAACTTTTCGAAAGGCGAGATGTTAAATCACCATTTGCAATGCAAGTTGATGACTACCACATTCCAAAAATAATAGCAGAGGATGGTATATTGCTACACTGTATACCTTCAAAGCGGCATTTGCTGTACAACAAGCTATCTGTACTCTCACCGGAGTATGTGCACAGGAGTATGAGTGTAGATGATGGTGTCAATAGGTGTTTCAGTTTTACAAGATTCATGGATTTGTCCCCGATGGAACTTTATAGAATAATGTTGTGTGGTTGGTTAGTTGCGTAAGTGTTCAATTTGTAAAGGCTATGTGTTTTTTTTAATCCTTAAAAAGGTAGGCATTCCATTAACATTTATTGAGATATCTCCGAGGTTATTAAATCAATTTTGCTAAAATTTTATTGAAATGAAAAGATATCTGGGGGCACGGCAGTGCCCCCGCCAAGTCGAGCAAAAAAGCGCCACGGCCGTATCATACTTTTACGTACTAAGCAATTCAGGCCATTTTCGAACCCCTATAACTTCGTAGTGGATAAAAGTAGAAGCCTGAATTCAGTAACCAAGTAGGCATTGTATAAACATGGTATATTTCAAATTTCATTCAATTTGAACCAGTAGTTTAAGAATTGTAACTAGTCAAAGTTTCTTAATTTTGTCACTCACTGACTGACCGATCATCAAAACTCTAAGGCACTTTTAGCAGACATAGAAGCTTCCAATTTGAATACAATTAGAGTTTAGTGTGTAATGTAAATCAAGGAAAACCTAAAATATTTTTCAATTTCGGTCCAGCTTTCTACATACATTAACTGCATAAATAACTTTGTAATCCCGTATAAATATATAGAATTACAAAGTTGCATTTGTAGTAAATGAATCAGTGTACTTGTATATGTATAATAGGTGTCGATAGGTACGTTGTTGGTATTCAAGAAGTAGATGGTACCAGGTGGTGGTGGAAAGGTAAAAAAGTAGGACTATCTTATCTACAAAAAGAAATCAGATGCCATCAAAAACATAACTTGTAAAAAAAACAAAGTCTCGCAACTCAGTTCTTCTACCATAAAAAGTTGTGAGATCCATGTGATGATCCAAAAGATTTTTAAAATTGATATGGTCACTATAAAATGTTGTTAGGTTAGCTAATTGCATAATAACTTAAAACAGAAGGATCCTTAAGTAGGGACTGAATAAATTAACAGACTTGTTATTACATGGATCTCACAACTTTTTATGGTAGAAGAACTGATTTGCGAGACTTGGTTTTTTTTTACAAGTTATGTTTTTGATGGCATACAGTTTTTTCTTCAAAACAAGAAAAAAAAATCAAATATTAGTATTTTTTCAACTCTATTATTATAGCTTTTAAATGCAATTCTTACGAGTATAGCCAGGGAAGAATCAGCGCAAGAAAGTCATGTCTTTTTGTCATTTTTTAAAGTTAATATTACATACATACAATAATATTATAATACATAAATGCAGCACCTGTTTACAAGTATGACGCATGTGTCAGCCATCGCCCTTTTCTACTTTATTTACATACTTTAAATCAATGTTTTGTTTTCAAGGTCAAAAACGTGTCAGCTCCTGGGTTTTCCCTAAATTACGAGATAGAATTTCAATTTCATTAGATTAGAATTGTGGATTGATACTTAATTTTGCTTAGCTAAATATGAATATATTCCAATTCAATTATTTGCCTAAACGGAATGAGTTCATTAAAGTTTTATATTTTAGGATACAACATTTAGACCATAGTCAAGAAAAATTCGAAAAATTACGACACAGAAGGCAATGGTGGCGCCATGACACAGCAGGTCCTGTCAAACAAGAGCAAGAAGAAAAACACACAGACATACCATCACATTATTATGATGCAGTAAACAGCAAAGATCTCTTACTGATTTGCCCTGATGCCGATATCTTGAAACAGAGAAAGCATGATAGTTTGTTGTGGAGAGACTTTTTATTCACAGATCCCCTTTGGGTTGCAGGTTTGTTGGAGTTAAATATTATGTGATTTATTTATAATTTCTTTTCATTTGAAATTTGTGTTTGTAATGCTGCCTTCTGAAATGGCATGCTATTAGAATTGTTATTTAACTAAATTTGTATGTTTGTCTATAATAATCATTTAATAATTTTACTAGGTGGTCCATTCTATACCCATACTGATCACACAATACACTACATGCCGGAAACTATCGAACATCGAGCTTTACGATCGCGAAACTTAAAAGCAGAAGGACAGGTAAATAGTGCTCGTTGTAATGCTTAGAGAATAGAAATTTGAAACAGAATCGATTACAAACAATGACGAAACAATCAAACCTCTTTGTTTTGAGTCTTGTGTACTTGATATTTTATCTGGCTGATTTAGAACTGAAAACATTTAATAGCTATAGTTATTTTCCCTATTTAAATCCTAAGACAAATTTTAAAAGGAAATCTGTGTGTGTATGTTTGTACTTTAAGTTTTCTTCTCGTATATTTCGAAATGAAATAATGATATTTCAGTATGCACTTAATTTCATAATGAATACCGGATTTAAGTGCTCATTTAAATATTGTGTAGTTTTTCTTATTAGTCGAACTAACAAAAATACTACAGTTGAAACTGCATTATATTATATAATTTTTGCGACAATTTTTTAGAATGAAATGCTGAGTGAAATAAAGACAGAAGAAGGTGGTGTGATAGCTGTGGAGCCACAAGCTGTGGAAGCTCCTGAGATGCCACATATAGAACGACCACCAGTCACATATTTAGATATGCCTACACCGTTGCCCGCCTTCCTGGTTACAGCTCAGCAAAAGGTTTGTTAATATGAATTTTTTGAATTATTCTTTCTTTTTGATGAAATTCTTTTTGACATTTCTATATAATTAAAATTATGTTAGTAGAGGAAAGCATGGTCAGACAATGCATCCTAGTTCAATCTAAAACTTATCTCCTAAAATATAATTCGCTAGGAGGACACCTATGTTTAGTAGTACACCTTTATATCTTTTTCTAAATGACTGGCAAATGGCTCATGGTGAAAAATCTATCTCAGAATGCTGAAACCAAATAGAGTCTGGTAATAGGTAGCAGACCAGTGTGAGGGTATCGGTAATGCTCTTGTCAACTAGCTTGCCTAGCCTGGTGGGTGGGTGTGGGTAAATCTTCCAAGTAAAATAAATTATAATCCTTCTTATAATTCTTTTTATTCGTTTGTTTTTTCTGTATATCTATTTTATGTCAATAAATATTTCACATCTTAAAAAAGTACAAACTTCAAACGGCCACATCTCAAGGATTGTCCTGTATAATTTTCTATTGCATTACCACATATTGCGACCTTTCACTTCTAAATTTTAAAACATATACTATTGTAATTTACGTGATGTACGAGGGTGGATCGAAAAGTACTCGGCCTAACCAAGAAAATAAACACATACTAAATCAGTTATATTTTCATTTTTCTAAATAATCACCATCAAGTTCAATACACTTTTGCCACCTCCCCTTCCAAGCATTTAGACCGTTGAAAAAAAATGATTCTTCCTTAGAGTCAAAAAATGCGTCTACAGCTGCTTTGACCTCGTCGTTTGTCGAAAATCTTTGACCTCACAAGTGCTTTTTTAGGTTAGGGAACAGAAAGAAGTCTGATGGTGCCAGATCAGGTGAATACGGCGGATGCGGTAACAGTTCAAAGCCACAGTTGTGAATTTCAGCCATTGACTGTACTGACGTGTGAACACGGGCGTTATCTTGATGAAACAGGACTTTTCTTCTGAGCATTCCTCGACGTTTTTCTTTTATTTCCTCTCGTAAACGACGTAGTAAGGTGCAGTAGTAATCAGAGTTTATAGTCTGACCCCTTTCAAGATAATCAATCATAATCACACCTTTCGAGTCCCAGAATACTGAAGCCATCACCTTATTTGCCGACAAAATCGACTTAGCCTTTTTTGGGGGTGGTGAACCAGGTCTTCTCCACTGTTTTGATTGTTGTTTTGTTTCCGGTGTACAGTAATGAACCCATGTTTCGTCCATAGTAACAAAACGATTCAAAAAATCATCTGCATCGGCTTCAAATAACTCCAAACAGTCGCGTTAAATAGTCAATCGCGTCCTTTTTTGTTCAACTGAAAGCAGTCGCGGAACCCACCTCGCAGACACCTTGTGGAAACCCAACTCGTTGACAATGATGTTTTGAGTTCGTTCATAAGAGATGCCTATAATCTCGGCTATCTCTCTAATTTTTAATCTGCGGTCGCCCATTATTAAATCAAGTACTTTTTTAATATTTTCGTCAGTAGTTGACGTCGAAGGCCTTCCAGAGCGGGGTTCATCTTTCACACTCTCTCTACCACGCTTAAATTCTGCTATCCATTTTTTGACGGATGAATATGACAGAGCACAATCGCCTAATGTACTGATCATGTCATCATGGATGGCTTTTGATGATAGCCCCTTCTTATGGAGGTACTTAATGACGGCACGCTGCTCGATTTGCGCCATTCGCGGAAATTATGTCCGATAACTTTGTTAATAAATTTATAAAATCACAACTAATTATCGCACACGTTTCGAACTTCACACAATGCACTAGTCTGAACTTAACTAAATAATGTGGGTAGATTTGATTTTTAGAATTGGATGGATCTGTGTTAGGCTGAGTACTTTTCAATCCACTCTCGTATATCACGTGCTACAAAGGCATATTATTTTCTCCCGTGACAAAAACTCAAACAATGTTTGCCAACTGCCATATTGTTGGAAGTTTGTATTTAACTGTAAATTTCAAAAGGCTGTTCATGATAATTTAGATGGTGAGAACCGTTCTTATTGCTGCTGCTTTAACATCCTTTCTTAATCTATTACTCAAATTATGTAGTCTGTTCTGTTCCCGATCCAATAAAATGCATCAACTGGATTGCATAAATTGCTATGAAGCGTCGCGTGTTTAAAAAAAATTACTAACATCATAATTTACTGGCTAATGTATGACAAATTTTGATGTATTTTTTTTTCGCTAGAGGCCTCGTAGCCAATGCCATGATTAAAGTTAGTAAAGTTTAAAGTTAAAGTTGCTGGCCTCAGGCTTCCTCTAGTTTCTGAGAGAGAGAGTGAGAGAGAGAGAGAGTATTAGTGCAAGGAAATGTATGCCTCGCTGCTCCAATGCATGTTGGCGAACTTATTTTTTAATTCCTTGGACTTTTTATACATGGTAGAGCCACGATGCAGCTATATTATGGTTGTGGCACGAATAGGTCGGCTCAGCTGGGGAAAGACCACGTTCTAACAGAATACCAGCGTAAAATGGCAGCTTAAAACTGCTGTGTTTCGTATGGTGAGTGTAGAGATCCGGAGAACCTTTTTTACGGGTAACAACGCATCTGCGTTTTGAATCGAGGATAAATGTAGATGTATTTGGGCCACAGCATCCACTTACCATAAGGTGGACTGTGTGCTCGTTTGCCACCCTTATTCTAAAAACATGCAGGTTTTCTCAATAATTGTTCCTCCACCTTTGAGTACATGGTAAATTACTTACATTTGCACTTAAAATCTACCGTGGTGGTGTAAGAATATTCACTAACCCATTTTTTCAATGGTTTCCGTAAATGGTGAGACAGGCAAACAAACCAGGAAAAAAATCCTAATTAAAAAAAATGTTGTTACCAATCTGCCTTCCAAGCATGGCGAATATCCCTCTTTTAAGGCAATCTTTGGGGGAGGTTTTTGTTTAACAGTGGACTTTTCATTTCAGAGGATTATAAGGCTTACATTACACGCTCATCGCGAATAACCTACCGTGTAATGTAGTGATTGGCGCCTGCATGAGTGCGTAATGCACGCTTATCAGTCACTATCGGTTTTTTATCAATCATGATTGATGGAATTGATTGACGCCTGCATGAGCGTGTATTGTACGCCTAATATAATACTGTAACTGTAATGTCACAAATGTACTACAAAGAATCATGCCCACTTTCCATACATTGATTGACCTGTCACTTGATTTCTTTAATAGGTCGCGTCTACCTACAACTACTGTTGTATAAAAACAATTATTGTTTATAATAACATAATAACTTATCATCTTTTCATTTAGAGGCCAGGGAAAAATGCTATTAAGTAAATAAAATTTTGAGGTTATAACAATTGTTAGATAAGGTCTGTACACTTATTTTTCTTTCCACACCATAGTATAAAACCATTAAAAATCGTATCTAACAATCATAAATTAATAAGTTATAAAAAAAAGAAATTAGTTATTTTGAACATTCATAAACCACATGATGAACGAACAAGTTTTTCGTAGTCTGAAACGGAACGTGGAAAACACGTTTTTAATATATTTTGGCATGGCTTCTGGGCCTTTGAGACATTGTAAAGCACGTTCCGTCTCCAAAAGTCTATTGAGAACGATAAACAAAGTAACATTACTTTTTTTCTTGGCTTTATTTGAAAATGCAATTATGCGATACGAAATAAGAAAAAAATATGCAATTTTATAAGATATTTTATCACTAGACGCGTTAGAAAATTTTCAGGACAATAATGGACATGATTCTTTAAAACATTAATTGACTGTTTCTACGCGTAAAGTAGAGTGCACATGAATCGACTTTAGTTATTTAAATCTGTTTTATTAAAAAAAAAGTTTCTATTTTTTTGTACACTAAATTTTATTTAAAAAAAAATACAGATGTTGTGGGCTTCTACTTCGATTATCTATAACGCTCTGTTTTTCTTTTGGTAAATAATTTATTCGTGTTGTGATGGTGTAATTATATGCATTAATTCAGCTGTTGTAAGAAGCGATAGAGGGAAATTGAAACGGGAGATGGTCAGCAGTATCTTTCTGATAACATGCGGTTGCCAACCTACCTTCTAAGCGTACAACTATGGCCAAATCCCTTTTATGTAGGCGGCTTATTTCAGCAGTGTACGAAGTTTTGGCAGGAACTTGATTATCGACGGAATGTTGCTCCTGTTTTATCATTTAAATGATGGATTGAAGTGGATTTTGATACGAAAAAGGGATGCGGTTTTGTGTATTAAGTGTCTGCGTATGTGAACCATTAGAAAAAATGCCGAAACAAGTGCTTCGATGACAAACCTATACTTGTTTTGAATGCTTAGGTGCCTTATGAACTTGGGCGACTGTCGTCATCGACTGTCTGCTGAGTTGAGTTGTCGTCAAAATCTCCCTTCGCAAAGTGACATCATATTGTAGGGAAATAAATTTATTTATCGAATATATAAAAAAAAGATCTCGAATGAAATGAAGACATGGCTTAAAGGACAACATCCATGCCAAAAATCTTAATAAAAAACAGCAGTATACTCGTGAAGGTTAGAGAACAGGAGAACGATTGCCGTGGAGAATAGTGTCCCAGAAATGTGGACACCATAAGTGGGGCGCTACGATCACTAAGTTCGGTCAATAAAAGTCATTTTCAGTCTTTTTTCGATCAGATGTTAAACCACTTGCACATCCACGCACAATAAAATATTTCTCCATTTTTTAATGTTTCTTTTTGTCAAAAATTACAAAATTACGGAGCATGAAAATTTTCTCATTAAAAATGAAATGAAAATTTGTACATTATTCAACTAACGTCATCTACTTGTAGTCATAAACAGCTAACTTCGCAGTCACTACGCACCGACGTCAGCGCCGCTATACATTCTACAATTTTCAAGGACAGGCGGGCTATGCTTTAGTACGTAGTGATCGTTCTCCTGTTCTCTAACCTTCATGTAATTGGGTGTAGAAGTGTAATAAGAGTGGTGCGTTGTGGTGCAGGTGAGCGCGTGGACGCGCGCGGTGTTCGCGGCGTCGCGCGCGCACGCGCATGGTGAGGCGCGCCACCGCAGCGGTGCGTGCGCGCTCGCGAGCCGCGTGGCCGCCGCGCGCCCTCCTCAGGGCTGGGCTTCGCTGCAGGTGCCCGGTCAGTTCTACCACCGTATATTTATATAAACTCACCGCGTAATACATTGCTAGTACAAAAGAGAAAGAACACAGTTTACGCACATTTATTTATTTAAAAACTTACATGTAACACCTTAAGCTAAACTGTACATAGAGCGGACTTATTGCCATGTGGCATTCTCTGCCAGTCAACCCTGGGTGCCAGAGACAATTGTTGGCAGGTGCGACCATTATACATAAATAAGTGCACATAAATTAAAATATACATATATACAAAGTACATACATACACAATACATTTAAATATAATACATATATAGTATATATACGTACAATAATACGTACATACATATATACATGCTTATAAACTTCGTAATATCCAAATGAATTATATATATACAGAATGGGTCCCACATATATGCAATAAATGAAACCACAAGTAATACTAGTCCGTAGAAGTGTGGAAAAATTAAATATTAAATTAAAACCCGTAAAATAAAAAAAGTGAAATTTTCAAACAAAATAAATATTAAAATAAATTCAGTAAAAGTGAACACTCTGTTTAGACAACGTACCTTGACCCCTTGGAAGAGTGACAACGTTGCACGCGGGTGGCACGCCGACAAAAGACACCGCTGTCGATATGTCGCAACACCAATAGTTTGCACTGCGTGGCAACGTCGCTTTTTAATGTTCATGGATTCAAGTTCATTGAATCATTGACTTAGTGACCCAATTCTATACAGTGTTCAAATTTGCTTAAAATTAAAACTCTACTTTTTGACCTAATTACTGGACCGATTACGTTCATTTTTTGTATATTGTCAGCAAAGGCGATAACAAGTATATGGTTTCATTTATTGCATATATGTGGGACCCATTCTGTATATATATATATATATATATATATATATATATATATATATATATATATATATATATATATATATATATATATATATATATATATATAATTACGTATGAATAATATATAATGAAATAAATATTTGAAGTAAGAAAAGAAGAGAAAAAAGACAAGAATTAAGGAAAAATAATGTCAATTAGTAGTTGGCTTCAGGTAATGTTCTCGGAGAAGAACTTTGAAAACTTTTTTATTTGTGGCATTCTTAATATGGTTGGGGAGGTGTTCCATATGTTATATGCATAAGTTACAACTAGAAAGATAAGTGAAACCATTCACGTACACTTTATCGGCCTGTAATCGACCTAGCCTGGAATGCTTATGCCGGGTTTAGACTCACGCCTCGCGCCTCGCCTCGTACCTCGCCTCGCAGCTCACGTGTTGTTGCGAGGTAACGAGTGCCTGTTTACACTCTCGCGATGCGTACCCGAAACTGAACGTTTGCGTTGAGTCATCTGCGTCAAATCAGAACACAAATATACTGCAGTCTGTATTATCGACACGATTAAAGTTGAGGCAGAGCAATGCATAGTGATGCACTATTTGTTTCCCATACACGCACATTTCCTAATTAAACAAGCTAAAGACTATCATTACAGTTAATAGCATAAAAATAATACTATACCATTTTTATGTAGTGTAATAAAATATTTATCAATCTTATTCTAATGGATTCGACAATGATAGCTATATAGATATTCGTTGGCTCTTGTACCTTATACCTGCGTGCGGCTCGCTCGATGGTAAGTGACTGCCGCTTCCATGAACAACTGCAGCACTAAGGAAATTGCAAATGCGTTGCCGGCCTTTTAGGAAGGAATAAGCTCTTTTCTTGAAGGTCTCTAAGTTGTATCGGTCCGGAAAATTCGCCGGTGGTAAACGAAACGAAAAAACTCCTAGTGAAACGTACAGTGGTGAACCGCCAAGCATCCAGATGGTGTGGATGGTATCGTGAGTTTTGTTGCGACGTGCGTTCATGGAATTTGGCGGCTGGGATTAATCCAAAAAATTTCTCTGAATACTCACCGTGGTATTGCGGCAAGGATGCAACATCTCTTCGCAGCGCCAGTTAATCGAGCTGATCGATGAGGACTCGGTAGTCGACGATTTGAGACACTGCGCTGGATGCGGTCAAGTGGAAGGAGCTGGTACTGGAAAGTTCCAGCCCAGAGATGGAAACACTATTCCATGTGAAGCCGAACCTGCGCCTTGTAAAGTTGCAGGCTGTGTGCCGGCAATGAAATACTGTCTACGCCCCTACTGAACACGCCAAGCTTTGTAGGGGCCAATTTAGCCTTCTCTTCCAAGTGATCATGAAACTGCACATCGTCCGATATGTCGACGCCGAGGATTCCGAAACTGGAAGAGGCAACGGTAGGATTGCCTTGAAACTTAGGAGATACGACAAAGAGGCTTTTTAGCGATAAACGCGCAAACTTGTGTCTTTTGGGAATTGAGCTGGACTAAATTTAGTCGCCTCCAACCCGAGACTTTGTTCACTAAAGATTCGACTTCTGACACAAGTTTGTTTTGGTACTCGACGACGCTCTCCCGAGAAATATTAGCACGACTGTTGTATAGACCCTCAGCAGTGCTGCCATCTGCATAGCAATTAATTTTACCGGTTTTCAACATATCATTGATATGCAGAAGAAATGCAGACTTGTAGAATACCAGCATTAATAGGCGTGTAATCGGAGCATGCACCGTCTATTAAGACCTTGATGCTGCAATATGCAAAGGAGCTGGTGATCCTATTGCACAATTTCTCGGGAAGCCCATAAGATGGAAGCTTCGAAGTACCCTTGGACTCGACCGCCTGCGCCCATCGATGTGTTAGGTAAACAAGAAGATTACACTCGCTCTAGGCCACGCGTTATATGCCTACCGCTCTGCGTATCGTCCACGATACAACCGACATTAGGCTGCCGCAAGCACCGTTTCCCGCGCTTGCTCGTCGAAATACCAAAATCATGTAATTATTGTGCAATGGATGGGTGTAAAAGTAAAAAAAAAAACAAATAAAAATTGTATTTTTTTGCGTTGACTTATGTATTAAAGATTACATAAGTAATGCAAAAAAACATAACTGCACTAGCTTCAATGCTTTGTTACAGGAGAACCCTAATGTTGACCAAACAACACTGTGTACTCATTTCAAAGTTTATAATAAAGATTCATCTTTTTATGGTGGGCTAAAATTCCCACCAGAACCGTTTAATAATTATATTGAAGAATTAGAAAGACCATTCTCAAATAATATAAAATAATTTTGAAAACGTCATAATGAACCGGCCTGGCAGCACCGGGTTGCAGATTTCACAAACCATTGTTTTTCCTCTGCTATGGTCCTGTTTTCCTCATGATTATTTATTAAACGCGATTTAGGAAACTTCAACGATGAAATTTAATAACCGAGAATTCAGAGAAGGAAAAGAATGTATAAATCATTTTATAAAACTCAAACATATTTGATTGACAAATAAAAAATATTGTTAGTATGTACGCAACATTCGTTTTATTACAATTTGATCGAAGACAATAATCATCATAGGTACAACCTTGGTACAACCCTAGCGCATTCGTGCGATGACGCGCTTGCACGTGAGTCACACGGCGGGCAACACAATCTCGACTCTTGGTGCGCGTACTTACGGTACATTTTCTTCTCGCTGCGAGCAGCAGATATTATTATTAAGATTTTGTAGGCTATTATAGCGTAGGTATTTTCGCTTTTGTATGGGAGTGATGTATCTGTTGGTAAACTATTTATTAATCTGTGACTCTACTCTACAACTGTGAGAACTACACTTCTTCTGTTTAGTTAAACAAAACCTTTATTAGTACTTATTTTCCAATTTCATTCCCAGATAAAAATCAACTAGTCAGCGACGCGGGCAAATTGACTGTCTTGGACTCTTTATTGAAAAGACTGAAGGAACGGGGTCACAGAGTGTTGATTTACAGTCAAATGACGAAAATGATTGATCTATTGGAGGTATGTTATTTATAAAAGATGTATTGTTGATCTATGCATTTATAAATATAGTAATTTGTATAAAATGTTTGTCCATGCTACATTTGCTTCAAGATCTGCTTATAAAATTACTATTTAATATTATTAAAGTTACTCACACACAAGAATTTTCTCCTGTAGGGTAGAGGCCATTAACATGTAGACTGTGAACTCATTTGTTAATAATTGTTTATTAAATAAAATATTGAGTGTTTAATACAGTTCATTAACAAATCTTCATTCTTCATCATCAGACCATCAAAGAAACAATGTACAGCACATCGGTCTCTTTCATTATCATACGGTCTTGTCTGATGATCATCTTCATATGATCATTTTCTTCATCATCATAAGGTCTTGTCTGATGATGAAGAATGAAGATTCGTCCTCCCAAGATTTTGAAATCCTCCCAAGGATTTGCTTATTTAACGCTTGGCAGGGGAATTGAAGATCGTAGTACGAGACGCTCTCGCACCTTTGTTGCTGCTCCCCGTCGCTCGTCTGGGTGCTTAGGTCTTTATAAATACATGGTTATACCGCTATGTATCGGAATCCATAAAATCTTTCTGGCGTTTTCTATGGTCGCCATGTACTGTAGCCCACGCGACAATATATATTCGTGTTTTAAATGTAGAATATGAGAGTAGTCTAATTAAAAACGTAGAACGAACAGCACATCTCTCATTGGCACCTTCTAACATTACATTGCGACCATGCCTGACTACTACATCACAGCGTTTGGACTCGTACAGGACAAAAGGGGTTTTGAATTCTCTTATAGTTAATAGATCACTGCTAAACTAGAAGAGACACTTAATTTTGCGGTGGCCATTATTAACTACGACATTGGGACGTTGAACAATTACTCAGTCTCCCCCGTGACAATGGGTGCTGTAAATAGCTCTAAATGTTGTGAATAAAATAACATACGCGATAAAATCCGTAACATACGCGATGAAATCCGTAAAATCCGTAAAAACTAGTTTTATTTAGAAGAAAGATTTGATTTTTAAAAACTTAAAATCAGCTTTCGTAATTTGACTTTAATTTGGAGAAATTATCAATAGGAGCCACCACTGTGACACTGAATAGTAAAATAATCAAGTAATTCAAATCGTTTAAAATATTTGCCAATCCTTTGACAACTTTTTCTAGGAATACATGTGGCATCGAAAGCATAAATATATGCGGTTAGACGGATCCAGCAAGATATCCGCTCGACGCGATATGGTTGCCGATTTTCAGGTACAGTATTACTCATTTGTAATCCATTAAAGTGTATAACTTCTTCTTTTTTATTTAGCATGTAAAAGACCACTGCTGGATATATGCCTCTTTTGTTGTAAGGAGGACTTCCCACACTGAATAGCAATAGTAAGATACAATGGAGATATACAAAACAAAATCTTAATATATTATATTCTGCCAACCATCTGAGCCATGGTAGCTCAGATGGTCAACCTTCACTGTAAATATAACAGAACGCGAGTAACCCGGGTTCGATCCCCGCCGGCACCAATCAAATTGTTAAGTGCTGATTTACCATGTGCTCGGCGGTGAAGGAAAACATCGTGAGGAAACCTGCATGTCTAAGGAATAAGAAAAAATATATTTCGAAGACATTTGAAGTTTGCCAACACACATTAGGGCAGCACGGCGGACACTTCCTTGCCCTAAAACACTCTCAGAAATGAGGGTTGGCCTGTGCCCAGCAGTGGGACGTATATAGGCTGTAACTTTACTTTTTTATCATATTCTGTTTCATGTGTGGTCTGCTGCAGATTATGTTATGTTATATAATGGTGAAAATTAAATTTAAACTTTAATAATAACGATTTTCATTTTGTTTACAGGCTCGCACTGACATCTTTGTTTTTTTGCTGTCGACGCGTGCTGGTGGACTTGGCATTAACCTCACTGCCGCTGATACTGTGAGTTTTTTGATGCAAATAATAGTATAAGCAATAAACAAGTTTTTAAAAATATATAATTCGTGTAGATTTAAAATATATAGAGCTTTTCATATGATTAATGAACCTATTTTTATAAAAGTAAGAGTCACAAACAACACCTACATCTATCCTATATTGAGAATCAAAATGCAACTCTTATGTGTATCTAAGATTGATTGCTTCGTTACTAGAAAATGTCCTTATTACTAGAGGGGATTAAAACGTGTTGGCTATAGACTATAGTTGTATTTGTGCCGTATATATGTAGAGCTACAGGAACGCACACGCACACTTCTACGCTCCACCAGCGTCAACCGCTATTTAGCGGCACCTTTTTCGGCAGGGTATAGGTCTTGCCTATCTTCATTTCTTCAGTCGAGGCGTGCTGTACCGCACTCTGTAAGTCGCACCTGGTGTTTCTTTCTCCACCTGTGTTACAGACCGTGATCAATAATGAAAATGCCATGGGGTCAGAAAAATGATCACTTCTGATCAGCGGAGTTAGCCAAAATGACATTCTACTATCGTTAACGCTATAGAAAGCTCTAAAAATGAATTAAATCAACACGATAGGACTTGACGTTTAGATGTTAGATTGCTATTTATTTTTATAGTTGTACGCAATACATTGGAATGGCTAACTTCAGCCCTGACAGGGTGAAACTGTAAGAACCGTATAGGCTAACATCAACATCTCAGAAAATAGATAAAAGAGATGGCTAACCCCACTGGTCTATTGCTACGTCACTGACCACGTCTCGGCTGCCAGAGCCTGTTGGGGTATGTAGTTGTTCAAGCAGCAGTCATGTATGGTGTGGACGGGTTGCAGGTGATATTCTACGACTCGGACTGGAACCCGACGGTGGACCAGCAGGCCATGGACCGCGCGCACCGGCTGGGGCAAACCAAGCAGGTGACGGTGTACCGGCTCATCTGCCGCGGCACCATCGAAGAGCGCATCGTGCAGCGCGCGAAGGAGAAGAGCGAGGCGAGTGCTACCACACCAACATTTCTTGTGCTATACACAATATTTATATTGAGAAGAGATAAAGAAAACTTATTTTAAGAAACTTTTTAAGGATTTTACTAACAGGTCTCCAGTTCTCTACACTCACCATACGAAACAGCAGCATTAAGTAATAAATATATAGTTTAAAAAATTGGTCATAATATGTAAGAAACACTAATAGTGTGCGGCTCTACATGGGGATGTTTAATAATTAGTTTCATATCTTTATCATCTAAACTTGTAATGAATGATGACAAGAAAAGAAAAACGAAATCTTTTTCTTTTACTAATTTCTTCAGGCATTCACAACTTACTCTTATAGTGGTGAAACTTTGACGTGTTAGTGTGGAAATGAAAAATATAAGCATAGATACTTTCTTAACCTATATATTATTGCTGAAATACTAGTAAATAGTTTCTGTGAGTGTACTATATCCAACTCTGCTTTGTTATAATGTTAATTTGTTATTTGATATTTGATGATTTCCGGTAGTGGCGGTGTAAGAATATCCACTAACCCATATCATCCCGTGGGAGTCGTAACAGGCGACAGAGGGAAACAAATCAAATGGGCAGCAACGTCTTCCTAATAACGACTAAAAATAAAAAGCTGCGGTTTCTAACCCGCTTACCAAGCTTGGCAACTATGGAAAATATCACCCCTATGAGGCAATCATGGGGGAGGCCTATGTTCAACAGTGGACTTTAATACGCTGTATCAGTAACGGTTATGGTTATGTGATATGTGAATACCATTTGTTGTATATACAGATACAAAGGATGGTGATAAGTGGCGGTAACTTTAAACCAGACACACTGAAACCTAAAGAAGTGGTGTCGTTGCTGCTGGACGATGAAGAGATCGAGCTTAAGTGTAAGTATCATTAGGAATTTTAAATGTAACATGTGGTTTCTTATCCTCAATGTGTGAACAAGAATTAGCCAATCAGCTAAAAAATCTAGTTTGAAGAATACATCCTTCGTTCTCTCATACAATCAGCTGCATGGTGCACCGCTATCACTAAATCTAACACCACTAGTTGTAAAATAAAAGTATATATGTAATTAATACCACATCTTTATGTTGCCAAACTTGGTATCATCGTTTTTGAATGGACTTCATGCCATCATTTTGTCAACAGAAACTCGTTTTCCATCAGTCAGGTCTACTATATGCTGGGCATTTGGAGAAATATTTGACATATTCTTCCTTATACATATTATGGGTATGTTCCAAAATAGAACCCAGTGTACTGTCCAATGCAAATGACGTCATGAATCGACGCTATACTGGTGATTCGTTCCAAAACAGGACAGTATATGACGTCATACATTAGCGCCATATTGGAAAAGTGTTGGCGATTATTTTGTCATTTTGTGCTCCAAAAATCATTATATCCTCTTAATGGAGATACCAGCAATTATTCTAGAATTTTTTGTATTTGAATAAATAAAAACAAATTCTGGCATGCTTCATTCAGCGTACACACAATTAAAAATTGTTTTATTATGGCCGGATATCCGACACAATATGGCGGCGGCACGCCAGTACAATGGGTGCGTTTGGCAGAAAAAAGCGCTAGCAAGCGCTTGTAAGCAAAATGGCGATCGTAAGCGGTAAGCGCTGTCAAATCGTAAGTAGCTAATTTCCTCCAGGACACGATGTTAGTTTTAACCGGGGAACCTAACCTAATTTAAATATATTTTTGTGAAGTATTCATATTAAAAACTTACCAATCATGAATTTTTAATAACATGTATATGTCTACTCATGTCATTATATTACTTAAAACTAATATTAGAAAAAACAACTTATAAACTCTACTTCAAAACAAACAAATTAAATAAGCAAAATGGCGGATTGTGTCAGCGCTACTGAAGTAGCAATCGTGTCCTGGCCGAAAACTATTTTAGCGCTAGTAAGCGCTTGCTAGCGCTTATTTCTGCCAAACGCACCCAATATAGTGTCACTTGATGACGTCATTTATATACGCCTGTATACTGGAAACGTTTCGGAACATACCTTATATATCATAGGCCTCGTCCATATATTGCCTTATAGAGGGGATATTTTCCATATTTGCCATGTTTGACAGGTGGGTTGGCAACCACAGTTTATTTATTGTTTTGAGTTGGTATCAGGAAGATGCTGCTGCCTTCTCTTGTTACATATCCTCCTGTCACTTCTCACGACACCTACGAGGTCATATGTGGTAGTGGATTCTCCCACGCTTGCACTCCACAGCCCTTACGTAATTTTTTCTAAATACTTAATTGCGTTACAGATCGACAAAAATCAGAAGAGAAGAAACTTATGGAAGAAAGAGAGAGAAAACGAAAATTAGGAATTCTTTCACCTGTAAGTATAAAAAATTAAAAATGATTTGTTTTATGTCGTTTTGTCCATTGTTTGGCCTATGTTTCTTAAGTACTCTATTTATAATATACCGTTTTTAATTATAAACACTATGTTATCCCCCCTTATGTACCAGTCGCACACAAAGCTTTTGATAAGAAAAAAGTTAGGGCATTGCCCTAGGCAAGCGACGGAAAACGACAAATCACGACACGACTCTACTTGAAGCAATTTGACGGCACTACGTGTTGTAGGAGCTTAATTTAAATAGCTTTTACACAGCTTGATGTTATAAGGTTTTTATAAAGGTATATCATATTAAGAAAAGTATGTCAGAAATATCATTGTAACATAAAAAATAAAACATTTTTTTTTAATTTGTTGTTCTAATATTTAGAAATCCTAATCGATATTGGGATTTTAGTCGTTTTTTTTTTCAAATTATACTGCTGCAATTCATATTCAATCGTCTGAGGCCTAAACATCGCGGCCCTAAGCCATTACGTCACTATACTTTAGTCGCAAATTGATTAAAATAGCAACATATAGTTTATGTTGTAATTAAAAATGTTGGTTGATATTTGATATTTTCACACTGTATTGTGGCTTATAGCTTTGTAGTCTGTTTTAAAACAGTGGTACCAAACTCGATTTATCATAGGGCCATTTACTACATTAAAGGTATGCTAGCGGGTCAGACTTAAGATATATTTACGCATAAATGATAAAAATAATCTTCATTATAGTCAACTAAATCTAAGAAATACATTTTGACAGCTGTCAGACTTATTGCACCAAGCATGCCAAGTAAAAAATGGGAACGTACAATATTCGATTCTTGAAAAATCGATATCAACTATTTAGAGTTGGTAATCATTTACAGTTTGGTTTGAATAATACCAAAATAAATCAAAAACGAATAATTTAAAACACAAGATTTATCAGTTTCTTCGTGTATGTTCTTACTGCTTATTTCTAGAGGCAAAGTTATAAACATTTAAGATTGAAACTAGATTAAAAATAAATTTATTCAATCACTTTCAGTACAACTAGTTGAACTGTCGTTTAGATTTATTATTATTTGATTTTCAATAATGCATTCAAAATTAATATCTTTTTCAAAGTCATCCAAAATCAATTTTTTTTTGTTTTTTCTACCACTTTTGTCCAATCATCCTTTGTGACATGAGCACATGCTTTAACGAATATAGAAGAAACAGTTCAAAAAGTTAAATCCGAGTAACAAAATAAGAAGACAAACACAAAATCACAAAATTACGCACAGTAAGCTCAGTAAAATGGCGGGAGATTGGAATTACGTAGTCGTTTTTTAAACGCGGCCTTGTATATGAGTTTTTTTGCCTACACAAATTTACGTTGACTAAATAAAATAAAACTGGTTTTGAATAAAACTAAATTTACGGATTTTATCGCGTTTATTTCACTACTTTTACTTATTTTTAATTCACGACGTTTCGGGTGCTTTACAGCAACCATGGTCACGGGGGGGACTGAGATGTTTGACGTCCCAATGTCATAGTTAGTCCGGCTACCTTCAGTTTTTGAATATTAATTTTTGGTCCGATTTACGCAAAACGAGCTTATAGTATCATGAAGTCTTGCAGTGGTATGCTTAGGTTTGGGTTTAATTTTGTTAATTATAGGATCCCAAGCAGGTGGCAGCACCCATCCATCTTCTCTATTGAAATTTGGATGTTTTTTAATTTCAATAGCCTCGCGTATCATCCTTGGTAGGAATCGGTGTTCTTTTGCGAGAATTTGTGGTTTATCAAAACGAATGTAATGGTGGGGACGATCTTGAACATGTTCGCAGACTGCAGACTTCCCGGAGCGTCGGTGCTTCACGTCAGCTATATGTTCTTTCACGCGGGTTTTTATGGATCTTTTTGTTTGACCTATGTAAGAGAGACCACATTCACAATCTAACTTGTACACTCCTGCATCTTGTAGAGGGATATTACACTTGACGGATGGTAAAAATTGACTAATCTTCTTCGGCGGCTTGTAGTATGTTTTAATAGAAGCTCGCTTCAAGATGTAGCCAACCTTGACTATGACTCCTCTGACATATGGTAGTACAGCAGGCACACGCTCGACTGTTGCCGGCTTCACTCGGTCACTGTGACGTAGGCGCGGGACCCGAAGCTTGTTGTCTTGCAATACTTGCTTGATGTGCTGAAGTTCCGCGGCCAGATGTTTTCTGTCACAGATCCCTCGTGCTCTCTGAAACAAAGATTTACCCACGGTAGCTAACTGTGAAGGATGATGGTGAGATTCACCATTTAAATATCGGTTGGTATGGGTCTTTTTTCTATACACAGTGTGACCAATTGTGTTATTAGGATTTCGAATGACTAAAACATCTAAGAAAGCTAAAGAATTATTTGCCTCTAACTCCATTGTGAATTGTATTTGGGATCCTATAATTAACAAAATTAAACCCAAACCTAAGCATACCACTGCAAGACTTCATGATACTATAAGCTCGTTTTGCGTAAATCGGACCAAAAATTAATATTCAAAAACCGAAGGTAGCCGGACTAACTATGACATTGGGACGTCAAACATCTCAGTCCCCCCCCGTGACCATGGTTGCTGTAAAGCACCCGAAACGTCGGGAATTAAAAATAAGTAAAAGTAGTGAAATAAACGCGATAAAATCCGTAAATTTAGTTTTATTCAATGTGTAGTGTTCGCGTAAATTTAAGAAATCAAAACTGGTTTTATTCATGATTCATGCAATTTAAGAAATTTTAAAAATAAAAATTTAATTAAAAATATTAATGATTCGATTATTTTAATATTTTTACCGATTATTTGAATATTTTTGCCGATTATTCGCATAACAATGAATTTTAATCATTCAAACACTACGGTAAGGTACATAGTGACATATCATTGAAACGACGTCAAGTGCAAAATTTGATATTGTTTTTTTTAATATTTTGTTTTTTTTTTGAAAGATTCGAATTTAAATTAGTGTTAAAAAACTATACACGTTGTAATGAAATATAGATAGCTTCATAATTCTTGGGATTTACGTAAAAGGTTATTTTAAATCGTGTGAGTACACTTGTGCAAAGTTATTGCAAAATGATTAATGTGAAACGTCAAAAGGTATTTCTTAGATTTCGTTGACTATAGGAACTAAAAATCAGCCAGCTTGAACGAAAAGGCAATTTAAAGAGCGTGCGAGGTCGGCATTATCGAATTTACTGAACTTGTGATTTAACCTCTCAAATACCAAGCGGCCAAATTTGACCGCTTGGATATTCCGTAAAAATTCAAGCGGTCAAATATGACCGCACCCACCCACAGCACTTTAACCCATAAAAACTTATATTTAGAGATTACTTTTTTATGAAAAAGTTTGGTATTACAGAATCAATATGAAAATTTTTATCCTCTAGTGGAATAAAAAAACAGTTAGTCTATGGATATTAATTTATATTCTACGTTCACTACGTACGCCATTTTCATTTGGATGTTGTGTTGATTTTTGGATTTTTCTAGTATTTTATTATTGTTTTACTATAGTGTTTTATTACGAGGGTGGATTGAAAAGTACTCCGCCTAACCAAAAAAATAAACACATACTAAATCAGTTATATTTTTATTTTTCTACATAATCACCATCAAGTTCAATACACTTTTGCCACCTCCCCTTCCAAGCATTTAGACCGTTGAAAAAAAATGATTCTTCCTTAGAGTCAAAATATGCGTCTACAGCTGCTTTGACCTCGTCGTTTGTCGAAAATCTTTGACCTCCCAAGTGCTCTTTTAGGTTAGGGAACAGAAAGAAGTCTGATGGTGCCAGATCAGGTGAATACGGCGGATGTGGTAACAGTTCAAAGCCACAGTTGTGAATTTCAGCCATTGACTGTACTGACGTGTGAACACGGGCGTTATCTTGATGAAACAGGACTTTTCTTCTGAGCATTCCTCGACGTTTTTCTTTTATTTCCTCTCGTAAACGACGTAGTAAGGTGCAGTAGTGATCAGAGTTTATATTCTGACCCCTTTCAAGATAATCAATCATAATCACACCTTTCGAGTCCCAGAATACTGAAGCCATCACCTTATTTGCCGACAAAATCGACTTAGCCTTTTTAGGGGGTGGTGAACCAGGTCTTCTCCACTGTTTTGATTGTTGTTTTGTTTCCGGTGTACAGTAATTAACCCATGTTTCGTCCATAGTAACAAAACGATTCAAAAAATCATCTGCATCGGCTTCAAATAACTCCAAACAGTCGCGTGAAATAGTCAATCGCGTCCTTTTTTGTTCAACAGAAAGCAGTCGCGGAACCCACCTCGCAAACACCTTGTGGAAACCCAACTCGTTGACAATGATGTTTTGAGTTCGTTCACAAGAGATGCCTATAATCTCGGCTATCTCTTTAATTTTTAATCTGCGGTCTCCCATTATTAAATCAAGTACTTTTTTAATATTTTCGTCAGTAGTTGACGTCGAAGGCCTTCCAGAGCGGGGTTCATCTTTCACACTCTCTCTACCACGCTTAAATTCTGCTATCCATTTTTTGACAGATGAATATGACAGAGCACAATCGCCTAATGTACTGATCATGTCATCATGGATGGCTTTTGATGATAGCCCCTTCTTATGGAGGTACTTAATGATGGCACGCTGCTCGATTTGCTCCATTCGCGGAAATTATGTCCGATTACTTTGTTAATAAATTTATAAAATCACAACTAATTATCGCACACGTTTCGAACTTCACACAATGAACTAGTCTGAACTGAACTAAATAATGTGGGTAGATTTGATTTTTAGAATTGAATGGATCTGTGTTAGGCCGAGTACTTTTCAATCCACCCTCGTATAAAATTCTAATGAAAGTTTTTGTGTGAATATAATTTATGTTTTTACGTCAATAAATTCGAGTAATATATATAGAAATAATTGTGATTTTCACGCTGCCGACATCCGCTGTGTATTTTTTTTTTAAATCAAAATACTATAAAATCTTTTTGTAATGAAGTAAAACCTGACTTTTTATTAGACCACAAGATAGAGAATTATGTATAGATTTTATAATGCCAACCTTCTTCATAGAAAAGTAGTCTCTAAATATAAGTTTTTATGGTTTTAAGTGCTGTGGGTGTAGGAATGCCGCATGCGACCGCTCGGGATTTGCCAGGTGCATGCGACTCCATGGGAATTTTATGAGGATTGAAGGGTTAAATACCAATTTAATTAAAATCTTTAGTGTTGGTCGCGGGATTCACGATTTTATTATATTTAATGTTTAAATTTACAGCAAGCAGCGCCAGTGGAAGCGAAACGTTCCCGCGAATCGTCCGAACCGGGTAGTCCTCTACAAGTGGACGACGATACCGACACGCTCTCCGTCGATACGACTCCACTTCCATCACCTTTGCGTAAGTTTTTACATTACATATGATTAAAAAATAAATTTCTTAATTAAAGTATATAAAAGTTAAATTAAAGTGGGATATATAAGCTCGATGGTTATGTTAATAGCGTCTTAATGCAAACTTTTTGAGCTAGTTACTGTTGAAATTGAAACTTAGGTGGTTCTCAGCAAGTTAGCAATGGTGGTAGACTTTCGCCCGAAGCTCTCGTGTAACTGACGCGGTGTGCTCGAGACAAGGAAGCTTTTCCCGTCACCACTAATCCCAGCCAGCATCAGTACTCTCTACACCACAACAATAGGAAAGGCACCACCGTCGTTAATACGAAGCATGTTTCGCCTCTACAAAAGGTATCTTAGGTGAAATATACTGCGGTGGTTGACCGTAGAGGTCAGGGTCAAGTCAGGGTGGTGGTTTTCAAAATAGGTAGATGTGTATGAATGGGTCCTTAGATGGTTTAGATTCATATTTGGAAGTGGCTTTGTTGTCGAGATCTAGAAATCACCCGTGCGAAGCCGGTGTGGCCTAGACTTTAATATAATGGAGTTCCGTAAAGTAACGCCTGATTGTGTTAATGAAGCGCAAATACTACAAGTGAAATTGTTTGCCCGAAGCATACACGAACGTGCGGTCGGGGTGGAGCGGGGTGCGCAGCGCGCGCGGCTCGCGGCGCGGCCGGCCGCGCGGTTCTCGCCACGCGCTCTCGCGCCGCCCCCCCCGCGCCCGCTTCCACCCCCGCCGCCCACTCGCCCGCTAGCTCGCGCCCGGCCTCACCCGCCGCGCCCGCCTCCCCCGCCGACACCGTGTCCGCACTCGCCGCAGGTAACATACCGTGCCCAGTTTATTTTCTACAATCCTTAAACTTAAGGACGCGTTTACAAAATTAATAGGTATATAATCAAACACACGCGTCACACACACAAGTGTACACACGGTTGGCTGCGGGAATCGTAGTCAAATAAAATTATTTTAATAATTTGAAAGATTGAATTTGTTTTTCATTTCTTATACCTCAAAAATATATTAGGATACGAAATACGAATACCTACTCTAGAGACTGCTTTGCACTGGGAGCCCTCTGCTGGCACTGAGAAGTTAGCTGTGGACTTTGGGCTGGTTTTGTCAGTTATGATAAGACCTTACCTTCGGACTTGATGGTGTGATCTGAGAGTGTACTTTAACCTATCACTCACTGCGCCCGCCATAACAAAAAACAGCTTTGTACCGAGGCGTCCGTCGTCACCTCAGCTGGCGGCACTTGTTTTAAATATTTATGTTTCTCACGACCTTTCATTTATGTTTAAAGAGGTTTTAGTTACAGTTATTTAAAGCCGATAAGATTTCCGATAAGTAGAAACAATAACCATAACATATAAATGTTTATTTTATTTTGTACAGCTCTTTGTTTCTAACGGATCTTGATAAAATGTACTTACTGACGATAAATTTTATTTTATAAATGAAATATCGTAAGTTTTTATTTTATTTTTATGTCCTTACAATCAATACAACATATTCTTCCTAAATGAACCGAAATTATGCATGTAATAATTAAAATAATTCTACTTTTTCACTTGCAAACATTTGCTAAAAATTCGACTATAGACAGTTTGCGCGCGCTTACTAAACTCATTTTCAAAACCTTTTTGTGTATATATTTTATATCGTGAAAGCAATGAAAAGCATGAAAGCAGGTAAGGCAGCTGGATATGATAGAGTATCACTCGAGATGCTAAGGGCTGGAGAGGGAGTGGTGGCAGGCCTGCTGTACACCTTGTTTAATTTATGTTGGGAATTAAAACGGGTACCGGATGACTGGTGTAAAGCAGTTATAGTACCAATATATAAAGGAAAAGGGTCACAGCAGGACTGCAAAAACTACCGCGGTATCAGCTTGCTTAGTATTGTGGGTAAACTGTATGCTAAGGTGTTAATTGAAAGAGTTATGAAAGAAACTGATGGAAAAATTTGGGATGTGCAAGCGGGTTTTAGAAAGGGAATGGGGTGCACAGATCAAGTCTTTTCCATGCGCATGATTGCGGAGAAGTTTTTGGCCAAAAACCAGAAAGTTTTTTGTGCGTTCATGGACTTGGAAAAGGCTTATGACAGAGTGGACAGGAATGTGTTATGGCAAACACTGAACTCATATGGGTTGAGCGCTGGTTTGATACAGGCATTAGGATCTCTTTATAGGGACTCTAGTGCTTGTGTCAGGATCAATGGGGTCTACTCGGACTGGTTTGGCATCCAAAAAGGTGTCAGACAGGGCTGTGTAGCTTCCCCTTGGCTGTTCAACCTATTTATGGACCGGTGTTTGCAAACTTTGAAAGATGAAGAATGTGGTTTAAGAATGGGCGAGTTAACCGTCAAATGCCTTTTGTATGCCGATGATCAAGTCATATTTGCGTCATCAGCGGCTGAGTTGCAAATGATGGTTACATTAATGAACTGGGAATTAAAAGAAAGGGGAATGAAAGTGAACGCAAGTAAGACGAAAGTGATGGTTTTTGAAAGAGAAGAAAGCAAAACGGTATGTGAAATAAGAATAGAAGGAGAGTTAATTGAGCAAGTGGATGAGTTTGTGTATTTGGGATGTGTATTTAGCAGGGATGGTAGATATGATAGGGATATAGAACGACGAGTAAATGCAGGGAATAGAGTGAATGGGGCACTACGCCCTATTATGAAGAACCAGAATGTGTCAAAACAGGCACGTATGGTAATTCATAATGTTGTGTTAGTCCCTACGTTAATGTATGGTAGTGAAAGCTGGGTGTGGCAGAAGAAGCACGAAAGTAGAATAAATGCTGTAGAAATGCGTTCTTTAAGAAATATGCTAGGGTTTAATCTGAATGACAGGGTGAGAAATTGCGTGATAAGAGATAAATGTGGTATGCAAGATGATGTTGTGACCAGGATTAAGAAAGGAATGCTTCGGTGGTTTGGTCACGTAGAAAGAATGAATGATGAAAGAGTGACAAAGCAAATTTATATGGCAGATGTGAACGGCCGAGTCGGGAAGGGACGCCCTAGAAAAAAGTTTGTCGACCGTACGTTAGAAGTACCCTTAACTGACGAGCATGTATGCGTAGATATATGGATGTAAAGGAGGCGAAAGAGGTATGTCAGGATCGTGCCAAATGGAAGTCCGTAATCTCTGCCTACCTCTCTGAGTGACAGGCGTGAGTGTTTATATTATATATATATTTTATATCGTCTTCCTTTATTTTTCTTATACAATCATATAGATATAACATTTAGCAATTACTAGTAAAAGTATTTACTATGGTATTCCAATAAGAAATATACTATTATTATCTTATTAGAAATCTTGACCGTTACGAATTGTTCGCGTAGAGGTTTTTTATTTCTACTTTTTTATCAATTGGAACATAAAAAGTTACGTGTTGTAACTTAAATCATTCAAAAACATTACGTAGTAAAGATAAATAACATTACTTACAGTTTTTTTGAAAGAAAATCCAACTAAAATCACAATCACAAAACTTCAACGATTACACAACCAACCGCACCGACACGCAAAAGCGAATGGCTGTTATATTTGATGATGTCTATGTACCCGAGTGAATATAATGCTACAGAATATTCTTTAGTTCGTTCAGAATCGAATGAAATAGTGTTCAATCGAAAATATACTGTATTTTTATATCAATTAATGACGAAAATAGCAGCACGTAATGCGGACATGTATACATGTCCTCTGTACTTAGCGGTCACAAAACTTGGACCTGTCAACATGTCCACGGTATCTTAGGGGTTGACCGCTATTGAAACGCCTCACTTATAATATTTTGTGTATGTACAGCGATCTTTTTCAGCATGAGCCGCTGCAAACAGGCGAAACAGTATCCCCTCACGACGGCGGCCCGAGCGCGGACTGTGATTTTATCGAAATCCTTGTACAATAAATCAAAACAAGCCAAGAAATTTTAAAATATGTTGATAATATTTCAAAAGATGTACCTAAACTCGAGTCGTTATCGTTAATTTTGTGAATATCATTTTTACACTATAAAAAAGCCATTATTTTCAACAAAAGAGTCTCTACCATTTGAATATGAAGAAACCAATCTAATACATGGTAGTTTTTGATTTGGTTTAGTTTTGTCGCAAAAAATACCAAAAAAGAGCATAATTTTGCTTGATTTGCAAATACGTCCTTAATAGAATGATGTGATACTGCAATTACTGTTAATAGGAACCTAAATTATTTAGTGACGACATATTTCAATGTTAAGTAACTTAAAATTCATTTCGTTCATTTTATAGTTTTATTTTAGCGATTGTAAAAACATCGAGTTGTCTAACCCGCCTGGGGAAATTGAATATTAAATGCAGCGTCAGAAGTGTAATAACGCATTGAATATTCTAATAACTTTAAACACGACTATAGAACTGTTATAATATTGATATGTTAGAGTAGATAGGTTGGGTTAGAACTTCCAGTTTTTTGTATTGTAGTCGATTTGGCATACATTTATTGAAAGATAAAGCGAGTAAAACTCGCCCTTATAGTTCTAATTTACGAGCATTATAAGTGGCAGAATATCATTGGTTTGTAGATTTAGATTGTTTTGTGTCAATGTTTTGTGAATCTATTTTCTTTTATTGATTGGTCATCATATCATTATTAGGCAATCAACGAAGTACATCATGTGCCATTGAGGTTGACATATTATACCGTTTTTCCGCACCCGAAAAGCAACAGTTAGTGTTATTGTACAAATTGTAATCTTTGACTAGGATTTTCAAATTCAAAGGAATTTGAATTAGTTCCGGTGTGGATTTAGATCAAAGACCTACGACTTAACCACTATTGGCAGCCGTAGTTATATTACTGTATTGTATAATAAATATTGTTTATACCTTACAATGATTACCTATGGCTGCGGACATGACCTTCACATATCATCTCCTATCAGGTTGAAGTATTGTGTTGCAAGGTATTGATAAGGTTAAGCACTTCCTCCAAACCAGTAAGATTTCCATTACATGAAAGATTCAAATGAGTGTATTATAGTGTGTATTATTATACATTGCAACAATGCAGGTGCAGCGCTGCTGCAATCGGACGCGCCGCTGGAAGCCCTGGAGATGCGCAGCCCGGTAGAGGGGCGCGGGCGCCGCGGGCCGGGCAGGCCGCGCTTGCGAGCTGCCGCGCCCCGTGCACCCTCCCGCCGCCCGCGCCGCCCCCCGCGAGCCCCTCCTCGTGCCGCTCGCGCCGCCGCCGTAACGCCCGCAGGTACACACACACGCACACGCATGCACGCACACACACGCACACACAACGTTTTTTTACGCATTACCACATCAAAGATGTTGTCTAAGTTAAAAATGTGTTAAGTGTCTAAGTTAAAAAACAAACTTCATGAATGACTTTTACATAATTGTTTCTATATTGTTAATGAGTATCTTGATCACAAAAATCAAAACAATTTACATATTTAAATATCTGTATCTCAAATGCTTGAATTTTTTGCTGTGAGTTTATAAAGGACTTCGATAGTTATAGAATAATTATTAGTTAGTTATTTTTACTGTTGTTTACATATGAACATTTTGATATTTGTAAACGATTGAGTGACATTGGTTTAGTATAATTAATATTTTGATATTTATTTTATTATCAATTGGACATTTTTATATTACATTAATAAGTTAAATTCATCAATAATTGAAAAAAAAATTGTTATATCTATTTAGTCAAAATTTACACACCTCGATAAGGCAGAATGTATAGGAACTTTTATGTGTTAATAATACTCTTGTAATATCTACCTACATTCTATGCAAGTAACTAATTATGAATTAAAAGGAAAAAAAGCTACCCCTAATTTAACTTTTTATACATAGTTTGTAAGCAAGGTTGATGGACCGTACAAACTACCGTAGATCGTAAAATTATATTATACGGTTTTACACTGTAAATTAAATCAGGTATTGTGCACTTCAAAAATGTACATTTGTCGTAATTTTGTAAATTAATCTATGTAAGATTTTTGAATCAAAAAATTAAGATTTATGTTTTTGTAATTGAAACTATATCTAAAATATTTCATCAAAGATAAATCATACGTTAAAATTTATCACTTAAATTTGTTAAAAGAAAAGAGATTTTAGTGATGAAAATATAGAAAAATTTCTATATTATATATCACAATTATCATGGCATGAAGTCTACGCGGAATCAGACGTAAATAAATCATTTAGTATTTTTCATCAAGAACTTACATTGTATTATGAATTATGTTTTCCCTACCATAAATCTAAAATAACTACAAACAGTCGATCTCCTGCATGGATCACTAAAGGCCTGAGAAAAGCCAGTGCCATTAAAAGACAGTTAAGGTTTTCATATTATAAATTTAAGAAACAAGATACATTGGAAAAATATAATATTTATGGGAAAATATTAAAGAAATGCATAATATGGTCGAAAAAAAATATTAACAGAAAACATCTTAAGCGGGCAAAAAAATAAAGGAAAAGCCACTTGGAACATAATAAAAGATAAAAATAATAGTATCAACTCGATTAACAGTGTGAAATCAATACAAAACGACGGAAATATTATTCATAATCCTACCCAAATAACAACGTTTTTTAATGACTTTTTTATTAATATTAGTAATGGAAATAATTTACATGCGCCAAACGAACAATATCAAAAAATATCAATAAATGTTAATGATAAATCAATATTCTTGATACCTACTTCAGAGCTTGAAATCATAAATATAATTAAATCATTAAATAATACCAAAGCTGTGGGGTATGACTCTATATCTACAGAAATAATTAAAGCAAGTGCTCGTGTCATTGCCCCCATTCTTAACCATATAATCACAAATTCCTTGATCCAAGGAATATTTCCAGATAAATTAAAACACTCTATTATTAAACCATTGTACAAGAAAGGTGATAGAAAAGAACCTAATAACTATCGTCCTATTACGCTTGTACCTATTATATCAAAAATTTTTGAAAGGGTTTTTTACAACAGGTTAATTAAATTCCTTAATAAACATAATATTATTAAAAAAGAACAGAATGGTTTTCAACACAATAAATCAACTTCTTTAGCAGCATTCTCTCTTGTAAAAAATATAACTGGATACATTGATGAGAAAATTCCGGTGGTAGCCATATTCTTTGATATGAGTAAAGCTTTTGATTTTGTAGACCATGGGATTTTGCTCACCAAATGTGAAAAATATGGCATTAGAGGTGTAGCTTTAGACTGGATAAAAAGTTTTCTAATCAATCGTAAACAATATGTTGAAATCACTACTTTAAATGAAAGACATGAACGCAGTGTGCACAGATCTCCATCCAGGGTCAATAAACATGGAGTTCCACAAGGGAGCGTACTAGGCCCCTTATTATTCTTACTGTACATTAATGACCTACCAGATTCAATAAACTGTCAAAGTGTTCTATTCGCAGACGACATATCTATAATAGTGCCATATAAGGATCAAGATACATCTCACGAAATTAAAATAAGTAAAGAGGTACAATCTGTATTAAGATGGCTAAAAGCAAACAAATTAAATGTAAATTTGTCAAAAACAAAATTCATAAAATTTTGTACGAATAAAAGTAAACGCCCTGATAATAATAATAACATAAAAATAGAAAATGATAGTATAGAAGAAGCTGACAGCATAAAATTTCTGGGTATAACTTTGGACAGATTTTGTAATTGGAAACAACATGTAAATGATGCTTGTTTCAAACTAAATAGATTTTCCTATGCCCTTAGAAAGCTTCGGACTGTATCAGATGAAAAGACTGCAGGTATAGCGTATAAAGGCTATGTAGAATCAATCCTTAGATATGGGTTAATAATATGGGGGAATTCTACTGATGTTGGTCAAGCATTCATTGCACAAAAGAAATGTTTAAGAGCTATTTGTGGAGCAAGTCCACTTGACTCCTGTAAACCTTTATTTAAAAAACTTAATTTACTGACATTAACCTGCATGTATGTTCTTGAGGTATCAGTCTTTGTAAGGAAGTATAAGGATTTTTTTTAAATTCAAGGGGGATCATTTTAGTAAATACAGACCAAGAGATCCAACTAAAATAATGATTCCATTTTGTAGAAAGCCTTAAATAAACTGAATGTATATCATATGTGCATATCAGTTTTTAATAAACTGCCTAGGAGTCTACGGGAACTTCCAATAAAATATTTTAAAAGTAAGTTAAGAAAATGGCTAGTGAATAAGTGTTTTTATACGATACAAGAGTTCATGCAACATAAAACTAATGTATATGATTATTTGTAATTTTAAATAAAATGTAATATAATAAAAAATATAATATAATAATAATAATATATAATAATAATAACATTTTCTATATAATTTATGATAAATAATAACATAACTTGACATTTTTGTAAGTAACATAATAGTATTTTAATTGTTTTATGTAATTATAAATATTTGCATGCCTATTAAAGGCAGAATATAGCTTGAACTATGCACCACTGTTAAATCTGGTACCACCTGTATTCTGTGCAAATAAATAAATGTTTCAAATATATAAATAGGTTGAAAATCCATAAAATAAGAATTAGTCTGCTAAGTCGATGTGGATTAATTTTTAATTTAATTTTTTTGTTTGTTTTACAGATACCATCGGTTCGCGATGGATGATAGTGTGTATGGACAAAGTTAGACAGAATGGTTAACCTGTGACCCCACCAATAGTGCAATTATTTTTATAATAAAATATTATTACCAAACTTATCACATACCAGCGAATGTACATACAAATAAGGTTTTAAATTCTTATAAAGTAATACCAAGCAAAGTTTTAAAAACTTTGGAGTACTTATTGTACGTGGCTTACAAAAAAGAAAGTAGTAGTCAATTGTTGACTTTAACATTGTAAATATTATAGGTGTGAAATGACATGAAATAATATTACACAATTTTAACTTAATGGGAGGCTGTTGTTAAAATAAGAAAAGCAAGGCTATCATTTTTTTGTTAAATAGATATCGGACTGACAATTATCGTTTGGATGTTGTGGACCTTCTAAAATCAATTATTAAATTCATTATTACTTGTTTTAGGAAAGTACCTACGATGCGACTTACATTTGAAATTATGCAATCAAATATCTGTACATAATTATTTGGTATGGTATAGAAGGCGTCAAACTCGTCTCGTGGATCTATGAGTATATTAAGAGGCGACAGTGAAAAATGCTAAAAATTTCTCATGGCTTGCGGATTGATGGCGGTGACGTCAGCCAGGCGTAGGCATGACTCTTATAATAAATGCGACCTAATTTGGACAGGCTCATTTCTAGCAGTGGACTGTTAGAGTTAAAAAAAAGGATTATATTTTGTGGTTCAAGCATACTTTGTGAAGGCCTATGTTCAACATCGGACTTGTCCTGGACTATAATAAATAGACGGAAATAGCTTATTTTTTCCTAATATTACCTACCCTAAAACTAATTATTTTGATATTAAGGGAAATGTTAAAAATTTCGATCAACGGGATTTAGCTTAGCGAGTATTTCGAGTTCAGAGCGCGTAAGCGATTCGTGTCGAAAACTTCATGTGGTTTTTCCAAGAGCGACATCCGTAACGATGTGAGCAGATTATATGAAAAAAATTACGGTTTTAGAAAGATGAAGTCTTGATTTAGTGCACTACAAACAATATCATAATTTTTAATGATGGTTTTTAGAGCGAAGACAATCCCTCCATTTTAGGTCGAATATAACCATTATTATAAGCTAATACTTATTTAAGCTAATACTTTATTACGAATAACGAAATGATGCGATTTAATATTAATAAACAAGACTATATAATTTCCAAAAATGTCCACTTCATTGTCCTTTTTTTCGTGTATATATATCAAAAAAAAAATCGCTCGTTTTATTTTGGTAAATATTTTGTATGATTATTTTAACCTTTGACTAACGACCAGGCCTATTTGTCGCATTAACACCGAAGTGACGTCTGAGGAACGTAATATAGTTTAAATTTTATGTACCTTTTGCCTTTATTTATGAGATCACAATATTTCCTTAATTAGTTTTAGGAACTTACTTCACTCCTTCTTTTTCTATAATTGTTTATAAAAATCAACTTAAAAACTCAGAAAATATCATGTATAAACATTTATCAAAATATGATACAATTTAAAACTAATAACTGAATCAATACAAAAAATACAGCACCTCAATCCAACCGATGGTCACCGGGATAATTCGCAGTCACTACATACTTTTATACAACAAGTAAGGCACAAGGGTTTATTACAATTATGACAAGAATATTTTGTAAGTCCTTATAGACGACTAGGATACCTGTGTAATATATAGGAAAGACCTGTATATTGCAGCTACAACTATAGAACAGCTGGAATTGGGACCGGGTCATTTGCAGGCGTGTACCACAGGCGGAGTTTGAGGCATGTCGTGTCTCCAACGGAAGATAATGGATTTCTTTTTCTTACTGAGGCTTATGTACTAATAGGTTCCACGGTAATTCTATTCGTCCGTAAAATATAGTGAAATATTACTATATTATATTTTACTATTATGGAGAATTTTATTAAATGTTGTTTTATAAAATTTAAATGTGCTTATAAAATTATAAATGTAAATAAATATTTTTAGAGATACTCACAGAATCGAAACGCCTTGCTTTTCTTATTTCAAACCCATGTATATATATTTGATGTGATTATTATATGCTTGACAAGATTTTTTTAAATAAATTGAATAAGTGACAATTTTGTAGTTTTTATTTACAAATATAAAATTTTCCTACATGTCTGAGTGAAATTGATATTACCTCAAATAGGTCAGTAAAATATGTGAATTTTTCGTAAGATACGTTTTATACATAACGTCACATCTGTAATCTATAATTAGGGGTAGAATCTAGATAGTAGCAAGCTAGTAGTACCACATTTAAACATAAACCTTTTTTCCCCATCGGTTGTCGGTTCTTTTTGTCGTTGAGCTAAGTCAGGTACTCTGGTTTTACTGCGAATAACCTTATTTCTATCTAGCTTATCACGCCGGAAAACCCCGAGCACAGCATCAGCAGTGAAGGACCACGTCCTAGAACTATAAGTCATCATTGGCAACACGTTAGTTGTACAATCTCGTTTTAAAGTTTTGAGGTATACCTGACGAGAAGATGTGTCGTAATCTCCCAAACGCTATCCCGCCCTGAGTTTAATCCATCGATTGATCTCTTGGTCGAAGTTGAACTTAACCTAGTCTGACTGTGACGGGTAAGAATACCCACTACCCCATATCTTCCCGTGGGTGTCGTAAGAGGCGACAGAGGGAGACAGGGGGGAGATGGGCAGCAGCATCTTTGTGATAACAATCAAAAGCAATAAAAACTGCGGTCGTCAATCCGCTCGCCAAGCGTGGCAACTATGGCAATTTAACCCCTATGAGCAATGACACAAATAAACGGCCCCAGTCTTCGGCGGCCCCGGTATTCCTGGCTACGGTAGCTGCCATGGTAAGGGTGGGGCAGAAGATGCTAAGAGAATCTCCGGCGGAGGCTCGGCTGCCACCTAAAAAGAATCGACCTGTCAACGACAGGAGATAGACAAGTTGCGCTGAAATAATATAGGATTATCTGAGGACCGAAGAGAGTGGGGGATACGGTAATTCTCGAATCAAGCAACTTGTTCTATCACCGGGAGGGTGACCATCTGTCCCAAGGAGGTGTCGGATTTATTGTCCACAAGTCTCTCGTTAACAACGTAAAGATTGGAGAAGTATGTCGACTAGGGTTGCGTACCTTTTACTCAGAATCACCAAACGGTATTCGCTGAAGGTCATACAGTTTTACGCACCAACTTTGGCACATCCCGATGAGGAGGTGGAGGAAATGTATGAGCATTTCTCTAGAGCAAGGCATTACCTTTTAATCAGAATCCCCAACCGGATTCGCTGAAAGTCATACAGGTTTACGCACCAACCTAAGGATATCTCGAGAGCCATGCATTCCTTCAAAATCTATTATACGGTGTTAATGGAAGACTTCAACGCAAAACTAGGCACAAGAGAGAACGGTGAGCTGAAAGTAGGAAAATTCGGAATAGGGCAACGAAACCCAAAGAGCCAGCAGCTGGCCGACTATGGAGAAAGAGGGACTCTTTATGATGAACTCTTTCTTCCAAAAGCGGCCCCACAGAAAGTAGACCTGGTCGAGCTCCGACGGTGCGACAAAAACTGCGATTGACTTCATTATGACGACCAGACGACAACTGTGTTTAGTGCTGTTTCAGTGATCGCAAGTGTGAAAACTGGCAGCGATGAGAGGCACACTGAACATAAACGTGAAGTTGGAGAGATCGCGTCTACTAAAGTCAACGCTCCGTTCACTTTGTGCTCTAATTCAAAGGACCGAAAACTTTCAGCTCGAGTTACAAAACCGTTTTCAGTGCCTAAAAGACTGCAATGAAGTGAACGATATAAATGAAAAGCTTGTGGAAGCTGTCCATGCGATCGGAGCTAAGTTCTGTAAGACCCGTCGCAGAAGAACACAAAAACGGGAGATGAAGCTGCAGTCAGAAGCTGCTTCAGCAGATTTGACAGCATACAGCATACGCAACTTCAATACAGCTCGTATTGAAGAAGCGATTGATCTGAACAGACAGATCTCCAAATGCATACGGCGAGACTTACGCAACTTCAATACAGCTCGTATTGAAGAAGCGATTGAGTGGAACCAGGGCTCCAAAGTCTTTGTCAGAGATCTGTCTGCCAGAATGAGCCAACTGACGAAGCTGAAGATCGAATGTGGCAGCATTGTTTTCGGGACACCTGAGATTTCGATTGAGATTGAGAGGTTGTATGGGCAGCTGTACTCATTATCTTTGGGGCCACACGCAAGTGTGAATAACGACACAAGAGCAAGTCTTATACGACACTATTGATGATGATATCGCGGACGTCAGTCTGAGCGAGATTAGAATGGCTCTCCAGCACCTTAAAAACGGCAAGTCCCTGGGCAAGGATGGAATTACAGCGGAGCTTCTGAAAGCGGGTAGAAAACTGATACTTAAAGTCCTTCAGAAGTTCTTCAATTCCGTCCCCCATGGTGGCACTACTCCGGAAGCATGGAACAGAAGTGCGGTGGTCTTGTTCTTCAAGAAGAATAACTACAGACTGAGTTCCCTTCTGAGCCGCGTTTACATGCTGTTTGATTGTACAAACAGTGCGTGTTGCCAGTAATGACCAATGGATCTGAGACCTGGTCCTTCACTGCTGGCCGTATGAAGAAGGAGCAGCCTTGCAAAGCACTCCCCCTCCCGGGACATCAACAAGTCGAGTGGGCCTGACGGAATCCCCCTAATTGTGCTAAGGACGTGTGCTCCAGAGTTGGCACCGGTTCTTACGCGTCTTTTCCGGTGTCCCTAGGCGTAGTCCCAAAATCATGGAAGATGGCTTTCGTCCACGCGATCCCTAAAAAATGCGATCGCTCAGATCCGTCAAACTATAGGCCTATCGCCATCACCTCCTTGTTCTCCAAAATAATGGAATCCATTATAAACTGCCAGCTCATGGGATACCTTGAGGATCACAAGCTGATTAGTGACCGCCAATACGGTTTTCGTTGGGGTCGATCAGCTAGTGATCTTCTGGTCTACCTGACTAATCGATGGGCGGGTGCGGTAGAGTCCAAGGGGGAGGCATTGGCCGTTAGTTTGGACATTGCGAAGGCCTTCGATCGGGTTTGGCACAAAGCGCTTCTTTCGAAGCTCCCTTCCTATGGGCTTCCCGAGAAATTGTGCAATTGGATCGCCAGCTTTCTTGCAGATTGGAGCATCAAGGTCGTTGTAGACGGTGCATGCTCCGATTACAAGCCTATTAATGTTTGCGTTCCACAAGGCTGCATGCTATCACCAACGCTGTTTCTTGTGCATATCAATGATATGTTACAAACCGGTAACATAATGGCGGGAAAATTTGCAAATTAGCAAATTTTTTGCTATATTGCAAATTTTGCTATATTTTCACTTTGAGACAATATTTATGGATAAAACTTACAGGAATTCTTGTTAAATGGATAAACTATCAAATAAAATTATTTTTGGTTGCTAGTAGAAATTATAATAAAATTCATAAATTACCCTTTATAGCATAGTAGTAGTATATACTTCACTTTTAGTGCCAAAATTACTACTAATTTGAATTCTACACTTTTGTTTTTGGAGAAATTTATATGAAAATGTTTGAAAATATGTCTTCAAAATATTAAAATATAAAAAAAAAATTATAATAATAATATTTATCTGTATGACATTTCGAACAATATTTCAAAAGTATTTTTGTGTGAATTTGAAATAAATACAACGTCAAGTTATTTGAAATATGTAAGAAAACTATTTTTACTTACATTTTACACTAAAAATAAATGAGAATTGTAAAAATAACACATTTATGACCCAACCGCCAAAATGGGCCTTCCGTATTTCGAAGTACTTTTGGCAATTTACTTTTTCACTTTTTATACCACAAATTATATATCTACGTGTTTACTATATTACAAGGAATATAAAAAAAGTACAATACTTTCGTTTTTCGGCCAGACACAAATATAAAATTCTATAAAAAAAGACGGAGCACCTTCAACAAAGCGACACGTGGAACGCCGAAAGTTCAGAGTGATTTCTTTTTTTTTTTCTAAGAAACATTGCCAGGTTATGGTTTAAAATAAAAGAGCATATCTTTGTCTTTGATACTATTATCTATTGCATAATGTCTTTGGTTTTGTTTAAATTAAAAAAAATCTTTTTCAAAGGGTAGTACTTGTGGTACACATGTGTATCTCGATCGAGCGAGCGTAGGTGTTTTATGTCTGATACACATGTGTCGCCTGATCGACGCTACAGGTTTGCTATGCGGATGACAGCGCTGGTGAGGCTTGTACACCGGCCGTGCTAATATTTCTATGGAAAACGTCTCCGAGTACCGTGACAAACTTGTTTCTGAAGTCGAGTCTTTGCAGAACAAAGTCTCGTTTGAAAATTGGAGGCGATTAAGTCTAGTCCAGTTTAACCCTCAGAAGACACAAGTTTGCGCGTCAACCGCTAAAAAGAACCCCTTTGTCGTATCTCCTCAGTTTCAAGACACTCCCTTTGTTGCCTCAGCCAGTATCGGAATTCTCGGCGTCGACATATCGAGTGACGTGCAGTTTCGTAGTCACTTGGAAGAGAAGTTGGCCTTCTTTTTTTGGTCTCTAAAAAGCTTGGCGGGCTCAGTAGAGCGGGACAGTGTTTCATGCCGACACACCGCCTGCAACTTTACATGGCGCAGGTTTGGCCTCATATGGAACACTGTACCTATCTCTGTGCTGGGGCTCCCCGGTGCCAGCTTCTTCCACTTGACCGCATCCAGCGCAGAGCGGCTCGAATCGTCGACGAGCGAGTGCTTTCCGATCGGCTCGATTCACTGGCGCTTACTTTTGCACAACACACTGACGTAAATGACAGTAGCACACGCGACAAGTAGACGTGTATACTGATCTCTCAAACAAAAAAAAAAAAAATAAAATTGCATTTTTAAAATATTAAACTTTTAACACAAGAAAAAGGTAAAATAACGACATCATATAATATAATAGTTATAAAAAAAACATTGTAAAACTTAATTTATAATTGGTAGCTTCACTATAGGTTGTGTGTATTGTATTACTTTTAACTGCTTAGTACTTAATGTTTAATTATAAATACCAATTAGTTATTTTTTTTAAATCTTTAAACGTATTGTGGTTGCAAGCTTTTAATGTGTATTAGATATCTGTGGAAACTTCACTGGTTTTAGGATTGCTTTTATATGTTTATAATGTATTTTTTATTTTACTGTATGTTACCCTTAAAAAGCAAATAAATAAATAAATCTACCACGGGGAGTGCTCTGATCCACCCCATCTAGATGCTTGGCGGTCCACCACTTTACGTTTCACTAGGAGTTTTCTTCCGCGTACGACCGCGATTTTTTCGGACCGATACGACCTAGGGACCTACAAGAAAAGAGCTTACTCCTTTCTAAAGGGCCGGCAACCCACCTGCGATTCCCCTGGTGTGTTCATGGGCAGTGGTAGGCACTTATCATCAGGTGAATCGTATGCTCGTTTGCCACCTTTCCTATAAAAAAAGTGTAGGGCGACGCCCCACTAGATGGAGTGACAACCTGCTAAGACATGCAGGAAGTCGATGGATGCAGGTGGCTCAGGACCGTGCTTTGTGGCATTCACTGGGGGAGGCCGATGTTCAGCAGGGGACTTGCGAAGGGCTGTAATGACGATGATGATGATGAAACATACTCGTCAACAACTTCGAGCTTAGCGCTCTATACAACTACCGCCATGTGTGTGACATAGACGTTACACATGATCTTTCTTTTGTCCATGTTAATCGTAAGATCTATCCATTGGGAGGCACCATTTAGGTTATTGAGCATCGAAAAGACCTAATCTTTCAGCGATTCTGCCATAAGGACTATATCGGCCGCAAATCGAAGATGAGTGATGTAATCGCTATTGATGTTAATACCATTTCTCGTTAGCAACGTTTATATCACAAATTCACTTCTGATCTTAAGCCTCCCCCAAGGAATGCCACAAAACACGGTCCTTTCCACCCCTTAATCTATTTCCTGCATGCCTTGTAAGTTGCACTTCATCTAATGTAGCCGCTCTACAATTCATTCATCATTACGAAGCTGCCATTCGAGAACCTTTCTTTCCTATGTTGCACATCCGGGTTCTACTGCGGATATCTTAATTACGAATTATATCAAGCAGAGATATTCCGAGCATGGTCCACCCTATAGCTCATAGACAGCATTGAGAGACAACGTCAGGTATTGAGAAATACGTGAAGAGAAGTCTCGTAATGTCCCGAATACTATCCAGCCAAGTTTGATCCATTGGTTGATCTCTAAATCGAAGTTGGGCTAACCTATTCTAACAATTTGACCATGTCAAACATACAAGTCAACAACTTCGAGCGTAGTGTTCCAAATAACTACCGACATATGTGTATCATGGACATGAAAATCCTTGTCTTGCCACAGGACACTATTGAAGTCATTGGGCTTAGTCCTAATGTCACTGACCTCTATATATATAGAGGTCAGTGGCTAATGTACTTCCGGAATTCTGTCATAATGACAATATCTTCGGCAAATCGAAGGTGAGTGATGTATTCGCCATATCGTTAGCAATTTACTAGTTTTGAAAAGGTCCAATTCAGCGTTGCCTTTCAGTAAGTAAAAACTGCATTGTTGATGACATTTAATATTCCGATTCCATCTCATAATTCCGTAGTCTTTTTAAAAACTGCGAAAAATGCATAGAAACGTTTGTAACTTGTCTTTTATAGTAGTAAAGGTAAATCAGCTTTATCCTCTTGAATTAAGTATGAGAAAAAATGAGTAATTCAAAAAAGTCACACGTTCATGATTTTAATTCATAAGACGTATTAATCTACATCGCAACAAATTAGCAGAACATGTTCCGTTTAGCTGTAAACAATATATCAGTTGAATTTTAAAATAGAGCGTCCGTTGCTCCCCATGCGCTACCAGTTCTTCGAAACCTTGTCACAGGCACCGTGAAATGCGAATCGGTACCAATTAATTCGTCCTCCGAGAATATGGATGGCCTCCGTGAGTAGAATATTGTTTTTGCGTCACACGGGATTTCTCACTGACAGTTTTCAACGTAAGTCACTTACAAGTATTGCAGATATATCTAAAAGGAAGTTGTGATAGTTTTGTATGAGTGGTTGATAGATCGTGTACATAATATTTAATACAGTGTTCAAAGTTCAATCATATCTAATATACTTGTATGTAGTTTACGTATTAAAAACCTAAATTCCAAATGTGTTTTTATGCCGTGCCGAGTAATTAGTGTGTTGTTTTCATTTAATGCCATGACCACTATAGGTAGGTACCCCGCTACCCCATATCATCGCCGAGAGTGTCATATTATGCCTTTTTAGAGGATAGGTTTCATCTGCTAGTAATACCAAGGGCAACAAAGTATTTGTATTTGGTAAACATTTAGAAATATTTAAAAACCCATTCTCACAATCATATTCACAAAGTCCCCTTATGGTAAGTAAATGCTGCGTCCCATAGACACTGAAATCTTTTCTCGATTAAGAATCAAAATGCATATATTTTATCACCACGGAGGACTAAAATAGAATATCAATAAAAAGCATCTCCGGGTCTCTACACTCATCATACGAAACACAGCATCATTAGGCTGCAATTTTACGCTGGTATTAGAATATAATAGAATAGAATAGATTAGAAGAGAATTGAATAGAACAATTTCTATTCAATATAGATTACAAGTAATTCTTATTGAAAGTCAATTTTTTTACTTTACCACTGGTCCGAAAAAAATCTCTGTCCTGGGAAGAACCAGCAAGAAAACCAGCGGGACTTTTTTTTAAAAAAAATTACAATGTCAATGGTCACAAAATATTTACAAAATTTATTTTAGAAACAGCTTGAAAGCGACCACCTCATTCCCAGGGGTTATTGTCAACTATGTATTCATTTATATCGTAATAACTCTTTTTATACAGTTTTTGTTTAATTAAATATTTAAACTTGGTAATAGAGAAACCTTGTATATTTTCTGAGACTTTGTTGTAATTGCGTATATATTGCCCCAAGAATGAATTACTGATTCTGTGGAGTCGAGAAACTGGTATTCACTAGCTTGTGTTTGTTCCTATTGTTTACAGAGTGTATGTCACTTTTTTTACTAAAACTACCTTTGTTTTTGTGAATATACATCAAATGTTCATAGATATACTAAGAGGCCAATGTTAATATATTTATTTCTTTAAATTTTTCTCTAAGAGACTCTCTCGGTTTAGGGTTGTAAATAGCTCTAATGGCCCTCTTTTGCAAAGCAAAAATAGTTTCTAAATCAGCCGCATTCCCCCCATAGCAAAATCCCATATGACATTATGCTTTGGAAATAACTGAAATAACTAATCTAGCTGTCTCGACACTAATTCCTTGAGAACGTGGTCTTTCCCCGGTCGAGCTGACTCATTCATGCTGTATGTGCGGTTAAATGTGCGAGTTGTGGCTTGACATGCCAATAACACTCTTCTTACGGGCTGGACGCCACATTTTTCGCTGTAGTACACCAACTTTTATGCAAAAAAGGTTCACCAGGCCTATTCGGAGCGGCCTCCTGAGGCTGGCTTTTTATCTATGGTCTCTTGGTTAAACATGGATGCTGAGGGAGATGCACCACTTAAAGTGGTTGTGGTAGGAATACTGCAAGTGAAGAGTATCGGTAATACTCCACGACATAAACTTGGTTCGAGCTATAAGAGATCCACCACTAGCGTCGGAAATGTTAATGTTTCTGAATGCCTGAAATAGGCTGCTGGTAAGCAGCAGATGTCGCTGTGCTGTAAACAACTTCTGTACTTAAAAGTGGCATTTTAAATATGCTAGTATGTTAGTTTTAGTGAAAACTGAAACCAGGGTTGTAAATGGCGATTGTGTAATTATTAGAGAAGAATTTAAATAAATTTCTGACACCAAAATGAGGGAGGTCCCGTCACGGGTCGTCAGTGAACATTCTCATTAGCTTTATTAGGTGTGAGTTAGGGTGGAACGGTTACGCGGTTTGGTTTAGAGACATTGTTTTTTAAATTTACTTCATATCCTACCCTTTTTTATTCCACCTATACTTTTTGAAACAGTTGCTTAGCAAATCCTTCGACAAAATGATCATGTGATGTACTCAATGAAATCTTTAAGCAAAATAAATTGCATATAATTCTGTAATGGAATGATATAAAATAAATATCTCTCATAGATTTGTTTCAGTGACTTGACCCAAATGGCTCGTAATGTACTTTATAATCAGGTCTGGTGAAATTACCTAAATAGAAAACATGTATTTTTTTGTAAAAACATACAACTGAAATAATATTTTATTGCTATACCCACAAAACACAAGAAGACTACGATACTTGTTTAGAAGTATATATATATATATATATATATATATATATACATACATATTATTATGTTCGTGCTTAGTATGCGCTGGCACATGTAGAGGCGCCCATATTCACTTCGACACCACGAACGCGTGTTTCCGCATTTCATTGATGTAATTTCAGTAATTTGATTAATCGTTGCTTTAATTACTGTATAATTATTTCCTCTCTTGTTTCTTTCTTTATGGTAGTTATTTGTAAGTCAGACGTTGTCTTTTTTATAGTATTTTTCTCACCTGCATTTAATTAAAAAAGGCATTGATATGCCTTCAATTAGCCGTAAAACGCCCGTAAAACTATTGTTTCGTTGCATTGTTAACTTTACTATAAGGAATTTGTTGATTGAATTTAGTGCAACACTATGTTTTATTTATTTTTCATTGTTATAATTATTTTTGATTGTATAAAGCTTATCGCCATATTAATATTTTTAAGAACAAATGGAAAATGTATCAAATTAAATCAATTTAATTAAGCTAAAATCCTTCCTAATAAAAATGCTTCTTTCCCATTGAGGAATGCCTAAAGTGACCTAATAGATTAACAAGTAGATTACAAACTTACAAATTTGTATATACATTTTTATTACTTTATTAGTTTTAGAACATCTATTACTGAATTAAAACTAGTTTTACGGATTTTATCGCGTTTATGTTACTTTTAATTACTTTTATTTTTAATTCCCGACGTTTCGGGCGCTTTCCAGCACCCATGGTCACGGGGGACTGAGATCACTGACGTCCCGATGTCATTGTTAAACCCGGAGTACCTTTAGCTTTTTTAATTATTGTTTATGGTCCGATCTATGCAAAATGAACTGACTATGTCCTGATGTCTTGCAGTGATATGCTTGGGTTTAGTTTTAATTTTATTGATTATAGGATCCCAAGCAGGTGGTAGTACCCAGCCTCCTTCTCTATTGAAATTAGGATGTTTTTTAATTTCAATAGCCTCACGTATCATCCTTGGTAGGAATCGGTATTCTTTCGCGAGGATTTGTGGTCTATCAAATCTGATATAATGGTTGGGGCTGTCTTGGATATGATCGCAAACTGCAGACTACCCGGAACGTAGATGCTTCACATCAGCTATATGTTCTTTTACGCGGGTTCTAATTGATCTTTTTGTTTGTCCTATATAAGAGAGACCACATTCACAATCAAGCTTACCCTGCATCTTGTAGAGGAATATGACACTTGACTGATGGTAGGAACTGACTAATCTTCTTCGGCGGCTTGTAGAATGTTCTAATAGAAGCTCGCTTCAAGATGTAGCCAATCTTGTCTGTGACACCTCTGACATATAGTAGTACAGCAGGCACACGCTCGACTGTAGCCGGCTTCACTCGGTCACTGTGACGTAGGCGCGGGACCCGAAGCTTGTTGTCGTGCAGAACTTGCTTGACGTGCTGAAGCTCGGCGGCCAGGTGTTTGCTGTCACAGATCCCTCGTGCTCTCTGTAACAAAGATTTACCCACGGTAGCTAACTGTGAAGGATGGTGGTGAGATTCACCGTTTAAATATCGGTTTGTATGGGTCTTTTTCCTATACACAGTGTGACCAATGGTGTTGTTAGGATTTCGGATGACTAATACATCTAGGAAAGGTAGGGAATTATTTGCCTCTAACTCCATAGTAAATTGAATTTTAGAGTTTATGGAATTAAGATTTTCTAAAAATGCAGTTACTTTGTCTGATGGTAAAATTGTGAAAGTATCGTCTACGTACCGCTTGTAGGTCCTTGGTGTAACAGGTGCAGTAAGGAGGGCTTTCTCCTCAAAGTCTTCCATGAATATATCGGCGACAATGGGAGATACAGGTGAGCCCATCGCAACACCATCTACTTGTTTGTAAAACTCTTCCTTCTACAATAGATAGCCAGATGTAAGGCAATGTCTGAGTAATACTGCATATTCTGCTGGCATGTTATTTTCCTCTAGTTTCCTAGTTATAATTGAGATGCAGTCTTCAACAGGTAGGCATGTAAATAGAGACTGAAGATCAAAACTGACCATGGTTTCATTGTCATATAAGAAATCATTATCTATTACTGAAATTAATACGGCGAAATCAAAAATAAATAACTCATTTTAAATATTGAAATTTTTATATGCTAACACAATATTACTTTATAATTAAGTATCTTATTATATAAATCTTCATAGCCCAAAAAATTAATTGCCTGCAAAAGACAGTTGAGTTCCTTACCGTTCCGTACCTTTTGTTAATATAGGATCATGTTTTGTTAATATGGTAATAGAGACCGGATTATATGTATTGGCATATTTTTCCCCTTTTTAGCGATAGTTGCATATTATAGGAAATTTTTTGAAATCGTGCGTATTTCGCCCGATCTTCATCTTGTTCCAATGTCTAACACCAAAGACTATGACCGAGTTATGAAGAAAATTCGTCTTATGGACTCCTCGTTGCCAGAGTTATTCCCGAGTAAACTTAATGAAAAGTTTCAAAAAATACTGAGCAATTTAACCCAGGATTCGAATCCTTATGCCAAATTGATAGCTTCATCAACGGGGTGGGTGAAATTTTGCCCGGCACAATAAGTCTAAACATGGCACCCAATTCTGCCCAGTCACCTCAGTGGACGTAGAACGGTCCTTTTCCGCCATCGATCACTAATGTTCTTTATTAGTGATCGATGTTTTCCGCTTACAAAAATGTATGAGATCGAATAGTATACAGAATTTGTCTACAGAACATTTTGGAACTGTAGGTACTTATTCCCTAACATTTTTAAAGGTAAATTGTTTTGTACTTGATATTTTCGCAAATACGATTGTTATCGTTGGGAAATAATAGCTTTTAAAAATAAAAACATTTACAACAAGGTCATTTTTGTAGATTTTCGTGCATATTTTAGCTATTTTCTTCCATATTTGCATGCATATTTTGGGCTTTTATGTTGCATATAATCCGGTCTTTATTAATAAATGTTTTGAGTTTTACTTCTGAGTTCTGAGTTTCAGGCGGCAGAAACCCACGCTGTATCACTGATAAAATGGCGTAAAATCTCTTGATGACCTTGAATCTATGTTGCCAAGTTAAATATTGCATAAAACTGTCTTTAGAACATTATAAGATAATTGGCGTGCAGGGTTTTAGTGAACTGAAAGCAGCCGGGGGTCGTATACAAATGAGCGCTCTAATGGGATGACCCCGTTTGTGGCTGGATCACTACGACTCAGTGGCAACGGACGCTCGGGTGTGGAAATGCCTTTATTTTTTTGTGTAATATCATGTTATTACTGAATTGGTAGTGTCTATAATAAGTAATTATTATAATAATACAAAATAAAATTTATATTTATTAAATATTGTTATACGATGATCATATCACCATCTTTACCTAGATGTGATTGGATTTATAACCGCGGAGAAAGAAAGTTAAAAGATCTTTTTGTTTTTCATAGTCGTCTCTTACGACACCTGGGGAGAGGGAGGGATGAATGACACGGTCAAGACATTATATAAAATTTTTAATTTTAAAAATGGTGGTGGAGCCATGGGCTGTCTTATTTCTAAAAGCCTTTTTTTTTCAGATTATGCTGTGTATGGACAGGATTGCAAGAAGCACATTTTGATGAAATGTGCTAGAGAAATTATGGTTATAGCATGAATGGGTCGGCTAATCAGGGAAAGATTACGTTTTCACAGAATATCAGCGTAAAATAGCAGCTTAATTCTGCTGTGTTTCGTATGGAGAGTGTAGAGAACCGGAGACCCTTTTTACTGGAAACGAGGCATTCCATCTTAATCCTCAGGGGTGACAACGCATCTGCATTTTGATTCTTAATCGAGGATAGACATAGATAGCAATGGGCCACAGCATCCACTTACTATTCAATTATTACACGTAATAAAATTAAAAACTTTATACAACCGACTTAAATATAAATAAATTGAGAACATCATCAATATATTCGAAGTCAATTAAACACGCATTATTAAGGATAACTCAAAAACTACTAAATTTATATGAAACCACACGAGAAGTACCAGTTTTCAAATAAAAAAAGAATTATCAAAATCAGTTCACGTACAAAAAAGTTCTGAGGTAACCAACCACACATAAAAACATACAGCCAAATTGAATATCTCCTTCTTTTCAAAGTCGGTTGTAAAGTAGGTTTATACGAGAAAATAATTGCAGGGTGCCTCCATATTTTGTAAGCCGCCAGGCCCTCGTTCATGGTGCTGCTACCGTCGCGGACTCGCGAATGGTCATTACCGCTTGATTCATCGGTTACATACAAATCAAAGATGCTTAATGTATGAACTTGTCTTTAAGTTTCTTTATGTGCCATTGTATTTAAGTGATACCAATATGTAGGAGAAATAAATAAACTTGTTGATATCACTTTATAATGACGGACGCTCAATCAGGGTCAAATGAACTATTTTAATGATAGAGTCGTAATCGCATAGCATATTTTGTTTGTCTAATACGTAATATATGATTGTGGCCAACTTTCAAGGAACTTAGATTAGTAATAAACTTTTAATAAAAACAAACTCCACGTCAAAATTTTAAAATCTATATCTATATATGTAAATAAAATGATAGAGGTTTGCAGTTGTGCGCGCATCACGGAAAAACTACTGGATAGTTTTCTAAGTATTATTTCCTAGACACTTGACTCTTATCTAAAAAAAATATTGCCATATATTTATTTAAATTTAAAGTTATTAAAGTTTTAAGAACGCGGACGAAGTCGCGGGTATCAGCTAGTATTAAAATAATTCACCAATAGGTAATAAATAGCTTCTGAAGTTGATGCCTATAGTGCATATGAGAATTAAAGCTCCGACTTTAGAAACTAGAACATAGTCTTCCGTCTTCCCCATAGAGTTGGCGAGCGCAGTTTTTATTTCCTGGAGGAAGTCGCTGCTGCCCTGATCCTGGTTTGTTTTCCATTTGTCACCTCTTATAACACCCACGGGACCATATGGGGGGACATTCTTGAAAGTGGAAATTACTTAATTCTTTTCAGTTTTTGAAATTTTTTTTTAACTTTCAATTAAAAGTTTTTTTACGCCTTTGAGTGAACAAAGTAATATCACAAGCACAAAGTAGCTACTATAACGACGACGTTGATTTTATAAAGTAAATCAAATTATTTCACTTGTCGCTATCGCGCTGGCGGACAAAAGAATATCATCCATATACAACGTTTTTAGGCTTTTAAGTAAAAAGTGTGGACAGACCATAATTTAAGGTGCTCCTGTTGTAGGGATGAAGATTTTATTATAACTATTTAGTTTTTTTACTTTAAAGTAGTTTAAACTAAAAAAGCTTTTATATGAATGATATTCTTTTTCCGCCAGCGCGATTGCGATTAGTGAAATAATTTGGTTTAGTGTAATGTTCCTTAAATTTATATACATATAAAGATCTTTTATCGATCATAAATATAATAAAAAACCGTTCAAGTGCGAGTCGGACTCTCGCATGAAGGGTTCCGTACCATCGTACAAAATTGAATACTATGAAGGTATTTTTTAAGAATAATTTTATTTTCTTATAATATAGCAATACAAACTTTGTGAGCATTTCAAGCGTCTACTTGTTGCCGTTATTAAGATCGAACAAAAAAATCTAATAATAACACTTTTCAAGTAAGGCAGCTCCCTTTAATTTAAAATTTATTCTAATTTTTATTATTTGTTGTTTTAGCGGCAACAGAAATAAATATTATTTAAAAATTTCAACTGTCTAGCTATTACGGATCATCAGATACAGCCGGCTGACAGACAGACGGTAAGGCCGACGGACGACGAATGTACAGCGGAGTAGCAGCGGCTCAGTAATAGGGTCTCGTTGGTTATCCTTCGGTGGCGGAACCCTAAAAATATGATATTAACAGTCATATGTAGTAATAGACACTACACAGACAGTATAACAAGTCTGCTTTCATAGATTATTATAATCTATATTACAGATCTGCTCTGCTTTTCTATAAGTACACAATAATAATTATAAAACACGTTCCGAATGGACAGGATTATAAAACAAAAGAAATCTAAGTGGATCAGCGATGCACTGACATTACAATCAAGAGAATGCACTGTACGCGTGGACCTTGACGATCTGGACTCAACAAAGACTAGGAACGCGTTTTGTACTGCTTTCCGAGAACAAAAAAATGTTTAATGTATTTTATCAAGTGTTTAATAAGACAAAACTTACGAGATTATAATTATCTAATTAGATACCATTTTCTCGTTTATTTAATTTAAGTTATTCAAGTCTTAAGTTATACAAAGAATTTTACATCGTGTTTACTGACCCGTAAATGATGAATGAATACTGTAGAAATATATTTTAGCCCAAATGCACGTTGAAATAAATCAAACGGTGCATTTTCCACCTCTGTACCCTGAGGAGCATTTATCACTCGATGACAGATACAAAGTGGTGGCGAAGTTTTTGCTCGCGTTCATCATCACAGAACGCCTTTGTCACGCCCCCCATAGCACTTCCGACACATTTGCGATATCTTGCCTTGTTTTTGAGCGCATTCTTACTGCATGTTAATAGATTAATGATTTATTTTAGATGATGAAACTACGCTCTGCTATGGAAATTACTATTTGTACACACTTTTTATTAAGTAGTAAGTTATGTTTCAGTTTATGCAGTCTCTTTATACAAGTTTCAAAAAAATTATATAATATATTCAAGAAATCAGTAGAGATAAACTTATATTTGTTTAAAAATAATAATTAAAAGCCAGTTTAAAATAACTACCTAAGAATAATAAAGTAATTTCCACTTATTAGCTTCGGAAGTCGAAGTTAAGACATATAGTGCCGATGTATTAAAGTTTCAACTTCAGAAGCTACTTGTATTACATAGCAATTCTTTTTTCTTTTTGGTTTTTCAAAATATTGTGTGGTTTGCAAGATGATGTTGTGACCAGGATTAAGAAAAGATAGTTTGAATGAGGAATGAATGAAAGGAAGAATGAATGAGGAAAGAGTGACAAAGCAAATTTATATTGCAGATGTGAATGGTAGAGTCGAAAGGCGACGCCCTAGACGAAGGTTTATCAACCAAATTGGCGATATATTGAAAATGGACCAGATTAGGAGTATCCTTAACTGATGAGCGTGTATGCGTAGATATGTGGATGTAAAGGAGGCGAAAGAGGTGTGTCAGGATCGTGCCAAATGGAAGTGCGTAGACTCTGCCTACCCCTTCTGGGTAACAGGCGTGATATTTTGAGTGTACTAAGAAATATTACAAGCTCGAATGTTGTCGTTTTAATGATTAAATTAAGAAATTTATTACCTATTTATTCACCATTGGTGGAACATTTTCTTCAAATTATTTTATATGGCACTACTCCTAAAGTATATCTTATTTTTTTTACAGATTAAGGGTAACAATCGAATTCAAATCATTTTGAATTCATGAATTTTACGTTATAGAGCCACGCTGCAGCTATATTCTGGGAAGGACCACGCTCTCAGAGAACACCAACGTAAAATAGCAGCTTAATGCTGCTGTGTTTTGTATGGTGAGTGTAGAGAACCGTTTTACTGAAATCGAGGCATTCCATCTTAGTCCTCAGGGGTGACAACGCATCTGCATTTTGATTCTTGATCGAAAATAGATGTCTATGACCCACAGCTTCCACTTAGCATCAGGTGGACTAGCTGTGTGATTCTTGTCACCCTTATTCTATAAAAAAACACAGTCCATCTGATTGTAAGTTAATGACGTGACCCATAGATGTACAAATTTATTCTCAATTAAGTATCAAAATGCAGATTTGTTGCCACCCCAGAGGACTTAGATGAAACGCCGTTTCCAGTAAAAGGGTCTCCGGTTCTCTACACTCACCATACGAAACACAGCAGCTCTAATTTAGGTAGGTATTCTGTGAGAGCGTGGTCTTATCCAGGTTGAGTCGATCTCCCATTCGTAGTACAATCTACGTGACCATTATATAGCAGCAGCTTGGCCCTACCACGCATAGCTACGCTATTTAATAAAAATGTATCATTAAAAGAGGTTAAAATTGACGAATATATAAATAAAAAATATATATTTTTACCATCTATTTAAATAATCATCGGCATTATGACATAAACTCATTTAATATTAAGTAAGATTTAGTTTATAATAAAAAGAGGACTCTATCGCATTGGGTTCGACCTGTAGTGATAGATGTCTCAAGTAATAAATAAATAAATTAAAAATCTTGTACATTTAAAGGTAGAGTGACAACCTTAATACTTTAGTGGTATTCGCAAATTCCATTGCAACCTTATTTTTTCTTCATAAAAGTTTACCTTACAAGAAAACTTTAATTGGATGGTGTATAGGGCTTGAAATTGGGAATACGGTTGCAAATGGTAAAAATCCTGATTTTTGGATAAAAATACGGTCTTCGGTTTTATTTCGGGATTTGTACATAATATGCTTTATTTCTTATTCAATATAGCCTTTGCGGTTGTTGGAGACGATTTACGCATTGTGTCACAGGTGACAATTTAAACATATAGGTATCTATGGACACTAGCAACAGCTTTCAAAAATTTGGTTTCTTTAAAAAAAATTGTTGAAAATTGCGACCTGTAGACAAGTAAAGCCGCCGTGGTAAAAATCCGGCCAATACCGGATTTATCCGGTCAGATGGCAACCCTAGTGGCACAGGTCACGCAACACTGCGCTTTTCAGTACGAGGCTGCTACTCGAGAATCTTCCTATCACACCGATGGTCACAAACACTCGAGTTACTCGATACTCGATACTCCTGTCCAAGTTCGTCTTGAACGGGGCCGTTTTCCCGTAGAGGGTGCCAGGCCCGTAGCGACGGAGGGCGGCGGCGAGAGGAACTCTCCTAAGAGTCGGGTTGCTTGAGAGTGCAGCCCTAAGTGGGTGGTAAACTCCATCTAAGGCTAAATATTACCGCGATTACTGTGTACAGCGAGCACTAAGCCCCTGAGCTGCCACGTCTGAAAATGTAAAGAAATTGTAAAATGCTCTTATTTTAATATTATAAGACACAACAGCGATTTTCAATTCTCTTAGATGCTTTTTGTGATCACAACGAAATGTTTATCGGAAGTGGCACATTACACCCCTAATGCGAGTCCAGTTATACGTGACTCCCCCTAATTTAAAAAATATTAGCAATTTGGGAAGCAGATGATATTTTTGAAGGTCTTCATGTAGTGGGCGGTTGTAAGTATCATCTTTAAAACACGGAGCGTGGAGTGTGGAATGACGGATGTCTTTACAAGCTAGCGATGATGTCAGTGGGGCTCAGGGGATTCAGGGACTCTCAAACTTTAGGTGCTTTTCGCTACTTATTTTTATTTATTTTATTTTAAACAATTTTTAATATATTTTTGTTACTTGTCTTATTTAACTTGTGTTTTAAATCTTTTCTTTTATAGCACAAACAGATCCACCTGATGGTAAGTGGATGGCGTGACCCATTGACATCTACATTTAACCTCGATTAAGAATCAAAATCCAGATGCGTTGTCACCCTTGAGGACTAACATGGAATGCCTCGATTCCAGTAAAACGGGTCTCCGATTCTCTACACTCACCATACGAAACACAGCACCATTTACCTGCTATTTTACGCTGGTATTCTGTGAGAGTGTGGTACTTCGTCGGTCGAGCCAACCCATTCATGACACATAATATCGCTACAGCATAACTCTACCACGTCAAAAACTCTTACACTTTGGTTGCAGGCGTATTGACGCCTGCTTTCATTTTGTTTTCAAAAACGAGGTATTAGGCTTAAAAACACCACTTTGTTGTCGCGTGGTTGCAACGTAAATATACTCCAACTCCATCACTTCATTTCGTCCCGTCGGTGTCGTAAGAGACGGCTATGGAAAGATCTAACGGCTTGCCCTATGCAGTATAATCTTTCCGCTGACATAGACGTAAAATATCCGTACCGGTGATGCTATTCAACATTCTGGTATTTTCCACATAACTCTAAATAGTTTCAATTATTAATAATAACAAAGTTTGAGAACCGTTGAATGTAACCGATAACATATCGCTCTCGCGAAAGATAAGTGTCTCCTCGCCCCACCTCTGTTTTTTACACCTCAAATTAAAAAGTCACCGGCGGCAAAAAACGTCGTATCCAATTGCGCCCCACGTGCCTCGCCGACATACATACAGAAATAACAACCGCGAAACGTGTGTTTCATTTACGTGACGATTTTGTTATGACTGAAATTATTTATGGTCCCGATGCTGGCGGGATCCACGGAAATAGATTTTTATGACAGTAATCGATATGATGGCGAAGTTCCTCTTTTTATTTTTTACACGAGAAACAGAACTTTGGTTAAAAGAAATACGATTCTGCGTCATCAAATTACAATATCAATATTTTTTGCGATCATATAACGTATAACTTATAAACAAAGGAGCACAGTTATACAACTACCTACATTTTTAGAGGCGAAATCTTTGAACGCTTTCAAACAGAAGTTACTTGTCTACCTATACCTATACTCACAACAGCTAAATACCCAACCTAAATCATTATGAAATAAAATTTAAAAATATTATTAAACTTGGACCACCACCTTATAATTTGAATAAGCAACAAAGATATTCTCTTCTTAAAAGCGACATCCAACGAAGTTTTATTTATACCCGCACTAAAAATTGTTATTACCTACTAAGTTTATATAGTTCTCATGTAAGTGACGATTGTCTTATTGAAATTAAGATCTTTAAACAGATATATTAGCTATTTTCAACCATGTAGTTCAAATCAATCACAGGTATAAGAAGAGTTGTTACAAAAAATTTGAATATGCACTTACCTTGTGAGGTGTGCAAGGTGCAAACTCTACAATATACTCTATGCATTACTAATTCAATAATGGTGATTTGAAATAAAATTAAGAATAAGAAAAAAATAATAATAATAAAATATTGTCAATAGTTGAGTCTATAGTGCTAATTGTTGTCATATTAAATACCTTGATGTTATATAAACTCGAAATGAAATATTTTTGATAATACGAACAATCAAATTCAAAATGTTGTCATACAAAATTAAAAGTTAAATTATAATTTAATATACCTACTAATCTTATTAAATTGTTACAATATGTCACATATATTAGGTAAATGTATAAATTACTATTATTCAATTATAATTAAATTCAAATTATTATTATTAAGTAACAATTAAATTAAAACTATTGCTATTAAATTATAATTGCGATGTAAGAACAGTCACTACCACATAAGAGGGCGGCACTGAAAATTTCGGGAATCAAGGAAGTGACACAACATTACTATTTAAAAATGTATTTATTGCTTTTCGAATTATTCTCCGCGAAATTTGACACATTTTTCCATACGATGGAACCAATCATTGAAGCAACCATTCCATTCGGAAGTTGGGGTCTCCAAAATGGCCGTTTTGTAGGCGTCCACAGCTTCTTCAGGTGATGAAAATCTCTGTCCACGCAATTTATACTTTATTTTAAGGAAAGTATAGAAATCATTAGGGCTTAAGTCGGGACTGTACGGCTGATGGTCTAATAATTCTATGTTTTCTTGCCCTAAAAACTCTTTTGTTCTGTGTACGGTGTGAGAACTCGCATTGTCGTGATGGAGGATGATGCGGCGGTAGCAGTTCTCTTTACGGAGTTCAGAAACTACCTGTGGCAAACAAATGCTAGCATACCATTCTGCATTAACCGTTCTTTGTCCCTCAAGAGGAATAGTCGTAACATGGCCGGTTTTGGAGACAAACGTGACCACAATTTTTGTTGGCTTTAACTCATTTTCGAACACCCAAACTCGTGACTGGTTTTTTTGTTTCGGGTTTGTACGCGTATATCCAGGATTCGTCACCTGATGCGATGTTGTATACAGCATTTGAGGATCCTGCGTGGAATCCTTCGAGAGTTCTGACGCACCAAGTAACGCGAGCCGCTTTTTGCTCTTCACAGAGCGAATGCGGTATCCATCGGGAAAACAACTTTTTTACACCTAATTGTTCATGCAAGATTATTTGTATTTGACTCATGCCAATGTCTAAAGTTGCCTGAATTTCGCGGTATGTCACATGTCGATTTTCCTCAATCAGCTTACGCACAGCAACAACGTTTTCTTGGGTGACTGCAGTTTTTGGACGACCTTGACGGGGATCATCACTGAGCTTGACACGTCCACTTTGAAATTCAGCAAACCAGCGATAAATTGTGGTTTTGGATGGGGCTTCATCACCAAATGCAGAAATCGTCCGGTCAACACACTGTTTTTGTGTTAAACCACTTCGAAAGTCATAATAAATCATCACTTGAATTTTCTCGAGTCAATTCCATTTTCTCAACGACTAAACAAGTTTGACAAAACCTTACGACAAGACCGAGAATATTTTTTTAAATAAATAAATGGTATTCGATTTTTAAAACCAAGGAGTTTTCAATTAAAAATATTTTAATATGACAGGAACAGTGGAAATATTCCATTCCCGATACTTTTAGTGCAGCCTAGTGTCGTCCGTTGGATGTCGTTATATTTATACAAATAAATACAAATAGAACTGAAACTGGTGAAAAGCAACAGCATCTTCGTGATAACAAAAAATAAAACTGCGGTTACTGACCCGTCTGCCAAGCATGGCAACTACGACAAAATCCCCCCTATGAGGTAATCAATGGGGGAGGTCTTTTATCAGTAGTGTATTTTTACATGCTGTAATGGATGGATGGATATTCAGCCTATCTTCCTTTCTTCTCAAGACCTTTGAGAAGGTTATAGATAGACATATTAGGAATGTAGCTCTAGCTATGAGGCCTATATATTACAATCAGAATGCTTACCGCAGAGGCAAATCTACGGAAACAGACCTGATCAGTGTTATTGATAGGGTATAGAAACGCTGGAGGATAAAGAAATAGCTCTTTGTGGCTTTGTTTATACACGTTTTTTATATGTATTCGTTTACGTGGTACAGCCATGCTGCAGTTATATTAGTACCTAGTATAGTTGTAGCACGAATGGGTTGGCTCGACCGGGGAAGGACCACGCTCTCACAGAATACCACCGTCTAAATAGTAGTTTAATGCTGCTGTGTTTCGTATGGTGAAGGTAGAGAACCGGAGACCCTTTTTACTGGAAACGAGGCATTCCACCTAAGTCCTCACGGATGACAACGCATCTGCATTTTGATTCGTAATCAAGGATAGATGTAGATGTCTATGGGCCACAGCAACCACTTATCATCAGGTGGACTGCGTGCTCCTTTGTCATCCTATCCTATAAAAAAGTCCTCGTACGTGGATGCAAGACAAAATATCACACTGGAGATGTTACATTGAAATAACTGCGTAGTGGTATGAAAAGCCATCCTTCCATCTCATAGTATAGTATAAGCATTTGTTGTTGTTAAACATTTTACTAGGTTTAACGATTTAAAGTCTGTGTTAAAATTAAAAACTTAAAAACCATTTGGAAGCTGAAAAATCGGAAATTACTCGCAGACACTGCAATTTTATTTATTATGTATTTGTATATGTAGATTTGTAATTGGTTTTTGAAAATGCCAACAAACCCACGATCAACATGTCAATATTTGCCAGTCCCATAAAGTACAAGGTCGGTGGAATCCAAACTTCTGTAATAACATACATTCACCATTTTAGGAATAAAATCACGAGTAAAGCTCGTATTGAATAAATGGAATACGGCTTCAGTGATCAACCGCAATCAACTTTTATTTCGTTTTGTGCAAGGGTTACCATAAAATACTAGATTATGGGACACCTAATATTTAATATATGTATACGTTATATTTAAATTGACTGGTTGAAAGTTGAAACTATAAATGCAACGTGGCTGCGGGCCTTGTTTAGTTTATTTCTTTAGTCTTAGAAGGACTCTTCTTAAACCATGGCTTAAACCTGAGAGCTACCATTAAACCACGTATTGTAATAAGACGGACGAAGTCTAGACTAAGCGGAAGCTTATTGACTTAAATGGCGATATATTGGAGATGGGCCAAATTAAGACGACGAGCATGTATGTGTACCTACACACGGATGTAAAGGACAACAGAGTTGTGTTAGGATCGTGCCAAATGGAAGTTCGTATTCTTTGCTGTCTGCCTACCCCTCTGGGTGACAGGCGTGAGTGTTGTTATGTTATGTAAATTTTTTAAAGTACCTGTCTTTGGTTTTGATATAGGTCTTTAGTCTGTCTTATCACGAATCTATTGACTTACTTCAAGAATTAACCCACTACTAGCTCTAAAAATTTAAAGTTTGCAAGCAAGCCATTTTTTTTATAGAATAATAGTGAAAAACAAATACAAAGTATAACTGATGGTAAGTGAATGCTATGGCCCATAGACTCAATAAAGAATCAAAATGCAGATGCCTCGTCACCCCTGAGGACTAAAATGGAATGCCTCGTATACAGTAAAAAGCTCTCCGGTTCTCTACACTCACCATACGAAACACAGCAGCATTGAGCTGTTATTTTACGCTGGTATTATGTGAGTGCCGACCCATTCTCGTTACAACCATAATATAGCTGCAGCATGGCTGTACCACGCTTCAAAGTCATGTCCTCTACTACCAACCATAGTTTGTAGACCAACCGGTTAAGATCTGGACTGGAAGAGGGGCCGTTTACTGCACTTATAAAGTCTGGAACATTGTTCTTGAGCCAGGTTTTATTTGTCGTCTCTACCAGATGATCTTGTAAACTTCGGTAGTTTTCACGTGTAAATATCCCGTAATGCTTGTATATTATTCTGGACCGGTGACGAGGGAGCATTATCAAAGGTACTGAACATTTGGTAGTGTTAGGAATGACTTAAAGCTATATGACCAACGTTTGTAGTTGATAAGTGTTTTCCAAATGTCGCTATTGTCTTTTCCATGACGACCAAAGAGAGAGGCAGTCAACCTCTTTAGTTCTCGAGCTCAAGTTTCAAGGTCAAATGTAGTAATTTGATTTTTCTGTTGAGAACTTCTTAGTAGCAGTTAGGAGTGGGACGTTGGCGGTATTTCAGCCCCGTGCTTAGGCACTTAAAGCCGTTTTAGCGCCTGATATTTCTCCGATCATGTCAGATTTTCTTTCTATCGGACTATGAGAGAAAAAAGCATAGAAAATGCACCAGTGTTTGCGTACAGACTCGCGCACTACAATCCTATCGTGCGCCGATGTCTAATCTCCATTAAGACTGAGCGCTGTGATTGAAATTCGGTCTCTAAGAGATTATTATCATTATTATTATTATTACATATATTATCACAAAACTATATAATATTATAAATATAAATACAATCTATATAAATAATATTATTATTTCGGTTATTATCCACCGCGGCGAGGAATTCTAAGCCATCGATGAAGTTAGACATCCAAAGATCTTCTTACTATTCGAGACGTATTTAATAAGGCCGATTTTTGAATTAATGCCTTCAGCCATTTGTCCAAACCTAACTTGGATCAGTCGTCCATATTTTTACCAAAATAAGCCCATTAACTGAAACAACTATTGGTACAATAATAGTGGAGAATAAACGTCCCACATAGCGACAATCTCATGAGCCAGGTCGATATATTTAATTTTTTTATCATTCTCGGCTTTCACGAGATTCTCGTCATACGAGGAACACTGATATCCACTATTGTTGCCTTGCGTGTAGTTCGGTCTATCACCACAATATCAGGCTTATTCGCCACTATAAACCTGTCTGTGATAATTGATCGATCCCAGTACAGTGTGACACTTCTATTTTCAAGGACTGGCTTTGGTTCAGTACTTATAATACGGAAAGTCCTGTCATGAGTAAAGCCAAATTTAATGGCAAGCTGTTGGTGTATTATTCTAGCTACTTGGTTATGCCTGTGCAAATACTCACCATTTGAAGTTGACCGAACAACCGGAGATGACATGTCTGAGGGACTCTCCAGGGTGGTGACATGCGCGACATACGTCAACTGTGCCGTCCCTCAGAATGTATCTCCGGTAGTTGTTCGTTTTAATTACTTCATCTTGTATTGCACAGATAAAACCTTCAGTTTCTGCAAAAAGGTCACCAAATTGTAACCAATGTACTGATGCAACCATGTCTACACAAGGATTAGTCAATGCTTTAAAAAATCGACCATGCAGTTGTTTGTCATTCCAAACCTTTTTGCGTTCATCCATAGTCATAGTATGAGGCTTCTGCCGGTCCTTTGCCGACATATTAAGCGGGGTTAATGATTTGTCTTTAATCACTACGTCATTATGAATGTGTGATGTGTCTTTTTTTAATAAAGTAGTCTCTGAGGTTGTATACTTCACGGTTGTGCAGGTTTTTAATGTTTAATAAGCCCCGTCCACCATCTTTTCTTGGAAGATACAACCTCATGACAGATAATTCTGTGTGTAGTCATTAATGTACGGACTCGTCTATCTAAGTCATCCAATTCTGTTTGAGACCACCTTGTAACACCAAAAGTATATAGAAGGCTAGGTATTACCCAGGAGTTATATGCTCTAATTTTGTTTCCGCCGGATAAATGACTTTTGATAACTTTTTTAATCTTGACATAAATTTTACTTTTGAATTTTCTTTAATATTTTTGTCATTAATTCCTAGTGCTTCTGCCATGCCCAAGTATTTATAGGTTTCTGTTTCAGAAAGAGAACTGAAGTGTAAGTCATTTGTAATTGCAAATTTATTACAATCTCTAATTTTGCCCCTATTTACGTTGATGATAGCACATTTATCTATTCCAAATTCCATTCTAATATCATTGTTGAAACTATGTGTTAATTTCAACAATAATAGTAGATTACTCTCTTTTGATGTGAATAGTTTGAGATCATTCATATAAAGTAGATGTGAGATCGGTGAGTTTTCTTTTCGAAACCGAAACCTTAATCCGGATTCCTCAATAGCAGTGCTTAAAGGATTCAGGGCTAAACAAAACAAAGTTGGGCTCAAACTATCTCCCTGGAATATACCCCGTTTAATATTTATAGAGTCTATCGAACTACTTTGCCACTCACCTGGTAGATTTAGGATAGTGTTCCACTGACCCATTAATTTACTTAAAAACTTACAAATTTTGTCATCTATTTTATATATTTGTAAAACTCTCTTTAGCCATGAATGTGGAACAGAGTCATATGCCTTTTTGTAATCCACCCAAGCAGCGGACATATTTTTGCGATTACGATAGACTTGTCGGCAAATAGCAGTGTCAATAAGAAGAAGTTCTTTACAACCACGTGACCCTTTCCGACATCCGTTCTGTGCAGTTGAAAGAATGTTATTATTTTCCAATTGTTTATAGATCTTGTTATTCAAAATTGCAGTTATTAATTTATATACAGTTGAAAGGCATGTTATAGGTCGGTAATTTTTAGGTTCAGTGGTGTTTCCATTTTTATATAGTAAGTGGGTAATACCAGTTGTAAGAAGTCTCGGGAGCTCACAATACTCAATGGCTTTTTGAATCTGTGCAGCCAAACGCACGTGGCCACTTGTTATCCATTTCAGCCAAAAGTTGTGTATACCATCTGGTCCAGGTTATTTCCAGTTGTGTAATCTACGAGTAATTGAGTATACATCTTCAGCAGTAATTGAAATAGAACCCATGTTAGCCAAATTAGAAAACTTACGTTCGGTTGCACGAATCCATTCGCCTTCATTATGAAAAACTTCGTTAGACCACATACTTTTCCAAAAATTTAGACATTCATTTAAGCTTGGGCTAACATGAGTACAACTATTAGTTGTAGTGTTCTCCCAAGACCGATACATCCTCTTTTGGTTACTTTCGAATGTGCGATTCTGGAAGTACCGTTTAGATCTTTCTGAATATCGTCTAATACGGTTGTATTATTATTATCTGGGTATCTGTATAGTTTTTTCATCTGGTTGGTTTCTATAAATATATAATTATAAATTAAAATGAAAAGATAAATATACATAAATATCAATAAAATAAAATAAATACAAAAAATACACAAATAAATAAAGATCCAACCAGAAGGGAGCCCTCGGCAGAGGAGACCAAACAGCCGAGGGTTAGGGGGAAGGGAAAGAAACCGACGGACGATGCGGGCGGTATCGAGGACCACTGCCTTCTGCATTTGAGCTCGGAGCGGTCCGTCACGGAGTCCCAGTCGCCTCAGATGACCCGAGAGGCTGACTGGGATTAGCCCATTCGCAGAGACGACTACAGGAATAATTTCGGTCGGCCAACCACCCCACATGTCGGTCACCTCGTGAGCCAGGTCCAGATATTTTGTTCGCTTATCTGTTTCGGCTTTCACAAGGTTCTCGTCATACGGAATGGTAATGTCGACCAAAAATGTCCTTGACTGTGCCCGGTCCATCAGCACAATATCAGGCTTATTCGCAAGAATAGTCCTGTCTGTGATGATGGCCCGGTCCCAGTAGAGCCTGGCGCGGTCATTTTCGAGCACGGCTTCCGGCAAGTACTTGTAATACGGCAATTTCCGGTCCACGAGACCGTATTTCAGAGCGAGCTCCTGGTGTAGAATTCTGGCTACTAGGTTGTGCCTGTGCAAGTACTCAGAGTTAGAAAGCGCCGAACAACCGGAGATGACATGCCTAAGTTCGTGGGATAAAACGATAAAGCACTCACACGACAAAAGGACAGGTATGACCCAACCGTTATATGCGTGTGTCTTATTCACACCGGACAAAAGGCTATTAAGCACTTTGGTCAAGCGTGCATAAAACACGTCGCAAACTGACTGTTTCATACCAGCCTCATCGATACCGATGTTCTGTGACATACCCAGGTATCGGTATGTTTCAGCCTCGGAAAGGGTCCTTAAGTTGACGGGCATAGATAAATCTATGCCCTCAGAGTTAGCAACCCTTCCCCTCTCAACATGAAGGACCGCACACTTATCCGTCCCCAGCTCCATTCCAATGGAACTGCTACACTCACAAGTGATTTTTAGCAATTCCCCAAGATGGGAGCAACTGGAGGCGAATAACTTAAGGTCATCCATATAGAAAAGGTGGGTTACTTTTGTCCCTCCTTTCCGTAGCTGAAATCCTCTCCCGGATCCCTCCAGTAAGGTACTGAGAGGGTTCAGGGAGAGGCAGAACCAGATTGGACTCAGACAATCGCCCTGGAAGATACCCCTTCTTACCCTTATGTGGTTCTCCACAGCCATCATCCAGATGACAAAGGATCGTATTCCACTGCCCCATACACTGCTCGAGGAAGTCTCTAACTGTACAGTCTATCTTGTACAGCTCGAGGACTCTCTTTAGCCATGTATGGGGCACCGAGTCGAATGCCTTTCTGTAGTCTATCCAGGCGGCGGAGAAGTTCCGACGGTTGCGTTTCACCACTTTGCCAATGACCGCGTCAATGAGGAGTGGTTCCTTGGTTCCACGACCACCGCCCCGACATCCATTTTGAGCGCGTGACATCACCTGATTTAGCTCCAGGTGACGAGTGATTCTCGCGCTCAAAATGGATGTCAGTGTCTTATATATGGTGGGTAGACACGTAATGGAGCGGTATTTGCTCGGGTCTGTGGTATCCTGGTCTTTAGGATCCAAATGAGTGATCCCAGTAGTGAAGAGGCTAGGGAGCGACTTCTGATCGAGAGCCTCTTGAAACTGACGGGCGAGCATAGCGTGACACACCACGAACCTTTCAACCAGAAGTGATGCAGCCCGTCGACCCCCTGACTTTTCCAGTTCGGGGCTCTACGCACCGCCTCAGATACGTCATCCGGCGTTATGGTGACGGGGTCCATGGGCGTAATACTCGCACACTGGCTCGCCACAACTTCCGTCCAAGGGCCCTCGCTGTGGTTTACGGGCTCTGACCACAGGCCACGCCAAAATGCGACAGTGTTAGCCTGGTCCGGTCCTGGGCCCGCTCCACATACCTCTGGTCGCTCCAATGATTTATAGAGCCTCTTCTGATCACGCTGGAAGAGACGATTCTGGTTGAACCGCCTTGACCTCTCGCTAAATCAGCGAATCCGCTTCCCCCAAGCAGCAATCTTTTGCTTCAGGTCGTCTATGCGCTCCGTTAGTTTCTGCGTGATATCCGGCTGGGACAAACTAATATTCGTCCCAGCAAACGCCATTCTAACGGTGCGCACAACCCTCGGTCTATTATTACCCGACCTGAAGCTTATCAGTCTGCCGATAAGGGCCCTTGCCTTTGCGATACGGTCCTCGATTCTTTTTCTCCAGGCAAAAAGAACTGAGTCCGTCTCGCAAAGGTCCCGGCTGGCTTCCAAATAGGTCACCAGCATTGGGTTAAGAGCCCTTACGACAGCCCAATTTCGCTTGCTTAGGGGTATGCGGGGAAGTCGCGGTCGATTTTCGAGAGGCATGCAGCGCGTTTCCGAAATCGCCTCTTCCAATATACTCCTCATTTGCCCTAGTTCGTGGGAGACCATTCCATCATCGTCTGAATCAACCACAACTGGAAGATCCATGGCGGCTTCTACGCGTGGCAATGCTGGTCTGTTGCGCACTTAGAGGAGCCGCATCCCCAGCCGTAGCCAATTCATTCGATGAGGGAACGGCCTCACGTCGTAGTCGTTCGAGTTCGGCGTCATCAAATATTTTGGAGCGCAGGATGTACCGAACTCGGTCTGCCAGGTTTTGTTCCGTGACGGGAATAGACGGCTCCAGCTCAGCAAAAAAGCAATGCATCCGAGCCCGATACGCTATCCTCCGCAGTTTCTTCCCCTTTCGCCCTAAAGTACGCCCGCAGTGCATTTGCGTTCATTATCCCTTGTACCAACGCACGCGGCGTACTCCACCAGCGGCGGGTGCCGCTTGCCGAGTCCAAGAGGACCCTGCCGACACCAAGCCTTCTGGTGGGGATGATTGATGCGGGGGCTGCTAGGTGATCGTACAGCTCCTCGCGCTCGGCTGGCGGCCCACATGCTGCCGAGTCCAGCGCCAGCTCCAGACGCGCCCCGGCGACCCATCAGGCAGCGGCCCTATGCGCTTTCCAATCTATACCATCATCCGTATTATTATTATTATTATTATTATTTTATTGTCCTTATAATGTAATAAATTGTTATCTATATATCCGTCTACCAAACGTGGCGATTGCCGCAAATCTTCAATTGATTATTTACTGATAAATGATTCATATCCAATCTATTTGTCTGCAAAAAATAAATCGAATGGCCAACTTACAGCGAATTTTTTTGGTTTCAGTGAACGATATTAAACCCAGACTATTTGATTTATTAATGACAAGACATTTCTTCATGTTTGTACGTTATTTGAAATAAGAGATTTTAGATTATAATATTGAACAACATAACCCCTTCCCACCCTAGGATTTTCTCCTGTATCGCGGATGCAGTTTACATACATAAATTGCACAAGGAGAAAAATTTAGACTCAGAACAATATATAGATATAACGAAATCCCAGAAAATATACAAAATTAGACATACACAAATATAAGTTTGTATAAAAAGGGTTATTATAATATTAAGAAATTTATGGCCGATAATAACCCCTGGGAAGGGTGATCGCTACCAAGCTATTTCTAATTTGTTTTGTGTTGTTAATTGTAACATACATGATTTAAGCTCTTATTTTTTTGTCCTTCTGTTTTAAGTTATTACGCAATTAGCTAACCTAACAACATCTTATAGTGATCATATCAACGTTAAAAATATTTTATGTTTTAAATAAATGATTGAATTGGCAATCGCAATAAGTAATCTAATTTAATATAATATGTTTTACTTGTGAGATACGAGACAAAAAAATAAAAGATGTTAGGTTAGCTAATAATTACGTAATAACTTAAAACAGAAGTAGGGACTGAATAAATTAACCGACTTGGTATTACATTGATCTCACAACTTTTTACGGTAGAATAACAGAGTTGCGAGACTTGTTTTTTTATAAGTTATGTTTTTGATGGCATTGTTTTTTCACGAAGAGATAACCTACTCGGCTTATATGTTTACTGCCGTGGTAACTCTGACGGTTAGCGCTCGCTATAAATTTCACAGTGTGAGAGCAACCCGGGTTCGATCCTCGCTGGCGCCAACAAAATTGTTAATTGCAATTTTAAGTGCTGATTTATCATCTGCTCGGCGGTGAAGGAAAACATCGTGAGGAAACCTGCATGTCTGAGAAATAAGAGAAAAAAGTATATTTCAAAGATATGTGAACTTCGCCAACACGCATTTGGGAGGCGCGGCGGGCACTTCCTTTCCCTAAAACCCTATCAGAAATTAGAGGAGGACTGGTCCAGTGGGACGGCCAGACCCTAACCCTAAACTATCATTGCCGAATAATAACTTTATACGATACTTAATCTGGTAATAATTGTTAAAAGTTTTCGCTATTTACTATTTAAATCTCCGATAATTATCCGACTATGAATTAATCGAATGTTTAAGATGAGAATTAGGCAGGGTACAATCGAATCTGGTAACTTTACCTATGGAAGTTAACTTTGCCATCAGGGACGTACAGGTACTAATTACAATTAATGTGGACAAGGTAACGCTTTTCGAGAAATGCCATTTTTTGGATAAAAATTTAATAACTAATTAACAGCATTGTTTTCGTTACGGCTACATGAAAGTTAATTTTGGAAATTTATTTTAACGTGAAATTGTACCGGCGTTTTAACGTTCTTGTTCATTACTTCAGAACTTTTGTTGATTTTGCTTGAAATAACGAATGTAGGTATCTATATCTTTGTACCAACGTAATAATAATGCTTACGAAACGAATAATTTCGTTTTCAACACGGTTGGCTTAACATTTTGTCTTTAAAACTGACTTGGCAAAATTACCGTACTAGTGACACCATGATGTGACGGTAACTTTTGCCATGTTTCGTTTTGCCATCAACTACTTTCAATTTATATTTTTAACCAAATACGACGTTTCAAAGAAATGGTTCTGTACTTTACATTCTATCTATATATGTTTGTATAGATATTGCACCTTAGCAGCCATTTTGACCAATTTCACCATATAAGATGTCAATCGATTCATATTTATCAAAAGTTAAGGAAAAGAAATTAGAAATCTATATTATTTTTACTGTGTTGTCGGGTATTAGGAATATTATTACTATTTAGTATTTTTCATATTTTCAACTTAGTGTGTTGATATTAATTTGATAATTATGAATGTTGTGCATTGTGGCAAAATATTTTTTTCCACCTGATCGTAATATAATGATGATGATGACTAATAAAAACACGAATACTTGTTGAAAATGATTGTGACAAGCTTCATTTTTGATCTATACTATAATTGACAAGTGATCCGCACCGACTTCGCACGGGTGATTTCTGGATTTTGACCACACAGTCACCTACCGGGCCCATGTGAATAAAAACCATCTAGGGACTCATTCAAACACATAAAAATTTCATCAAAATCGGTTGGATGGTTTCAAAGTCTGTAAGGGACATAGTTTGATTGAAGTTAAGGGACATATTGTGTTTTATATGGATTGTTTGAGTTGAGCTTTTTATTGCCCCAATTTGACTTTTAATTTTAGAGGAAAGTATTTTTGTTTGATAAATTTTAGATTTTTGTCTAAGAAATTATTGTGAAAAGATTTTAATAATAAAATTAAGTAAAGTACGTACCTAATCAAGAACTTTCGACAAACGGACACACATATTCAAGATTTTATGAAAAATTCAAAATGGGAGGGCAACTTTGCTATTTGTAGTACTTACAATTAAAGGAGCAAAGCATAACTCTGAATGTTGTGTACATTATGAAGTAAACTTACATTCAACCTTGAAGTCAAATACTATTATTTCAATTATAAACCCTGATGGCAAGTTTCCACAAATTGAGGATAACTTTGCCATTTTCTACTTTTGAGTGTTTTGTCTATCTAACGTAATAATTTGTTTAAATCATTAATAAATACCAAATCTGTGAAGAATATAGTGTCCCTTTTAACATTGAAGCCCAGTCAGAGAGTAAGTACCTTTTATGTTGGAAAGTTGGCCCTAAACTTTCAAGTCCTTCCAAAAATGGCAATGTCCATGGCATGTTCACAGGTTTCATGGTCTCGTCATAGTCATAATTATTTCTAAAGTTATCATCATTGTATTCTTAAATAAGATGGTAGGTGGTAATATTAAAAGTTGTATTATAATGACTTGCAATATTTTCTTTATTAATGGTTATTTATGCTAATTATGTTTTAGTAATAAATTATAGTATTTTATTTTTAGATGCAAAATGAAAACTAAAGAAAAGCAGTCAGCTCACGCAGGAACCCGATTGAAGAATCATTTAAGGCAACCATGTATGCTGTTTGAAGATAAAATGACTATATACATAGCTTTTTTATGGAGTATAGAAAGACGATACAAGTAAAATAATGACAAAGACCGTCATCTCTATTCAGCGAAGAAAATGAGAAGAAACTCGCTACTCGCTAATTACATTAAACTATGTTACAAAATAATTATGTGAAAGCAGTAATGAGGGGGAAGAACCAATATTATGTGACTTATCTGATCAAGAAAGTGGAAACAGAGAAGTTGACAACTGTGTAGGCAGTGAAGAACATTATTATGAAACGCATCTTATCAAAGACTGGCTTCAATGCGTTTTATGCCAATTGTGGCTCCATAAATTTTGAACCGAGTTTGAAGGTAAGCGTTCATTATGTGGACAGAAAAGAAGAATAAGCTGAGGCTCAAAAACCTATAGGAAAAGAGTGGATGAAATGCTGATTAATAAACTGGCAATCTATGCAATATATCCCTTGCTAAATCGCCAATCGCCAATAGTAATTTGGATTTGGATTTGGATAATTTTATGTGATATTCTAAGAGTTTAATATCGAAAGTTTAATTAAAAGTTGATTTTTGTTAATTAATATTTGTAGTTTTAATTTTACTGAATTCTTAAAAAAACTATGGCCAACTCCCCCGACTTACCCTATAGCATGACATTAGTGCTGAGTTTAACTAGAACCGGATGTAGCGGTGGTAGCGAGGCAATTAATGTTAATCGTCAGTGAAGACAATGCATTTACATTTTGATTGTATATTTTTAAAATTAAATTTATGTTTGCTAAAAGCACAATAATTCGAGCATAGCCCTCTCAGCGAGCTATGGAGGGGGCTATGCTCGGAGTTTCTCTGCGTGATAAACTTAGGAATGAGAATATCTGCAGTAGAACCAGTGGTAATATTGTACTAATACAATAATGGCCGGCTACATAGCTCGAAGAAGCGATAACCGACGGAAAAAAAAGGTTCTTGAGCGGTAGCCTCGTACCGATAGGCCAAGTGTAGGGCGTCCCGCCACCACACTTGGTAAGACATGCAGGAAATTGATGGATGCAGGTGGCTCAGGACCGTGCTTTGTGGTATGGGTAGGGGGAGGCCTATGTTCAGTAGTGGACTTATAAAGGGCAGTGATGATGATGATGATGAAAAGCACAATATGTAGTTTTTTTTACAATGACGATGCACTCGCACTTAGAAAACGAAGAGCTTCTCGGACACCACACACTAATTAAGTTTTTGAGTCACTCTCCTTACTGCCCTGATTTGGCATCGTGTGACTTCTTTTTATTTCTTAGAATAAAAAATTTGCTGAAAGGGATACAGGTTAAGCGCCAGAAGATGCGATAGCAGCGTTCGAGCAGCCGTAGAAGAGGTGCCAGGGGCGGACTGGAAAGTGTTTCGAGAACTGGTTCATATGTATGAAAGTACAGAGGCTGGTAAAGAGATCTTTAAAAATATTTAATGATAAAACCTTAAACCATAGAACTTTTATAAGATTCGCAAAACTTTCTGAGTAACCAACGTATATGATTGCTTTTTTTTTCCTTTTTTCCACCGAAGTATGCAACTGCTAACACTTTTTTTCCTATCCCAGAGTTAACTACCAAAAAATATAAATTATGTACCTTTATATCTGCTTATATATAATACTATATCTACATGTAAAAAAAAAAATATATATATATATATATATACAGGTTTATATGTATGTGTGTATATATATATATATATATATATATTTTTTATCGGCCTTCGTAGTTCTATCCCCGCCCTAAGGTTGATTGGCAGAGAACGCTTTAGCATTTGATCAATTACTTGATACATACGTGAGGTTCAATGAAGTTTAAATAAATAAATCAAAATGACACAAGAGATTAAGGCCGTCCATTGCATGACTAAAGGTGACTATATTGAAGAATAAATAAAACAATGAATTAGTATAAATATTGAAAAGCATTAATCAGATTAAATTGTGCTATTTGGTGATGGGTATTTCCGCTTAGTTTTTGTGAATCTCAGCTCCCCCGCTCTGAGGACGAGGTGCGAAAATCAACCGACGATGTACAAGATAATTAAGGGGTCGGTTTAAACTAATGAATCAAGCTGCTAAAGCAAAACATATACGCAACAAAATAAATGCCAAAAAACATTTTGAACACAAAATATATAAGAAGTCGCAATGTGCAGTGAACGTTAGAAAAAATAATTTAATGAATTCTTCATAATTCTTCAAACTAGGCAAGACACATCATTTTATTTCATTACAGGGAAAGTATAAGCAAATTCAGTTTAACTTTAATTTTATGGATTTCCGCAAAGTAACGCCTAATTCTATTAGGTAATTTATTTAATAAATTGTTTACCAACAGCGCCCAGCAGTTAAAATCGATACCCATTATTCATAGCATGTTTGGTGGTGACAACAGATTTTGGTCTCTTGTTTTCTATGACCTTAAAGAAAAAGGTAAGAATTAAAAGATATAGTCTGACCAGGCCATCACGGTACAGAAGTTGTATATCGTCGAATTGATGAAGGTGCTCCGTCTTTTTTATAGAATTTTATATTTATGTCTGGACTAAAAACGAAAGTATTATACTTTTTTATATTCCTTGTAATATAGTAAATACGTAGATATATAATTTGTGGTATAAAAAGTGAAAAGTAAGTGCCAAAAGTACTTCGAAATCCGGAAGGCCCATTTTGGCGGTTAGGTCAATAATGTGTTATTTTTCCAATTCGCATTTATTTTTAGTGTAAAATGTAAGTAAAAAATAGTTTTCTAACATATTTCAAATAACTTGACGTTGTATTTATTTCAAATTCACACAAAAATATTTTTGAAATATTGTTCGAAATGTCATACAGATAAATATTATTATTATTTTTATTTTTTTTATATTTTGTTATGAGTAACGAACAGAAACACATAAAACATAAAAATATACATATTTACATACATTTTCGTATAAATTTCTCCAAAAACAAAAGTGTAAAATTCAAATTAGTAGTAATTTTGGCACTAAAAGTGAAGTATATACTACAGTACTACTACTATGCTATAAAGGGTAATTTCTGAATTTTATTACAACTTCTAGCTACCAAAAATAAAAAAAAAATTTATTCGATAGTTTATACATTCAACAAGAATTCCTGTAGGTTTTATCCATAAATATTGTCTCAAAGTGAAAATATAGCAAAATTTGCAAGTTAGCAAAAAAATTTGCTAACTTGCAAATTTTCCCGCCATTAAGGTCCCAAGCGAATGGGAATATAACATGTCGCGACCTCCGGAGCTTACAGGTTAACAATGGTATTATTATTATACATGGATATGAATTTAGAAGTTTTATATTGATTTGATATCAAGAAGATGCTGGTGGCCACCTCCTGTATCTTTTCCCTCTGTCACCTCTTACAAGACAAATAGAATGATATGGGGTAGCAAATTCTGTTATACAGCCACTACACGGTGTTAAATAAAAAGCAAAAACAACCGCAGGAAAACAAACATCAAGGAAAACAAACATCACACATCATCATTGTGTGTGTGTCATCACCTTTCTCCTCTTTATCTACTCTATCCTACACAAGAGTGAAGAGGCAGTATGAAAAAACCTCTGTCTTGGGAATAACTATTGTTTAATAGTTTTAAGTGACTACATTACGCGACTTAGTTTTATACAGTTTAGTTATTTAAAAAAAAAAAACGAGGAATTTGTTCTCAAAACCTCAAGTCCAATAAATATTATTAGAATTCAATTATAGCAATTCATCATTCGAATCATCTATCAAATAAACATTTTGTATTGTTAGTTTTTGTCGGTTTATGAAGTATTAGCCATAAAAATTCACTAGATCATTAAAGGGCGCTCCCTTTTGTCGGCATAGTTATAGCTGGGTCAACTGTGAGGACTGAGCGGCTGATGAGTTTCGTATTGTTACTCTGAAAATAGGTTAGGTTGTCTTCAAGCCTGCAAATATATTAGAAATGTCCAGGCGGTGCTCTGGAGCAGAAGGTACATGTTTTTTTATAGAATGAGGATGATAAATGAGCACACAGTCCATCTGATGGTAAATGGATGCTGTGGCCCACAGACATCTACATCTACATCTATCTTCTATTAAGAATCAAAATGCAGATGTTTCACCCATGAGGGCACTAAGATGGAATGCCTCGTTTTGAGTGAAAAGGGTTTTCGGTTTTGTTCACACACCATTCGAAACGCAACAGCATTAAGCTGCTATTTTACGCTGGTATTCAATGAGAGCGTAGTCCTTCCCGATTGAGCCAACCCATTCGTGCTACAATGTTGACAATGTGACTACGCATGCGGATGCCTTGCATGCGTGGAGTTTTAGGTGGATTTCTTTATTACGATTCTTTTCCACCAGAAAACATCTAGCATTGCACACTCTGTCGCTTACTGACTGAACAACTGAGAGTCAGTTAGTATGATTTAACATTACTACTATCGCCTGCAGTCGAAATTTCTTACAGAAGATAACACGTGCGGAAAAACCGATAAGAATTTAATTCGATTTGCATTCTTTTTAAATTATTTTTTCATGAGGGGAAGGTAATAAAGGTATCTTAGCTCATACCGTGTCATTCTTAAACATTAGCTATTCCGTGATAAAAATTCTTTTATTTTATTAAAGCATTTTTTAATGGAAAATCATGTGTATGTCTTTATTTTACAGATGTTTTGTGTCTAGATTTTGTTGTGATGTGTATAGAAATTAGCGGATAGCGTTAGCAATCTCATCTATATTGAAGAAAATATTGCGAAGTGGTTGGATTTGTGTTTCATGTTTTACAATAAGAATATTTTTTGTGTAAAATTTAATTATATTATATACACCTATTGATAATTAAAATAATAATGAAAGTACTACCTACTGCTTATGTATATAAACATTATTTGTATACATCCATGCTAAACTAATGGTACCTACTCAATGCAAAATTTTTGCGCGAACCGGGCTAAGAGAGCACACACACACAGAAACAATGTTCACGTACTATCTATACACACAATTACGACTTATCCGCCTTCGTGAGTTAACCTTTCCCTACCGTAGGTCCCTTCCTTACCTTACATAATACTTAAGGTGAATCCCTGACCAAAATGTTGCGAAAGTGCGTTTTTCAGACTCTATTATCTCATTAGTTATGAGAAATAAACTACATCTAAAAGTACATTATTAATGTTCGATATCTTATCATCACATTACACGTTCTAATTTATTTTTATTTGCTATAAATACATTTAAAATCAACTTTTAAAAAATGACTAAAATTCTTGATTACATGCATATGTTGCTAAACGCAACACTCTAATCATTTGAGGATAACACTAATGGATAGATAATTAAAAAATCTATATTCTCCACGTTTTATTTAAATTTTTAAGTTCGTTTTTTCTCTTTTAATTGAAATAATTCCGAAAATTGTGTGACTTCTATGATAAAGGGGCGTGCGTAGAATGCGGGCGGCATTACGCTGTATGGGTTCGTAGGAGGTGGCCGCATCACTGGTCGCCGCGTTCCGTATTTCGCCGCAAACATAATATTATTTGAGTACCTACCAACCGATGCGCTTACGTCACGGTATATTGTAACTCGGCCGTATCTTAGAAATAAATATTACAGCCGTGCGGTACGTAAACATGCGATAGGGCTGCCTGCCTCCAGTATTTTTACATTTGCCCATTGATTTAGGTGTTTTATAACTCAATGCATTTTCCTACTTTGTGTTTCCATTTAGTTTTATGATTGTACTTAAATATACTTTTTTATATAAACAAATATAAAAAAGACGTGTGGCACTCGGGGACTGCCGCGGTAAAGCTATTGCATAGCATTTTGTATCAACTTATGCAATTATAATTATTTATTTATTTTATTTATGCAGTATTTCTTTTTCTTTGATATTAATTCAAGTTACTTAGGTTAATCCAATCAAATTCAACCAGATTTAACCGAACCCGCGTTATAACGAACTCACTATTTGTGAAAAATACTGTATCACCGGACCGCGTCGCAAAAAACTCAGGTTCGCGCAGTACATACGTCAGGGCGGCCGTATTTTCTTTCACTATTTTTTCGTGACTTTCTTCATTAATAATAAATGCACTTTGTTAATTCATATTCAAAATTTCAAAACACTTTATACACAAACACCGTGTCGAAGACTGAGGAAAAGAAACGACGATAGACCATCGTTAGACAATGCACGGCCTTCAAGCCACACCTCCGTGCCCGTCGGAGAGCGTGAGGTTTTTTTCGTTACGAAATTTCTGGATTTTCCCGCACTCAAGGCCCGCGATAGAAGCTATGCAATAGCTTAATAGGTGCTTTGTGAATTGAATAGGAAGTGTTCAATAAAAATGCGTGTCGTTTTATGATTGGTAGATTTAATTAAAAAACCATGTTTATGTTTGAATAACAAATCGGTGTTATAAATTTGCGGCCGAAAAATATTTGCGCCTCGGCTGAGACGTACGAAATGCTTTATTATTAAAATTTTAAATATAAAAAATCCGCATTATAATATAAAGCTTAATTAAAAATTGTTTTGGGAAACATGGACAAGTTGGAGTAAAGGAATATCTTTTACTTGGTTATAGATACCTGCAGCTACTTTACAATTTATATGTTTGGTTTTAAATGAAGTTTGGATTTATTATTTTTTATTTCTATTCTATTTTCTGAAAGGGTCTTAGGAAAGGAATTATCCACCGCGCTGCCCCACTGCGTGTTGGCGAACTTTGCATGTCTTCGAAATATTTTTTTTCTTATTTCTCAGACATGCAGGTTTCCTCACAATGTTTTCCTTCACCACTGAGCAAGTGGTAAATCAACACTTAAAATTGCAATTACAATATTATTGGTGCCGGCAGGGATCGAACCCGGTTTGCTCGCACACTGTGAAAATTTTAGCAAGCGTCTGAGCTAATACTCCATCAATAAACCATCTGAGCTACCACGGCTCCTCTCCTCTCGAGCTAGAGACTTTATTTTATTTATGTTGTCTAGTGGTTAGTGACCCTGACTGCTATGCCGCAGGTCGTGGGTTCGATTCCCACCCAGGACAAATGTTTGTGTGATGAGCACGATCATTTGTTCTGTGTCTGGGTGTAATTTATCTATAATATTTATGTATTTAGAAATAGTATGTTTATCAGTTCTCTAGTACCTATAACACAAGCTCTGCTTAGCTTGGGACTAGATGGCGTTGTGTGATGGTTGTGGAATATTATTATTATTATATTATTATTGTTGGGGTATCTGTATAGTTTTCTCATCTGGTTGGTTTTTATAAATATAAATTAAAATGAAAAGATAAATATACATAAATATCAATAAAATAAAATAAATACAAAAAATATACAAATAAATAAATATCCAACCATATTAAATAAAAAATAGTCTCCTATCTTTCTCTCTATGTTTTGATCTCCTAAAACGAGTTTGAGTTGGTAAAATCAAGGCAAACTTAGGATAGGGTTGTCAATTATTATTTTGATAATAAAACTAGTGAAATTCCGCGGTTTTATATGCGCAAGCGTGAACGTAGTTAGAACATAATATAACCTTAATGTTTTACATAAATATCCTAAAAAACTTATTATTTTAATATTTTACTACGTACCTATAAAATTAACAAGTTTATTGCATTTTTGTTTGAGTAATTTTTTATGCAATTTCTTTATCTACGTCTATTTTTAGGAACCTTTATTTAGTCTGAATCATACATAACACTATATTACTGATTTACTTACTTATACGTAGTTTTATTTTTTGCAGTTACAAATATCTTGTGAGGTTGAAAAAGGCAATAATGAAAAAATAATAGGAATAATAATAATTGACGTCAGCCACTTCTTTTCATAAAAAATTCAGATCATGGTCCATTAGGTTGCAGCTTCAGCGAACCACAACTTATAATAATAATAATAACAGTAATAATATAATAATATTTTGTATTTATTTTATTTTATTGATATTTATGTATATTTATCTTTTCATTTTAATTTATAATTTTTATATATTTAAATATTTATATAACCGAAAATGTCCTTTTGTCCATGTTTTCAGGCAATAAAAAACTGCTACAATATAAGAAGGTAAATTTCGACAAATCACTAACGGTCGTTATAGCTCAGGTGGTATGTCGGTCGGGCGTGATATCGGAGTTCCGTGGTTCGCGTCTTGGCTTTGGTCCCGCTTTTTTCTCCTTTTTTTTCAAGTTCCTTTTTTTGTGAGAAAATCTATTAATTCAAACCCTTTTTTTTAGTAATTTTTAAAAATACGAAAATTTTAATTTTAAAAATTTAAAAATAATATCTATTTAGTTACTAATGCTATATTTATTATTTTAATAATTACCTACCTAGTAGGTAAATATTAAAATAATAAATGTAGCATTATAAACAGTAAATCTCCCTCAAACTCAATTTACTAATATTGTTCCTAAATAAGGAATAGCAGATAAAAGATTAGTAGGTAATAACTATTGCTCCTCAAAATTAAATTTGACCTCAAGGTAAAACATATCCTAAAATTCAGTAGCTAAATAAAATAATAATACCTACTATTCAAGTATATTTTCAATATGTAAGTAAATGAAAATAACAAAAATGAAGCACCATTATCATGTAAAGTTCGAATCCATAATTAATATTTCGACAAATATTATAATTTACACTATAAAAAGCTAATTCAATATTAGCAGTATAGTATATAGATAAAAATAATCAAAAATAGTCATTTTTATTAATTAGATAATATATTAGAATACATAATTCTATTATAATGCAACTAATATACCGAATAAAGAAAATTAAAATACATTTATCATTGTACACCGTGTGTATTACCATAGAATAGTTCATTGACATTGAAAAAATAATACTACGTTCGTAGCAGTAGCTGGCGTCTTTTGGCGATTTCTTACGCGATATATTGTAGCGAGCTTCGACAGACCAAACGCTTAAGGTCGTTCGCTGGAGGTATCGCCTTAATGCATATGATCTACTTTTTTGCAATACAGTATTTTTCGAATGATATTATAAGTTTAATTCCTCTCTTTTGTAATAAATACTAAACATTGAATTTTCGATGTGTTCACATAATTTTAAAATAATGATGTCCATATTAATTACCGAGAGCCGTGGTAGCTCAGATGGTTAACGCTCGCTGTAAATATAACGCGAGTAACCCGGGTTCGATCCCCGCCGGCACCAATGAAATTGTTAATTGTAATTTTAAGAGGTGAGAGTAAGTCAGCTCAAATTCTAATTTCGCCACCACTTCCCCGCGCGTCGTATGCTATGTACCGACATGTTTGTAATCACTAATACTCTAAGTAGATAGGTCGTTAGATACTTATTTCATTATGTTTATCATATATATGCCTGTTTCTTAACGCCAACCCAGTCGCTTCTTATTTTTATAACGGTTATATCCCATTTTAATTTTACGTCTTCCTGTTGCGTAATGTGTTTTCTGATCGTAAGCGACACAACTTCTCCCTTCAAAAGCCGGAGCAATACTAACGGAGCGACAGGAACCAAGCTTACGCGCCGATAGTTTAGGTAATTTCTTTTTTACAGTGAAAATAATGATATTTTAAAAAAAGTAAATAACATAAGCACTGCTTTATGGTTAGTTCTGTTAGTATGCAAAGTTTCATGATCTTATTTAAAGTATTTTATGAATAACAGCGGTTTATTGTTCAGTTTGGAGGTAACTTTGGATTTTTTTTCTATCGAGAAAATTTTACGGAATCGTGTTTTCGTCTAACATAAACCTTAACATTAATCCTCAACTTTACCATATATTTATTTCAAAATTAATGCTGCAATACTTTCGGCATAACGGAGGATCTTGCTAAGCCATTTGAGGTTATATTTCCCCTTAAGTGCTGATTTACCACGTGCTCGGCGGTGAAGGAAAACATCGTGAGAAAGCCTGCATGTATGAAGAATAAGAAAATAAAATATTTCGAAGACATGTGAAGTTCGCCAACACGCATTGGGGCAGCGCGCTGGACACATCCTTGCCCTAAAAACCCTCTCAGAAATGGAGGGGGGGCCTGTGCCCAGCATTGGGACGTATAAAGGCTGTAACTTTACTTTACTTTACTTATATTAATTACACTTTGAATTACTGAATTATGCATTGAAAAACAAAACCTATAAAAACTAAATTACCTTTTAAAACGAAGCTTGATAGTTAATAGAGTTCGAAGGTTGCTTTATTTGTCTGTTTCGGGAATATCTTAGATTCAAGCAATAAAATAAATTCACAATTTAAATTTCGGGCAATAAACAGGGATCGCGTGACTTGTCGAGATATTTGACAGAAACGAATTACACGAATTACATTTCGAATTGGTTAATATACAATAAAAATAAGGTATACTCAATTTCAGATGACATAGGTAATGTTGCGCATATACTGACATGCAATCAAAGAAATATATAAGTCAATGCATGCAATGTGTTTTATTCTCTATAGAGGGGCCACTAAGGATTAAACTATTTCAAGTTTTTTGGCTCTCTCCCAGTTTTTCGTAATTTAAAAAAAAAAACTGTTTTTTCAAATTACGAAAATTATACAATAAGGGTGACAAACAAGCACACAGATCACCTGCTGGTAAGTGGGTGTTGTGGCCCATGAATGTCTACATTTATTTTCGATTAAGAATCAAAACGAAGCTGTGTTGTCACCCTGGGGGACACAACAGCATTTAGCTGCTATTTTACGATAGTATTCTGTGAGAGCGTGGTCTTACCCCGGTCGAGCCGACCCATTCGTGCTAAAACCATAATACAGGTGCAGGCTTCGGGCTCTACCACGAAGTGAAAGGAACCTATGACTATTTCATGTAGTAAAACATGTCAGAATGTCATAGCCTTCAGTAGATGACGATATAACTCATACAATACTATAATATACAATAGAATGGCTGTTAACCTTATTTTGTACGACGATAGGCGTCGCGAGGAGCACACATACAAGCAATTACGTGGTATTATCACTATTACCAACCCGATTCGCTATGCTGACAGACAGTTTTTAATGTGTATTTATTTGTAAATAGCGTGCAATTTGGCATTTTCTAAATAATTTGCATGCGTTTGGAAACGATTGCAACGTCAAAATATATCTTGTGTTGACATTTATACGTGAGAATTGACGTGTTAGTGACATTTAAGTGGTTACACGGGCTCCGTCCACTCCCCCGTTCTATTATGTATGTAATTATGGTATTCTATGATATAACTAGTATAATATGTCAGGTGTTAAGTATTCGGCGGCAGAGGGGAACAGCGCATCGATTAAAATAAATCTTTCCTACAATCACAGAGGCCTGTGTCCAGCTCTGGACTTTAACTGGCTTATGACGGAGAAGAAAAATTATGAAAATTTTGTGGGGATACTTTTTTCAAAACTAATAGGTTACTAACTAATACTAAGAGCTGATTTCTGAATCGTCAGATAAAACTTATCTTTATCATAATTTATAACTTGACTGAATATAATGCGGGACAAAAATAAAAATGCTAACATATGCCAACATAAAAATCTAGCTCCCGTTGTAGAGAACACTATAATCCCGTCAAAACCCGTCATGTTAAGTCAAGGGATTTTCGAATTTTCATTCCCCCTAAATATTAAAATTGAATTGATTTGATATCGATTCTTGACATACATCTGTTTTATAATACCTATACCGTCCAGTTAAAAAATCAGTTTGCCGTTAAACACAATTTTTTCCCGTTGCCAACCTCGCTGACCCTTCAAATATAATGGGAAAACCGTCAAGTTGGCAACACTGTGTGCTACTGTAATTTTTTTTTAATTTTATTAATTAATTTTTTTACCTATACAACCCATATAGGGTTGTATTTTTTCCTCTGAATAACATTTCTCTGATTGAAAAATTAGCTCTAAGTAAAGTTACTCTAGCTAATTTATATTTTATATGTATATTATATGACATTATTTACCTTTGCTCTCAGACCTACAAAGAAATAGACAGAGCGCTGGTTACATTCCAAATTATGCTAATGGGGCAATCGTTTTCTTGGCCTACTAGAATTTTTAACTACCCACAATAGTATTACACGAAAAAAAGATACCAAGTTATTATTATAAATAGCCTAAAGATTTTTTATAAATCTAAACAGAATCAAGAAATGTGAAAAAAAAAGTTGTTTTTAACTCTATTTGAAATTCAGGTAACTCGAATTGAACTCGAATTACATCTAGTTAACGAAGCTGTGTCAATTTGTCACAAATTATTTTTATATTTGTTCTTCCATCAATAAATTTACCCATAAATATTATTACTAAACTTAATAGGTAGTTATATATTTTTGATTTGCCACGCGCTCCCGCACTCTTTTTTCTTTTTCTTTCTTTAACACTTTTTTATAACAGTAGCTTTGTTCTTTAAGTTTCTTCATTTAACAAACGTATACATCTGCACCTAAAACTTTTTATTTAATAATTGCAAATAATTTGAGATGCAAATGTGTGCGTGATTTCGTCTTTTCTACTATAAGTTGAGCATGGTTTTGACGTCACTTAAAATGTAAGCAGCGTTCCGTCCATCTTTCTTTGTTAGTCTGAGGGCTTGCTGTGGAAACTGTCAAGCACACAAACACAATGCATAAATTATAACAAGCCATTAGCGCTGCAGCCGTCGCTAACAGGTCGGGTCGATACTCGGAGTCTGGGCGGACTAATGGTCAATATTAAAATAGCCGTAAAAGGGATTTGACTGTGACATCAGATTCAATAATTTAAATTAGCGAACATACACACTAGTGTTGCATCGATTTTTTTTAAATTAATAAATCTTTGCAAAATAATATTATATTTTATTTATTAATATTTTATTTAATATTAAAAAAATCGCTGGCCAGGCAGACAGGTCCTTTTCGACGACCCTTTGTCATATCACTCATGTCCTATTAAAAATCTAAATGGGTGGGTGGGTGTGTGTGCTCATGGGCAAAAAAACTATCCTATCTCTCAAGTTGGACCAAACTGCACACGGTGTGCAAATTTGATTAAAATCGGTTATGTAGTTCATACAAACCAAGATTTATATATATATAATGCACATACAACCACACATACAAACACCCGTTTCTTGTTCTTACATTCTATTTTTTTGCCAAAGAATGCCTCTAGAGCAATAATTGTTTTCAAAAGCAAAAATTGCCATACATTCATCACAACACCACCAGACCTAGAATCTTTTTTATTTTCTTTTGATTATTTGTGTTTTTGCACACATATTTTCAAAGCCTGCGCTTTGAGTAGTAGTGAAATGGCAATTTGTTTGCCAATTGGTATGTTTAGCGTGGTGATTGATTGTCTTATGGCTGAATTTTCAATCATCAGGTGGAAGTTCCCATTAAACTAAATAATAACCTGAATTAATATAAATGTGGTACAATTGAACTATTTATTATAGCGTACGTGAGAGTAATATGGTCATCCAGTTATTATGGTCACTTTCTTGTAACTCAAAATCTACAGATTAGTCAATCAAATAATAAAAGATCAAAAGAGCGCTGCTTTGCCGACGCCATTTTGACTGTTGACTATAAAGTAAATATGGTCGTTACCTGTTTTTTAGGTTGTTTTTTTGAAATGTTCCTAATTATTGCCAAAGCTTATTTGTTATATTTTTTAAATATATTAGTTATAGTATACGACTTAATGTTTTTATTTCTGTAATCTCAGTTTTTGTTTTTTAGTGTGAAATTTAATGTAATCATATTACCCTCAGAAACTTTAGTTAAAATCCCCTTCCGGAGATCTTTGGTTGTTCCATTGCCCGCCAGAGAACTTTTATAGGCTGGATGAATGAAATGAAACAATATTTTATTTATGCAACTGTATTTTTTATTTATTTATTTTAATTTATAACCTTTGAAAATTTTTAATAGATGATTGAATGATCAGAACTGTAATGACTCCTAGAATCTTTCTTGTATGAATATTATTAGGAATTATCTATTATACAACAGAGATGGTAGCTCAAGATCGCTCAGCGAGCTATTAACCCTTCAAACACCTTAAAATTTTAAAATTCACGTCGCACAAATTTAAAAGTCGCATGCGTTCGTCAAATCCCGAGCAGTCGCATGCGACCGTACTCACCCACCTCACTATAAACCATAAAAAAATATATTTAGAGACTACTTTTCTATGAGTAAGTTTGCCATTATAAAATCTATACAAAATTCTCTATTTTATAGTCTAAACAAAAGTCAGTTATTCAATGGATTTTCATTTTTCAAATGCGACCGACCCACCCACAGCTCTCTTTTGCAGTAGTACTGGACCAACTGACATAACCGAACGAATCACTAAGCTGAAGTTTGTTTTCTTCTGCCGTCTCTTACGACACCTACGGGACGATATCAATCGCCGATAAACGAATAAATGGACGAAAAGGGTCGTTACATATTAAACACAAAGCCATTACACTGATTGAGTGTCCAAAAATTTTTACGTCGAAAATACATTTAGTGCGAGGATGACCGCCCAGTTTAAAATTTAAAATCTTCTTTCCCGTCATTGACTACTCCTTTAAACTGCTATTAATTCTTACTGTATTAATATTAACAGGTAGATACCGGAAGATGTAGGTCTTACTAAATTATCAGAAGTAATAATAACTTGTACATCTATTGAAGTACTGTAGCCACCGCATAGGGGAACAGTCGCAGCTGTAAATGTTATGTGCTTAGAATATCGAGTTACATACCTCGTATTATTATTTAATACATTAAAATGTATGATAGAGAGTATTTCTGACTATATCGAAGATTTCACTAACTAAATCAATCATTCTTTAATATAGAATACATCAGTCCTGTTTTAGAGCTTCTCATTAACAAATAACAATCCGCTAGCCCGTTTAAGCGATTCCTTGAATTATATCGACAGGTTCGCCCACGGCGTACTTTCACTGTACATCCATTGCAAAATTGTTGTAATGAAAACTAAGTTTCGCTCATACGTTTACTGCTATTGCTCACCGTGCTTTCAGCACGAACACTACCGGCAAAATCGCCTCTAACTCGCGCATTCCACGCGATCAACTTTGTAGATAACATATTTAGTTGCCAGTTTAGTGAATTAACAAAGGGTTTTTTACGTGGTAGAGCCACAATTCTGATAGACTAATAATAGTAATTGATGGCGAAAATTGCTGCCTGCCAGTAAGCTTCGGTGTAACTAATTTGTCCAACAGTCTCTTTTTGGTAAAGGTTATTATAACAGTTTTATCAGCATTAATTGATAAACTGTTAGCCGTACACCAGTTATTTATGGTGTTTAAGTCTTTCTGTATGATTAAAAGTAAGGTATTTTTGCAAAAACCACTCGCAAAGACCGTAAGGTCATCAATGTCACCCAGTGTGTCAATGCAAAAGTCCGGCATCTTGTACAATAATTGGTCGACCGCTAGGGTCCAAAAAGGGTTGACAATACACCTCCTTGCGGACAACCTCTCGTAGTTGCAAACTCAATCGAAGCTTGAAACAGCGCTGTTTTTGCCTTTCCGTTTGAGGGCATCAAGCATCTATTAAACCCACCTGGTGGTCGTGGGGTCAACATTTTTTGATGCCAATCCCCCAACCAGCAGTGATGTGGGGGAATATCGGGAAAGGTACAAAGAGCTATTTCTTTATCCTCTAGCGTTACTAGACCCTGTCAATAACACTGATCAGGGCTGTTTCCGTAGATTTGCCGCTGCAGTAAGCATGCTGGTTGTAATGTATGGGCCTCACTGCTTGAGCTACATTCTTAATATGTCTATCTATAACCTTCTCAAAGGTCTTGATAAGAAAGGAAAATAGGCTTATAGGTGAGGTCCAAAGGACTTTGGTAAAGCGTAGCCCTTTCTACCGGCCTAAGTTATAAATAGAACGATGACAATTGTTCATCGTTCTGGAATCCCAGTGCAAAACTTACTCAAAAACTTTGACCAGGTAACGAAGGAGGATATCAATACCCTTCTGTAGTTGGATGAGAATTTTTTCATCATTGCCGCTTGTTTTATATGGCTTAAAGGAGTCAACACCCCACTGCAACAGGTTTTTTATAGGAGAGGGGGCAAACGAGCACACGGCTCACCTGATGGTAAGTGACTACCGCCGCCCATGAACAACTGCAACACAAGGGGAATCGCAGAGACGCGTTGTCTGGCTTTTAGAAAGAAGGAAGCTCTTTTTTGAAGGTCCCTAGGTCGTATCGGTCCGGAAAAATCGCCGGTGGTAAACTACTCCACAGAAAGGTTGCACGCGGAATAAAACTCCTAGTGAAACGTACAGTGGTGGACCGCCAAGCATCCAGATAGTGTATCAGGTGTTTTGCCGCGATGTGCGTTCATAAAAATTTGTGGTTTGGCCTTATTATCGTTGCATCCCTACACCAGTCCCGATTACAAGCCCTTATTACAAGGACTATGTGCCTATTTGTTAACCATATTCTTTAAAAAAAAATGTAAGCTTTAGTCGTATAATATACTTAACATGATTTAGAATTGTTCGAAAAAAAAGCAATTTTAAAAGCAATTCGTTTTTGTCATTTACCTTACGATGCCTATATTGCTTGGAAACTTAAATTGGAAAATTTATTTTATTGCCTAAATCAAACTTCAGTCACAAACTAATAAAGCAAACATTGAACTCCCTGGGTGCCATATTTAATTTAACTTTGTTTTACAATTTTCCTTTCAAATATCGAAATAAAACATTATTGCTTATTTTGACACATATAAAGATCGTATTAGAGTTTCGTAGAGTTTAAAAGAAACGTTATAATCGTTTTGTCCGTTTGTTCCTGTGAAATAGTCTTTCTTATCCCTGAGGAATATATAGAAAGCCTTGTAGTTGATGAACTAGTAATAATGAAACTTAAAAAAATAATAAACACCGTATTCAAAGAACTTAAAACGTGGTACAAGAATTAATCGGCCATATGACGTGCTGATGATTTTTTTGATGATTTGATGATGATGAAGAGTAAAATAGCAGTTTAATGCTTCTGTGTTTTTTATTGTGAGTGTAGAGAACCTTCTTTATTGTAAGCGAGGCATTCCATCTTAGTCCTCATGGGTGACAACGCATATGCATTTTGATTATTAATCTAGGATTGATGTAGATATCTTTGGGTCACAGCATCCTCTTACCATCAGGTAGACTGTGTACTCATTTGCTACCCTTATCTTATAAAATAATAAATATAACTACCTCCTTTTTTGAAGATCATGGAAAAGGTTCGAGGCTAAGAGGGAGATAATGCCTCTGCATTTTGATTCTTAATCGAGGATAAATGTAGATGTCTATGGGTCACAGCATCCACTTACCATCAGGTGGACTGTGTGCTCGTTTGTCACCGTTATTCTATTTAAAAAAACATGAAAATTGGCATATATATACGTGTATATAGAAAACGTTGCTGAACACAATATCTGATATTAACTGGCAGGACAATGTCTGCGGGGTTCAGCTAGTAGAAAATTATAAATGAAATTCATACAAAACAAACATAGAAAATTTTATTTGTACCACACAATCGTTTTTATTTATCTACATCATCTACAGTAAGTATTAACAAACTTATAATCGATTGAAATATCGTTTAAATACATTCTTAGAACTATTCGTTATTGTTATTTCTTTCTTTGATTTTGATTTTTAAACTTAATCACGTTTGAAATTGAATACTGATTGCTTGCTAATTACTTAATTCTAAACAATTTCTCACTATTATTTTTCTACTTATTTTTTTTACTTAAATTGCCTACCCCCCAAACGACCACAACGACCAAAGTTAAGTTAAGTTAGATTCCCGATGGCACCAATTAAATAATTGTGCTGATTTACCACGTGCTTAACTGTGAAGAAATATACTTAAACATCAAAAGGAAATCTTGATATAATACTGCTGAATGTTGTTTTACCACGTATGAGGAATAAAAGAAAAGCTAATAAAAAATAATAAAACTGGAGAAATACAACAGCGTTTTAATTACAATGTTTGGTAATGGGGCAGTTTTCGGCCAGTAATATTAGCGATTTTTTGGATTTAATACTAGGCTGCAATAAAAGTATCGGGAACGGAATATTTCCACTGTTCCTGTCATATAATTTTTTTTTTATTGAAAACTACTTGATTTTAAAAATCGAATACCATTTATTTATTTAAAAAAAGATTCTCGGTCTTGTCACAAGGTTTTGTCAAACTTGTTTAGTCGTTGAGAAAATGGAATTGACTCGAGAAAATTCAAGAGCGATGATTTATTATGACTTTCGAAGTGGTTTAACACAAAAACAGTGTATTGACCGGATGATTTCTGCAGTTGGTAATGAAGCCCCATCCAAAACCACAATTTATCGCTGGTTTGCTGAATTTTAACGTGGACGTGTCAAGCTCAGTGATGATCCCCGTCAAGGTCGTCCAAAAACTGCAGTCAACCAAGAAAACGTTGATGCTGTGCGTAAGCTGATTGAGGAAGATCGACATGTGACATACCGCGAAATTCAGCAAGCTTTAGACATTGGCATGAGTCAAATACAAATAATCTTGCATGAACAATTAGGTGTACAAAAGTTGTTTTCCCGATGGATACCGCATTCGCTCTGTGAAGAGCAAAGAGCGGCTCGCGTTAATTAGTGCGTCAGAACTCTCGAAAGATTCCACGCAGGATCCTCAAATGCTGTATACAACATCAGGTGACGAATCCTGGATATACGCGTACGAACCCGAAAAAAAAAACCAGTCACGAGTTTGGGTGTTCGAAAATGAGCACGTTCACGGAGTGTTGCAAAAAAAAATGGTAGTTTGTTTCTAAAACCGGCCATGTTACGACTATTCCTCTTGAGGGACAAAGAACGGTTAATGCAGAATGGTATGCTAGCATTTGTTTGCCACAGGTCATTTCTGAACTCCGTAAAGAGAAGTGCAACCGCCGCATCATCGCCGAACAAAAGAGTTTTTAGAGCAAGAAAACATAGAATTATTAGACCATCCGCCGTACAGCCCCGACCTAAGCCCTAATTATTTCTATACTTTCCCTAAAATAAAGAATAAATTGCGTGGACAGAGATTTTCATCACCTGAAGAAGCTGTGGACGCCTACAAAACAGCCATTTTAGAGACCCCAACTTCCGAATGGAATGGTTGGTTGTCAATGATTGGTTCCATCGTATGGAAAAATGTGTCAAATTTCGCGGAGAATACTTCAAAAAGCAATAAATACATTTTTAAATAGTAATGTTGTGTCACTTCCTTGATTCCCGAAATTTTCAGTGCCGCCCTCGTATATTCGTGTGTTTGTTGAAAATTGGTATATACTGGCTGATTTTTTTACCGTCTGCAAAAAATAGGGTTTGACAGGTGAACGGATTAGAAACCTATGGTACGGATAATTTACACTTTTTTATTTTATGTTAACATGTTATGAAATTTATCTATCAGCAAATACTACTAATTGGGTACGTATTATTTTAATTTCGATAGTTTTTAATTGATTGATTTATTTAGTTAAAAATATTGTTGTTATTTTTTTAAGTACCGAAATTTTATTTCAAATTATTAGTATTTATTGATAGATCAATTTCTTATGTTAATGTAAAATAAAATAAAAATTGTAAAATATCAGTGCTTAGGCTTCAATTCCGTTCACCTGTTACACTCTATTTTGTCCGGACGATAAAAAATCACTCAGAATGTGTGTATTTATGTATACATAATAAGTGTGTAAGAGTGTAAATTTTATTTTCTTACATCAAATTTAGACCAAAAAAGAATGATAGACGGAGCTTAGCGCCACGTTCAATTCAAGTGACGCAAAAACCATGCTTAACTTCTTGACATGCACTCCCACACAAATATTTCTTCGGCTATTGGCTCGTAAAAGTTTTTTTTACTGGACGCACATAACACCTCAAGCCAAGTTGTTGATTGCAAATTACGTACGTATACGTGGGCTACGCTACGGTGGTAACAGATAGATAAATAATCAATTTAAAGCTAATCTTACCCATTAATTGCAGTAAATTGTGTTCTTTGGAGTAAAATCATTATTTTATTTTCAAAATAATATCAGGAGTGTCTTCTAAGTTTAAAAGAAAAATATCTAGTGAAACTAGGTTGTTTCAAGATGAGTGGGAAACGGATCATTTTGTTGTGCCAAACAAAAACAATGCAGCTACTTGTTTGATATGTCGTGAAAATATTATATTGAAGAAATACAGAAGAAAAACAATATTTTGCGTCATTTTACCACAAAACATAAATTTTTCGACGAAAGGTTTCTTCCTGGATCTTACTTGAGAAATGAGAAATAGAATTTTTTTAAGAGATAGAGAGAGGGAGAGAGAGTTTTGCGTCACTTGAAGTCAACGCAGCGTCATGTCTTTCTTCTTTGTTGGTCTTCACATCGAAGAAGTAAATATTATTTCATTTTATTAAATGTATTCTATTATACTAAATATCTTTTACATTTGGAAGAAACCTAGGTCCAGCAATAAAGTGCTACAATCTGATGACCTCAATTATGGAGATAGATAAAATAGTATTTAATTTTTACATTTTTAAATTTTAACATTAATATCTGTCAGCCTGTATTTTATCTGAGGCCAGTATTTTACACACGCTTTTACGCTTGACGCATTGTACGTCGCGAGTAATCAGTAATCACTTATCCATGTCAATGAGACGCATAAATACTGACTTTAAATATTTTGCAACCGCTGTTAATTTTGTTTTTACTTTCAAGTAATGGTGTAGAACGGCCCCATTTACCTTAACACAAAACATTTAAAATGGTTTACAGCGCTTTTGTACTTTCACACAAACCCAACTAGTCTTTCAATACCGTAATATTATGTATATGCTTCATAATTTTGCAATATTCAAATAGACGTCTCTGGGCCACAGCAATTACTTACCACCAATACACAGTACTTGCCTGTCACCTATATTTGTATACAAAAGTAGAAAACTAGGAAAAATGTGCAACTTTAATTTTAATATGTTTAGTATTTGCGAAATTAGGTAATCAAATTTTATAAGTCGCAAACTAGTTACAAAATTATATAGGTACAACTAACTTGGTTACCCCACTTAGTGCGTATCTTAGAGCTTATTTCTCTTAACGTGGCCTCATTTCACAACTTTGATATTAGTATTATTTTCACAGTTTCTCTTATAGTTGTCTTCAGCCCTTATGGTATAAAAGCTATATCATATAAATAAATTATAACTAATTATCTTCAAAGAAATCCTCGGTAAGCGGTACGTGGCTGATTTGATCGTATGTGTAGGTGTCGAAGAAATGTTGAGTAACGTTCATCGCATAGTCTATAGCGTAGTTGAGGATTGGACCCCCGAACTCTTGCGCCACGAGTTGTGAGTTGGAATTCAGCACGTTTAGTACATTTTCACCTAAATTAAACATTTCATTTTAATACAGACAACAAGCTTCTTACTTTATGTTTTTATGTAAACATCATATTTATAACTTTTCTGAAATAAAACTTATGTCAAAATTTTGTGAGCATTTTTTAAATTATAAACAACCTTTTAAATACGTAAATCATTGTAAGACATAGATCCATACAGGGTTATTTCACAATAACCGGCCGAATTTGCAGAGAAGGTTCAGAACAAGTAATATAGGCAAATGGTATATAAAAATTAATTAAAAAAACTCTTAAACATCGCGTACTTATAAATTGAAAATTATCTTTTAAATTCAAAATGCACGATAATGCATTCTTTTAACTAATTTTACTGCGCACGCAAAAATTCGTAAGGGTTGAAGGTAGGCAAAAAAAAAAAAAAGTAAAACATTCAATTTTGGGATAATAGAAGCCTTATTTACTCATATTTTCATAACCGCAATGACGGTATACTATTATTTATATATTTGAACGTGAGTTTAAAATTTGGCTACTTTTTGAAAAATAACGCTGTATAGATAGCTAATACAAATTTCCTTAAAATTCGTCCATACTCAATTTTTTGGCCAAACGAAATTGTGAGCGCAGAGTAGACGCCTTCGCATTGGTATAGCTGCTTAAAATCAGTCTGTGGAACTCGGGTTAAAATTTTTAGATAAATTTCCGGCCATTCGTTCGTCGACGAAGTTTTGGTGCGTGGATGAAATGCTTGCAGGCGAGGTTGACACATTGACGCACGTTTAGAAGTGAATTGTGAATTTGTATATTCCTTTGCCTGCTGTTATATTTCTTTACCACGTAGTAACACCGCAAGAGAAACCACTACTCCATATTATCACGCGAGTTTTGTAAGAGGCGATAGAAGGAAACTGTTATAGAAGATAGGCAGCAGGGTCTTTCTAACTTAATTCGTTTGCTAAGCGTGGTAACTATGGCATTCATTGATATGCGGACGACAGCACTGTTGATGCTCTATACTCCGGCCGTGCCACTATATCTCGGAAAATCGCCACCGAGTACCGGAACAAACTTGTGTCTGAAGTCGAGACATTGTTGAACAAAGTATCGGATTGGGGACAACTACATCTAGTCCAATCAAATCCCCAAAAGACACAAGTTTGCGCGTTTATCACTAAAAAGAACCCCTTTGTCGTATCACCTCAGTTTCAGGGCACTCCCCCTGTTGCCTCGACTAGTATTGGAATCCTAGGCGTCAACATATTGAATGACGTGCAGTTTCGTGATCACTTGGAAGGCTAAACTGACCTTTAAAAGCTTGGCGTGCCTGCAACTTTATAAGACTCAGGTTCGGCCTCACATTGAATACTGTTCACATCAATGGGCCTAGGCTCCCTCGTGCCAGTTATTTCCGTTTGATCGCACCGCATCCAGCGCAGAGCGGTTTGAATCGTCGTCGACCGAGCACTTTTTACTCGGCTTGACTCATTGGCGCTGCGAAGAGGTTGCATCTCTTTGCGTATTCTATCGTATTTACCACGGGGAGTGCCCAGAGGAATTGTTCGGCTTAATTCCAGCCACTCAGTTACATCATAGCACATTGCGACAGAACTCGAGATATCTTTACCACCTGGATGATTGGCGATCCATACTATGCGATTTATGTACTTCTTACGTACGTACGTAAGAAGTTTTCTTCCTCGCACAACTTTTTCGTGATTCCACTAGCGATTTTTGCGGACCGATACGACTTAAAGACCTTCAAGAAAAGAGCCTATTCCTTTTTAAAAGGCCGGCAACGCATCTGCAATTGCCCTGGTGTTACAGTTGTTCATGGTCAGCGGTAATCACTTACCATCAGGTGAGCCGTATGCTCGTTTGCCCCCTCTCCTATAAAAAAAATCTTAATTGAAGATAAATGTAGATGTCTAAGAGTCACAGCATCCACTTACCATAAGGTGGACTGTGTGCTCGTTTGTCACCCTTATTACATAAAAAAAGTTATAAGGACCACATTATCTGTGTAACTAAACAGCGTAGTTACAATCATCATCAAAGTCTTTATAAGTTTTCAACTGGACGTATTACAGCAATGCACCAACAGACAAGTCTCTCTTGGAAAATTTGCCAATGCTCACCACTCCAGATTTGAATTCGGATTGCAGAACACGTTACGCATCTTTGGCAGTACTTCCCTTCGCTTTCATTTATTTTGTGGAAAAATAAATAAAAATGCGGTCTCAATATAAAATTTAAAGGTGAAGGTAAAAGGTGAAGGTGAATCACGTGCTCTTTTGCCCCTCTAGTATAAAAAAATATATGTAATTTATGAGGCAATCTATAGTGGAAATCTATATTCAGAAGTGGACTTTTGAAGGGCTGTAATGATGAATGATAAAATTCTCCTTACACCCTTTAAATTATATCGAAATATCTCTCGGTTTTGTATTTTATGTTTTATTTTTATGATCATTAGTTCTGAATAACACTGAAAAGTAATTTTGATACAAAAAATGCTGAAAGTTGTTATTTTTTAAGTTGTTTTTGCGTAGTAGAGCTACGTTATGGTTGTAGCACGAATGGGTCGGCTTGACCGGGGTAGGACCGCGCTCTCATAAAATACCAGTTGAGTTTAGAGAACCGGAGTCCCTTTTTACGGGAAATGAGGTATTCAATTGTGGCGGCGCTGTCGTCGCGCCACGAGCGAAATACACCGAAGCCTAAATCACGCTATCAACATTCCGAATCATGAACAGTATATATAGAACATCTCCGAACTATCACACAGAGTGTTGGCCGCTCCCCGGGCAGAACACCTTGCCCGGCGGGAGATCTCCCCTTTTCCTACTACGGCCACAGTGGTGACCACCCGACGTGATCTGAATACGCAACCAACCTCCGGAAACTTCAAGCTTCATCATCGTCATAAAGTACCCCACCCATTCGCTCCTGAGCAGATATCGTCTGCAGTCTTTCATATCCTGCAAGCCATCTAGCTTCACAAGGTTCATCGCAGCACTGGAATAATAATGCTTCCTGTTCCTTCAAGCTACTCTCTGCGCTATACAGTGTTCGGCACGGCTCTGAGCCTTACTGCTCGCCTCTGCTTCACGGCACTCTCGGAGATTACTTGCCTTCTTCTCGACTCACCGCAGACTACAAGGCAATCTCCTGGCACTTGCACATTCGTCGACACCTCGACTGCACTATCGACCTCCGGTCTGAGCAGGGGGTGATGTGGCGGCGCTGTCGTCGCGCCACGAGCGAAATACACCGAAGCCTAAATCACGCTATCAACATTCCGAATCATGAACAATATATATAGAACATCTCCGAACTATCACATGGAGCGTTGGCCGCTCCCCGGGCACAACACCTTGCCCGGCGGGAGATCTCCCCTTTTCTTTCTACGGCCACACAATCTTGAACCTCAAGGGTGACAACGCTTCTGCATTTGATTCTTAATCGAAGATAAATACATTCGTCTACGGGCCACAGTAACCACTTACCATTAGGTGCACTATGTTCCTGTTTGTCACCCTAATTCTATAAAAAAAATATAATTACGTACTAATTTCTGGGCTCCCTCTAAAAAGATTTGTCAAATTCATTTTCAGGTCCGTTCCGTAGTCAGCATTGTACTTGTAGGAGTTGATCTTGTAGTGTCCTTCGCCTTTCTCGTTCATCACAACTTTCTCGAGGACTTCTAGGTGGATATGCTGGTTCCCTGCCAACGGTTCATAGTATCATCACATTATATATCACACAAATGATTGAAATAAACGTACTTCTAAATTTGGGACATTTATTTTCCTTCCTCATCTTCCATCCATTCTCTTATCATATTTCTAATGAGCACGTAAACAATACAATATTAGACATGAGCCTATGCTATGGGAATTGGCTTAATTGTAACGCTTAACAGAGGGGTTGATCACCTCAGTTATTATGATTAATGAGTTGTTATCAGGAAGATGCTGCGGCCCTTCTGTTTCATTTTCTTCTAACGCTTCTTACAACACCCACGAAATAAAAGGTACAAACGTACATACAACATGAGCCTATCCCTTATGAGATAACCATTGAGGCCTATGTTCAGTAGTGAACTTTGGATAAGCTGTAATAATGTCCTCCAGACCGAATTTCAATCACGGCGGCATGCCTCAACGGAGCCATCGGCGCAGAACAGGATTATAGTGCCTAAGTGTATGCGCAAGCACAGGTGCACTCTCTATTCCCTCACTCTCATAATCCAATGGGACGGTAAACCGACCGGAGAGAGATCAGGCACAGGGCCAACGCCTTTACGTACTTTCCGAGGCACGGCGGTGACACCGCAAACTTCATTCATTTCTTTCATCATTTTCGTAATAAAGTCTACTTCAATTATAATTTTTCATTATAAAGACTATATACTAGATGACCTTTTTTACCGTCTGGAAAAAAATAGCGTGTAACAAGTGAACGGTGTAGAAACCCATGGCACTGATATTTTATAAAATAAATAATTTTTTTTAATTAAACGTTTGAAAAATATTTTTTGAACAACTACTTTGCCCTTTGCCCTCGAGCCTGTGATTCTGCGAAGTGACAAGGTCAAAGATGCCTACTAAATTTGTTGTTTTATTGCTGTTTGTAAAGTAGAGTCGATATGGTTAAAAATACATTTTCAATTTAAAATTTTTGCCATAAAATATCAGTGCCATAGGCTTCTACTTCGTTCACAGTTACACCCTATTTTTTCCAGACGGTAAAATAGGTCATCCAGTATATACTATCAAATGTCTTTATTTTAAATTTGTATAAAATCACTCGTCTGTGTTATTTGCGTTCACTGCTCGTCACGAACAACTCGTGTAAGTAGCCAAAAAAGACCGTCTTAAAATAAATAACATCATCAATAAAATAGTTTAGGTGGTGGCGGCAGCGTGAGAGCATCGATCTGTCGAGTATTCCGTCCAGTGGTGTCGTAAGAAGTGACTACGAAAAATGCTAGAAAAAAATAATTTCCGATAAATGGAATAACAATCATTTGTTCAACATCGTTGAATTCAGAAGTTAAAGACCACCATTGATGAGTAGTAGTGTCTTTGACAGCCACAAAGCGTGATGTTTACCACGGGATAAATGGTATGATGGATTCGCATTCAAACAGCAATTTAGGAAATTTAAACTCTAATCCCACTGAAATAAGAATAGTTTTTTAAATTACGGACTATTTAGTTGATGCTCGCTACTCAATTACACGATCGCGTGACGTGATAGGAAGTACTGTAATTAACTCTATTATGAATACAATAAGGGGCTGTGATTCCAAATTGTACTTAAACGTTGAATTAAATGGCTAGAGGGGCGTTAAAATTTAGAAATGAAAATTGTTTTGTAATCAAGAGTACAATTTTCAAATGTAGTAAAATATTATGAACATTTAACAAAAAAACAGTATACAAATATTTTACCTGATGTAGCATTAATAGGTCGACTCTACCGCGGAAAGATCGTTAGGAGAACATTATTATTCTAAAAGAGCATAATTTTTTTTTAAATTTAATAAGTGTGACAAACGAACACATAGTCCACCTGATGGTAAGTGGATGCTGTGACCCACAGACATCTACATTTATCCTCGATTAAGAATCAAAATACAGATGTGATCACCCCTGAGGACTAAGATGGAATGTGTCGTTTCCGGTAAAAAATGGTCTCCGGTTCTCTACACTCACCATACGAAACACAACAGCCTTTAGCTGCTATGTTACGCTGGTATTCATGGAATGGTACCTTTGGGAGCATGATCATTCCCTGAACTTGAGCTTGAGCTGCAAAAGGACCGTGTTGTTTAAAATAGCAAAATGAGTCTCTGTTTCTTATGGTGAATGGTGAGAACTGAATGAGAAATTCAATTTCAGCCCTCAGGTTGACAACATAGGTCTAAACATTGTTTTAACATCAGGTAGAGTTGTGTATTTGTTACCCTTATGGCATTATAATCATCATATTGAAAGCCTAGACGTCGCACATAAATTGTATCATAAATTGTAGCAAGCAGATTGGCATCCGCAGTTTTTATTTTTTAAGTTGTTATCGGAAAGATGCTGCTACCTATATCTTGTTTCAGTCTCCCTCTATCGGTCCTTACGAAATTCATTTGATGATTTGTGGTAATGAATTTTTTAAAGGCCCATTTTTCGTTATAACTTGTATAAAAAAGTTATTAATTCAGACTACTCTTAGTTTTATAAAAACATTACAAATAATATTGTCATGTAGTTAATGGGTTCTTATTAAGGTAATATCTTTAATTCTTGTTATTTTAAATAACGCTAACGATTAAATTCAAGCTCACATTAAATATAGGTTATCATCATTACAGTTCATCACAAGTCTGCTACTAAACATATGCCTCCCCAAGATCAGTCTTCTTTGTTTTCGTTAATACCTTTAGCTGTGGGGTCAACGAAATGTTATACCAGACTCCATACAGCTAAAACCCCACGTTAGTCACCATTAGCGTATACGAGGAGCCCCGGATTTCCGATCGGAACGCAACCGAGGCATGGTCTTCTTAGCCAAATGAATCAATCGGCTTCCTGTATCCCATCCCATACTTCTATCTACTATCTAGTAGGGAGCGCTAAAATGAATTCGTAATAGTAATTTGTTATGATAGTAAATGGTTGTAATAGTCTCGATTGGTAGACGTTTTACGTTTCAGAATGTCGTGAATTGGAGGCAATACTGTATTATATTAAATTCTATGGAAGTTGTCGTACAGCCTACGTTACATACGTAATGTCCGTATACTACCCTACAAATGTTACCCTACGTTATACGTGGTAGAGCCACGCTGCAGTTATATTATTGTTGTAGCACGATTGGGTCGGCTCGTCCGGGGAAGGACCACGCTCTCACATAATACCAAAGTAAAATAGCAGCTTAATGCTGCTGTGTTTTGTATGGTGAGTGTATAGATACCGGATATCCGTTTGACTGGAATCGAGGCATTCCATCTTAGTCCTCAGGGTGACAACACGTCTGAATTTTGATCCTTGATTGAGGTTAAATGTAGATGTCTATGGGCCATAGTATCCACTTGCTATCAGGTGGACAGTGTGCGCGTTGGCCACGCTTATTTTTTTTTTGATAACGCACTCTTTACAGGTAAAATTTTCTATACACCGGTGTTGGCACGTTACTCATTGCATAACTGGATATTTCATACCAGGAATATGAACAAAAAATACCGCCATCTTTCGGAGGTGACGAGATCTACATGTCATTTCCCTAGTTAACTCATACTGCATACACAGACCGATTTGATGGATTCTACAACATCATCACCACACGACGTGCTTAGGTCATTGATTGATGGAGTTAATGATGAACTTACAGATCTTAATCTTGGCGTGCCCATCAGTATTGAGGTTAAAGAGCAGGATTCTTCCGACAATACTGTAGTGGCCTTTGATAGTGAAGTTGCATCGGATGTCGAACACGAAAGTGCGTTTCTCACGTATAGAGCTGTGTAAAAATATAACATATTAATTGTAGAACTGCGTATTTTTTTTTTATAGGATAGGGTTACAAACGAGCACACAGTCCACCTGATGGTAAGTGGTTGCTGCGGCCCATAGACATCTACATCTATCTTCCATTACAAATCAAAATGCAGCTGCGTTGTCACCCGTGAGGACTGAGATGGAATGCCTCATTTCCAGTAAAAAGGGTCTCCGGTTCTCTACACTCACCATACGAAATACAGCAGCATTAAGCTACTATTTCACGCTGGTATTCTGTGAGAGCGTGGTCCTTCCCCGGTCGAGCAGTAGGCATGCAAAATATACAGAAATTTAAACTAATCACCTAAACAGCTATAACAAAATAAAATAATAGCACAAAAACAAACATAATTTAAATTTTTTAACATTATACAGTCTTAATCTCAAAATGAAAAATTTTTTTCAGTCAAATATTCTGTTACGCTATAGTATGCTTTGACTGTCAAGAAGCTACGAAGCCTTTTTTTAAATATCGATAGCGGCAATTCTTTCCAACTTTTTTGGTATTTTATCATATATGACTGGAGCCATGCAGTATATACTTTTGCGCATTAGTGCTGTCTTAGCGGATTGATGACATAAAAGGGTATTGTCGCGTCTATTACGTGGAACTACTTGGTCAAGGCGTTTACAACGTTTCGGATGCAATTTAGCAAACAGTGCTATTTCTAGTATGTATAAGCAAGGTAATGTTAGTATTTTATACTTATAATTACATATGTATTAGTATGATATATCTTGCAAAGTTAAAGTAAAGTTACAGCATATATACGTCCCACTGCGGGGCACAGGCCTCCCCTCATTTCTGAGAGGGTTTTAGGGCAAGGAATTCTCCGCCGCGTTGCCCCAATGCGTGTTGGCGTACTTCACATGTCTTCGAAATATTTTTTTTTCTTATTCCTCAAACATGCAGGTTTTCTCACGATGTTTTCCTTTACCGCCGAGCACGTGGTAAATCACCACTCAAAATTGCAATTAACAATTTCATTGGTGTCGATGGGGATCGAACCCGGGTTACTCGCGTTCTGTTATATTTAGAGCGAGCGTTAACCATCTGAGCTACCACGGCTCTTTATATATATATATATATATATATATATATATATATATATATATATATATATATATATATATATATATATATATATATATATATATATATATATCTTGTATAAATGTAAATTGTGGGTTATTGTCTAAAATGCTTTGACAAATACATCATCAACATTATTGCTTAGAGGTTAGCATATTAATAAAATCAGGAGTTACCTCAAAGCATTTTATTATATTAAAGATGAGAAATTTATTTATGTAAGCTAATAATAATAACAATAATCATTTATTTCGGACCATGATGCATATGTATTAATTTTAGTAATAGTTAATAATAGTTGCAAGTAATTTATAAACTTAAATATGTTAGTAAAGAAATGTATGGCAATGCAAATGCAAATGCAAATGCACGTATGGCAATTCACAATGCTGTGTTGGTCCCTACTTTAACGTATGGTAGTGAAAGTTATGTTTGCGCCCTCCTTTCTGCCAAGGAGGGTCGCGTTCGTATACGGCTTAGAGATCTCTAGTCAGATCGTTAAGCCAGTTCCTAAAAGGTTGGGTTTAGTGGGTAAAAGTCACCACATAACCACGCAGCCGGCAGCGTGGTATGCTATGAGCATTCCCAACCTCCCTCCCCCGCTTTCCGGAGGGTTGCCCATATTTGCTTCGGGCGCAAAAAAAAAACAATGAAAGTTGGGTGTGGCAGAAGAAGCACGAGAGTAGAATAAACGCAGTAGAAATGCGGTCGTTAAGGAGTATGTTAGGGCTGAATCTGAATGACAGGGTAAGAAATTGTGTAATAAGAGAAGAGTGTGGTTTGCAAGATGATGTTGTAACCAGGATTAAGAAAGGAATGCTTCGGTGGTTTGGTCATGTGGAAAGAATGAATGAGGAAAGAGTGACAAAGAAAATTTATGGTGCAGAAGTGAAAGGCAGAGTTGGAAAGGGACGTCCTAGGCGAAAATTTGTCGACCAAATTGGCGATTTATTGAAAACGGGCCAAATTAGGAGTACCCTTAACCGACGAGCATGTATGCGTAGGTGTATGGATGTGAAGGAGGCAAGAGAGGTGTGTCAGGATCGTGCCAAATGGAAGTCTGTAGTCTCTGCCTACCCTTCTGGGTGACAGGCGTGAGTGTTTATGTTTATGTTTAAAGAAACATTAACTAATTATACGGATAGTATCTGTGAATAGTGCTATGGCCGGATGTCAGTCGGACGTGCCACTGATGCGCGTTACTGCAAAGCAGGTTAGACAGGCGCTAAAAAGAATGACCGGTGGCATGACGGTATTAGTGTGGAACATCTGAGGCATGCCGGGCCTCATCTGCCGAGAGTGCTGGCCCTGTTCTTCTCAATGTGCATAAGTCACTCTTATTTACCACGTGATCTCATAAAGACCATCGTAGTGCCCATTGTTAAGGACAGACCGGTGACATCTCGAGCAGGGGGAACTACCGCCCTATATCACTTGCAACAGCAATTGCTAAGGTATTGGACAGTGTGTTTAACTCGGAATTAGATAAGTATGCAAACATACATGACGCGCAGTTCGGGTTCCGACCTGGACTTTCTACTGAAAGCGCAATCCTTAGCCTAAAGTACACTGTCCAATACTACACAGATGGCAAGACGCCGGTATACGCCTGTTTCCTTGACCTCTACAAGGCCTTTGACCTTGTGTCCTATGAGATACTTTGGAGAAAGTTGGCGGAGGGGGGCGTGCCGGCCGATTTGTTGGAAGTGTTTAGGTTTTGGTATTCCAACCAAACTAACTATGTAAAGTGGGCTGATTCTCTGTCGGAAGGATACGTGTTGGCGTGCGGGGTGATACAGGGGTTGACGTCTCCCAAGCTCTTCATCATGTATGTAAATGACCTTATCGTGGAATTGAGCGGCATGCGCGTCGGATGTCGTATAGATGGCCTTAACATTAATAATATAAGTTACGCTGACAATATGGTGCTGCTCAGCGCAACGGTGGGAGGCCTAAGTGAAATGTTAAAGGTATGTGAGATGTATGCTACTGAGCATGGGCTGACATACAATGTCAATAAAACAGAGTACATGGTCTTTGAGGCCGCTGGTAAATGTCACAATATTGCAGTTAATGTTACCCTTAATGGCATGAACGTGAAACGAGTCACTAAATTTAAATATCTGGGGCATATTATTACTGGTGACCTCAAGGATGATGCTGACATCGAAGGGGAGCGCATGGCTCCGGCGGTTAGAGGTAATATGTTGGCTCGCAGGTTTTCCCGTTGTACAAAACAAGTTAAGATTACGGTTTTTAAAGCATACTGCCAGAGCGTGTACACGGGGAGCCGGTGGGTCAAATACACCAAAAGATCGCTTGAAGCCCTGCTCATCCAATATAATAATATATTCAGAATGCTGTTGGGACTGCCTCGTTTTTGTAGTGCATCGGGGATGTTTGCGGCATACCAAACAGACGGTTTTAAATGCCATCATATGCAAAAAAACCGCATCCCTTATTAGCAGGACGAGCCAGTCACAACAGCATTCTGAGCACCGCAGCGGAGAGATATACTTCGCCGCTGTGGAAATATCTTGTGCAGAGACTGATAACTGGGCCCTATCCACCCCCATGATGATCTGTCTCGGCACAGTGTATTTATTTTATTTCCCTAGATTTTAAGCAAACCATTGTTTTTTTTCTTTTACTAACCCTTGTTATTATAATTGTTGTTATTATTATTGTGTTACTAACCCACATATGGATTTTAATTATCTGAAATAAAGAATTTATTATTATTATTACTATTATAACTAAATTAATCCATATATAAGCTAAGATTCGCTTGCGAAAATAAAATGATGTGGGTAGGTATAATTCCTAGATTGAAAACTCCCTCCAATAGTCAAGTGCACCATTACTGACACTAGTAAACTCAACATTACTACATAAACACACGAAATGAGACTCGACCGGGGCACGCTACTATTGATAATACGATACTTGCTTCGACCCTAAACGAGGATTAAACAGTATAAATAGACTTTCCGATGACTAAATCAGCCATCGCGGGTCTTAGCTAATGAATTTTCTCACCTATTCAAGTTTAGTAGCATAAACGTTCCGTGGTAGTGCCAAGATTCAGCTATATTATAGTTGTAGTGCGAACGGGTCAACTCGACCGGGGCACGCTCTCATAAAATACCAGCGTAAAGTAGCAGCGTAATGCTGCTGTGTTTCGTATGGTGAGGGTAGAAAACCGGAGACACTTTTTACTGGAATCGAGGCATTCCATTATAGTCCTCAGGGGTGACAACGCATTTGAATTTTGATCCTTAAATGATGATAAATGTGGATGTCTATGGGCCACAGCGACCACTTACCATCAGGTGGACTGTGTGCTCGTTTTTCACCCAATGCTATTAAAAATAAAACATGTAAGCTGTCTCCACTAGACATATTCTTCTCTCAATTATTCCCCTTACGATCTAAAATTACTTAATACTCATACTTGTAATTATGGTTTTACTCTCCTATCTTAAAATCGGTCAGTGAATGTGTAGATTTGGCAGGATTTAGAGAAATCTTTACCCTGGTCAGGCGAATTTTTGGTGATTGCATTCGAAGTTAGCGATATCCACTGGTCGAGATGGAATGATAAATTTCGTATTCTTCTTTTTTTTCATTCTCTTAACAACAGTATTCGAAGTGATACAATTGATTAATCATCATCAACATCATTGCATCTTATCCATCAGTCCACTGCTATGGTAGATATCCCTAAAGGAATTCTGCAAAACGTTCCCAGGCCGCCTGCATCGATTTACTGCATGTCAAACCATATCGTGAAATCCCGCCCGACACTTGACCTATCCATACGAGACTACCACTCCACTCACTATAGGCTATCGATTCTTCGAACCTTCGACTAAATGCCAAATGAATTTATACTTAAACTAAAGAAAAGTTACTGTTTATATACATCCCACTGCCAGAGGAAGAAAGTGTCCGCCGCCCAGCCCTCAATGCGTGTTGGCGGAATTCACATGTCTTCGACATATTTTTCTCAGATATGCAGGATTTCCTTCACCGCTGAGTACGTGGCAAATTTATACTTAGTCTATATCTATTTATTATTTTATTGATTGTTTTTTAATACATTAAACATAACACTTATGTGAAGGTTTAGTTCATGTTCTTGGATAAACATGCCATGCTGTGCCCGTGATAAAATGTTCAAAGACTTCTTTAATTCCATATTTGGAGGCGTCAGCTCTATTTGGAAATACTTCAATATTAGCGCAGCGACGTAACCATCCGGCACGTATTTCAACACTTAGCCTCGACAAGGCCAGGCGACGTTACGTCGGGCAATGTTCTAGAAAATCTTAACACGATACCAGTACCAGTTTTCCTTTTTTATACACGGATTTTATATTAAGAGGAGGTACTCACTTCGACTGTATGTATTTTTATGTGTTACCCTAAAACTTTCTTCTAGGCGAACTGATTTAGATAATTCTTTTTTATTTGAAAGCTGATGCTTCTGATGTGGTCCCATATAAATTGATCCAAATCTGACCAGTAATTATTGAGTTATCATCCTTAATAATGGGTGTTTAATTGACTTCGACTACATTCATGATGTTCTCATTTTACTTACATTGTAGTCGGTTTACGGTTTACCACTTTGTGTTTGATAAAAGTTTTTGTTAAATAATGCTTTTTTCAGTTAATATTAAATATATGTATAATTAAATTAGTAAGAGAATCTGCCGCCTTATACCATCCCAAGGATGTCGTAAGAGGTGACTGTGGGATATCTCAAAACGATCTTGTGATCGCCGATGAACGGCGGTACAGCGATTATCATGTGGTTAAGACAGTGATGGGCAAAAGTACGGCCCGCGGGCCAACTCTGGCTCGCGAAAGTATTTAATCCGGCCCGCTGAGGGTCCATCAACATGGATAGTACATGACTCGTTATAGTTAAGTTTTGACGGTCGAGAAGAAAAAGTAGATTCTACTTCAAAGTAGATTCTAGTAGAATACTAGATGCATAACCTATAGGACAAAGATTGGCGTACCGATTTAGCATTTTTACCGATTTGCTTGAGCAGTATAAGAAATTGAATAAGAAATTGCAAGGAAAAAACCAATGTATAGATGAGACTCGGTGTTGTCTTAAATCATTGAAAACTCAGCTTTCTCAGATTTAGAACTGTATGGCGAAGAACGATTTAACTCACTTTCCGCGTTTAAAATCCATGTGACCAGTGAGTGAGAACAAACTACAAGAATTCAGTTAGGCGTTGAAAAATTTCCACAGAGAATCTGAAACTAGGTTTCAAGATTTTAAGAACATTCATAGATGTTTTCTCGATGCCGTTTAATGTAGATCCGGAAAATGTATCTGCTGAATTGCAGTTGGAAATTATTGAAATGTAGTGCAGTACCTATTTAAAGTAATTGGTTTTGAATTCCACAAAACTAGATTTTATAGAGCACTACTGAAAGCTGAATTCCCAAAGATCATTGCTCACGCCAAATTATGGTGATGTTTGTTTTGTCTTATGTGTGCGAACAAACATTTCCAACCATGAAATTGCGGAAAAACTCAATCAGAAACCGATTGACTGATGAAAACCTTTTCGCACTGCTGCAAGTTGCTTCAATACAACAGGAACCTGCTTTCGAAAATATTATGGAAAATCAAAAACAATTCCATATGTCTCACACACCTAACAAGGCAGAGCCTTCGAATAAAAGTTAAATCAATTATTATTTAGGGTAAAAGATATTTTGTAACATTTGTGTGTAGTGCTGTAATGTTTTTATAATATTATAATAAAAAGCTTTAACACAAAATGCATTTTTTCTATAATTCTGGCCCTCATCTAGAGTTTCTTAAACTTTGTGGCCCGCCATAAAAAAGTTTGCCCACCACTGGGTTAAGATATAAAATTTCGTTATATTATTATATTAAGTCACCTTAAGCTATGTTAACTTAATCAATATTTTTATATCACAATAAATGAAAAACAAACAACTTAAGTCTATTAAAACTTATCATACAAGGTTATCTGTACACCATGTTTTATTAACGGCACTCGGTGCTTAACCTACGGACACACAGTGTATATTATACATTACGGTAGGTAGAATATGCATTTAAATTGTAGTGAAGATCTACATCTATTAAGCTCTAGCATGATGACCACGCGACGGCCAGTACCAACGTATAGGCACCCCATTTGCCTACGCTCGCGTTGACTGAGGCTTGGCTAACATGTATTGCCGGCTTTAGCGTTTGTTATGTGTAATTCTTCTAAAGATTATAAAAAGTCAATTTAGCTGATTCCAATGACCGGCGAGAGAAAGATCTGCGATCGACAATCCGTCTGTTATGTATGATGATTAAAGCAAATTCTCCTTTCAATCACAATGGGAGAAAGACCCATATTAAGCCGTGAACTTTTACTTTCTAATCTTTTTATAGTATAAGGGTGGAAAAGGAGCACACAGTCCACCTGATATGGTAAGTGGTTGCTGTGGACCATAGACGTCTACATCTATCCTCGATAACGAATTAAAATGGAGATGCATTGTCACCCGTGAGGACTTAGATGGAATGCCTCGTTTCCAGTAAAAAGGGTCTCCGCTTCTCTACACTCACCATACGAAACACGGCAGTGTCAAGCTGCTATTTGACACTGGTATTCTGTGAGAGCGAGGTCCTTTCCCGATCAAGCAGACCCATTCGTGCTACAACTATACCAGTATTATAGCTGTAGCATGGCTCTACTACGTTGAAAAGTTATATTGTGTAATTATTGTATTAAATTGCTACTACAAATTAATCCGAAATTAAGTTGTATGACTCAATCTGTGAATGTTATGTACATTTTATATTGATATGCATAACACTTCCAATACACATATATACACATATATGTGTACTGTAAGTGTACTTTTTAAATAAATAAATAAATATATAAACTTTCTGAAGTCACTGCGTTACTACACTGCGCTACTACACTTTCTGAAGTCACTGCGTTACTACACTACTTCACTATCTTCGGCTGCACCATCACTTGCCATCAGGGAGATAGCAGTTAAGCTGGCTTAGAGTAGTAAAAAATGAAACTGAATAGGATAGCACATACTTTATAAAAATAGACTGTATACATAGTTCTTACGTAAGTACTTTTACGTGATAGAGCCAAGCTGCTATATTACTGTTGTGGCACGATTGGGTTGGCTCGACCGGGGAAGGACCACGCTCTCACAGAATACTAGCGATGCAGTTTGCAATCGCTGGCACTGGCATGTGTGCCTTTACCTTTAATTAAGTAAAAACTTTAATATTACTATAATGACGTTAAACGTAGGTGTTTATATCTTATTGCTGGTGACTGTACCTACATTTATGCTTATGTTCATATTTGTTAATATGTGGATAGTGTATTTGACGACATATTCATTCTTATTATTACATTAGCTAACATTATTTTGTGTAACGTTATACTATGTAGTTGTTTGCTATTCCTAATGAAGAGAAAAAAATGCTGTGTTTCGTATGGTTAGTGTAGAGATTTTACTGGAATTTGGCATATTTGGCATCTGCATTTTGATTCTAAATCGAGGATGAATGAAGTATTTATGGTCCTTAGCATTCACTTATCATCAGGTGAACTGTGTGCTCGTTTGTCATCCTTAATGTGGATAAAAATAGTGATTTTTCTACACTTGAATTAAAAAATAAAAATACTTATTATACTGGCGATGTAAAACAGAGGCAACCCTTAGTTAATATTATATAATAACATTTAAATAATAGTCTGTAGGGGGGAACTTATGTTCAGAAATGGCTATTTGAGGTTGTAATGATGATGATTAATAATGATAATGACACATGACCCTGAGTTCAGAACGCGTAAGAAATAAATAAGCCGCAAGGCAAGATCTCGATTCAAATAATACTTACGAAACTTTGTTAGGAATGCACGTGCTTAAGCCAGTGAGTTTTCCGTTGTGGAATGTCAACTTTACGTTTCCGGGAAGCTCCATAGTAATATTCCGATCTAAGTACAGAGGGTCCAAAGGTGGGATTCCAGCTTCGGGAATACCTTTTACTACACCCGGTATAGCATCCAAGGTGGCTTTTGTCAGGCACTCGTCACTGTGATCGTCGCACGGGTGAATGAAGTCGGCTGTTGGAAATTTATTAATGTAAAAGTAAAAAAAAAAAACATTAAAAAATACTAGCGATACTGATTTTCGCTTTAACCACCCCTAGTACCCTTTAAGTGCTTCTGTTAGAAGTCGTTCAAGACAGTAGTCGAATAGCGGAATCGAACCTACAACTGTGGTTTCATTTTGTGTTTTTGTTACTCATTTTAACGTCAAAATCTAACATAGGCTAATCGCACACCGCAAATTTATACAGTACTTGAACATCCCCGGGTTCGATCCCCACCGGCGCCAATGAAATTGTTAATTGCAGTCTTATTGGTAATTAACACGTGCACAATGGTGAATAAATTAAATATTTGAAAAATGAATCTGCCAATCAGCAATGGGACGTAGCTTGTATGTTTATTTTACATAACTGATAAAAAGCGACATACTGTGTTTTATTTAGAGCTTTATCTTACAATCTTATTAGTAATTAGTAATCAGCTCCGGTTCCGCCTGGGTAAGATCTATTGATGTGGCGTTATTGAGATTTAAGAAGATTTATCAAAGAACATTTCTTTATTCCATTTGTCGTTTTTAAAAAAAAAACTGAAGGAGATTTTTTACATCGCCGAGAACCCTCTTGGTATTGCTTTCTGTTTATGAGTTTCGTCACAAACTTTTTAGCTATTACGAAGGATAGCCCGGACGGACAAACAAAATTTTAATAATGGCTGTGCCTTAATTACATGTGAATAGCTCAATAATAATGGCTGTGCCTTAATTACATGTGAATAGCTCAATAATAATGGTTGTGCCTTAATTACATGTGAATAGCTCAATAATAATGGCTGTGCCTTAGTTACATGTGAATAGCCGAATAATAATGGCTGTGCCTTAATTACATGTGAATAGCTCAATAATAATGGTTGTGCCTTAATTACATGTGAATAGCTCAATAATAATTGCTGCGCCTTAATTACATGTGAATAGTTCAATAATAATGGCTGTGCCTTAATTACATGTGAATAGCTCAATAAGCAGTTATACTTGAACGAATTAAACTCGTTCAAGCAGTTATATTTAGATATTACGTTAGTTATGTATTTTAACTTAAATAAAAACTACTTTAAGAAATATTTTTTATAGGATAGGGTAAACGAGCACACAGTCCACCTGATGGTAAGTGGTTGCTGCTGCCTATGGACATCTACATCTATCCTCGACTCGATTACAAATCAAAATGCAGATGCGTTGTCACCCGTGAGGACTAAGGTGGAATGGAAAATGGCCAGTTTCCAGTAAAAAGGGTCTCCGGTTCTCAACACTCACCATACGAAATACAGCAGTATTTTAAGCTACTTTTTCACGCTGGTTTTCTGTGAGAGCGTGGTCCTTCCCCGGTCGAGCCGACCCATTCGTGCTACAATTATACTACTAATATAACTGCAGCATGGCTCTACCACGACGAAAGTAATTAAAAGATAAAAACTAAAAGTACTTAGGAAAGAATAACGAGATTAAAAAAAAGATAATGTAATGTAGTAAGTATGTAAATGTTATTGCCTGTGGTGATGGCATTAGAGAGAGAGAAAGAGATTCCAGAATATTATATAATAATAATGTCCTTCAGACCGAATTTCGACCACGGTCGAAATTTCGATCGCAATGGAGGCTAGTCATCTGCGAATTACAGAATTATAGTGCCCGAGTGTATGCGAACACAGGTGCATTCTCTATACCCTCACTCTCAAGTCCGATGGGAAGGTAGTCCGACACGACCGGAGAGAGATCAGGCTCAGAACCAACGGCTTAACCTGCTTTCTGATACTGGGTGAACACTGACCGTCGCTGCTACAGAAAATTTCCTCAAAGAAAAAGCCAATAATTGATTTTGGTCCGACCTGGGATTGAAACCTGGGACCTCCTGATCAACAATCCCGTTTAAGACCACTAGATCAACGGCACTATTTGTTTCGTATGCCAAACAAACGACTTGGTGGCAAGGTATGATCACGCGTAAAATTATATAAAATTGGAAGTATGAGACAAAACAAATTCCGTAGTAATTTATATAAAAAACATAATTTGAATATAATGTTAAGACTATTTGCGTTTACGTTTTTTGCAGTTAGAGTTTTAAGGTCATCGAGCATTATTTGCATATTGAAGAGATAACTTTAACTTAACGAAAGATTTCGACAATGCTCGACGGGTCAAAAAACTAGGTTGTGTTAAGTAACAATCAATAACAGTTTGATGCAATGCCCAGTGTCATAAGTGTGACATAACATTACCATAACATATATAATAATATTTATCAAAACCAGCTGACAGGTTGTAAACCGTTCACTTCTGATCACAAACCTCTCAAGAGTGAAAGAAGGTAAATAATAATGAAGTTAAGATGTTATCATATGACAGTATGTTACTATCTATCTGATAGCGGTGACCACTGATTATTCCACTAATTTGTTATTAGAAAAGGGTGACAAACGAGCATCTCATTTCGCTTGATTAAGAATCAAAATGCAGATACGTTGTTACCCCTGAAAATAAGCACGGAATGCTTCGTTTCCTGTAAAAAACGAACCCCGTACGAAACACAGCATCACAAAGCTATTTTACGTTGGTGTTCTGTGAGGGCGTGGTCCTTCCACGGTCGAGCTGACCCAACCGTGCTGCAACCATAATATAGCTACAGCGTGGTTCTACCACATATAAAAAGTTTAGACGTAGACTAATTTTCAAATGATACTTACGATTATAGGTGTTAGTTAAGGGCGAGGAAGGGTGTCATTGACGACGATAGTTTTTAATTTATTAACGTATTACATATTTCCATTTATTTACTCTGGTAGAATTTGGTGAGAGTGGTGGTAACTTGCTAAGCGTTTGCCGTGAATTTAATAGTACGCGAGCAACCCGGGTTCTTTCACCGTCGCTATCAATTAAACTGTTACTTGCAATTTTAAGTGCTGATTTACCATGTTCTCGGTGATAATGGAATACATTGTAAGAAAATTTGCATAGTTGAGATTTTTTTTACATATAACAGAAGGCAAACAAGTATGTGGCTCACTTTATGGTAAGTGACTACCACCGCCCATAAACAAGTATCTGAGTTAATTCTTGTAATTTGACATGGTTATGTTTGATCTAGTTTTTAAACGTAAGGTTAAGTATGCAACGTACTATAATACGTTTTATTCAAGAAAAGAACAGATGATTTCTTATATTTACCCGAACACTACACATTGATTAAAACTACTTTTACGGATTTTGTCGCGTTTAATTTTACTTTTAATTATTTTTATTTTTAACTCCCGACGTTTCGAAAAGTAGTTTTAATCAAAAGAACAGATATTGGATTTTAGGTTTTTTTTATAAATATCAAAAGCCAGTGTATATCGGTTTTAAATTTATTTTTTATAAAAGCCTACCGAAACACGCACAAAGTGTCGTTATTAACTTATTGTTTAATCTTTATAATATAAGATTTATTAAATGAATCACGAATGAAATTATAACACTTGTATACTAACATTTTTCATGACTAGATATTAGTAGAAGATTTTATATAAATCTGAACGACAATATTTTATTTACATTAATTTTAACCAATGTTGATTTAATAAATTTAAGTAATAATTTAACCAAAACATTATTTTTAAACCCCAAAAAACGTTACGTAGTTTAAAATATTAATTTTTAAAATTGTACTTACGTAAAGGATTTAATTGTAGTGTATGATGACAACACGAAAATAAAAATAAAATTGTTGTAACTGATTTTGTCATTTTTTTTGTCTTTTGTACACACAGTAGCGTCACATCCGACGTGAGTAGAACGAATGGTTTAATTTCCTTTGCCTCAGACTCTACAACTCCACATAATTTTGAAACGTAATTAAAGACAACTTCAAGGACGTAAGTTGCAGTTTTACTATTGATTGACTTTAACACTTTTGTTTTGATCAAAACTACCCAACACGCATTGGGACAGCGCGGCGGACACTTCCTTGTCCTAAAACCCTCTCAGAAATGAAGGGAGGCCTGTGCCCAGCAGTGGGACGTATATAGGCTGTAACTTCACTAATATGATAGTTTTAAAAAATTAATCAATACACATTGATTATAAGCTCAGATGATTCTAACGACAATATTATTGTATCATCATTGGAATACAAAAGAATAGAATAGAATAAAATAAAATAGAATAGATTTTTTTTAATCTGCCATTAGGGGTAATATAAAATTGTTACAAATATACAGTACAGACTTCGCCATATTTTTACAAAAAGCATGGAAAAAATATAATTAATTACATTAATCTTATCATTCATGTAATTTCATGTAAGTATAATTAAAACTATTACTTTTTATTATACATATTCCCCAAATTAATTAAATTATTTCAAATTAAAATAAGTTTTAACTGTATTATTTTGGAGTGCGTATGTTTTGTAACATTTTCTAGATAATCCATCTTCATAATATTTACGTCATCAGAAAACTGGAGAATGTTCATCCTACGAACAGATGGAAAATGTGGAGCAATTTTTAGAGGTCAGTCCAAAAATTGCTAAAAAACATTTACGTTCTGTGCAAGCTCGCATTCAAATTGATCATAATATCTTTGTAGCACACGTCTTAATTCGTTATTACACGTGCCACACCATTATAAATAATGTGTTTATCTCCTATACCTTTAAACGAGCAATTCTTGTATATATATAATCGGAATCTCGGAAACGGCTCCAACGATTTTCATAAAATTTTGTGTGCAGGGAGTTTCGGGGGCAATAAATCGATCTAGCTAGGATTTATTTTTAGAAAATGTCTTTTTGTCTGTGTTTTTAGGCAATGAAAAACTGTTACAATATCGTTAGAATAAGATGGTAAATTTTGACAGTTAATTAATGATTACAAATAGCTTAATTGGTATATTGGGCGGTCACAAAATCGTAATACCGTGGTTCGAGCCCCAGACCTACCGACTGACTTTTTTTTAATTTTTTTTTCAAGTTCCTTTCTTTTTTGAGAAAATCTATTTTTTTCGAGCCCTTTTTTTAGTATTTTTTAAAAACACGATGATTTAAATTAAACTAATTGCACTCATGATTTTTTATTCAAATAACCAGTTCAGTTTTTTCTATTATGTCGCTAAGATCAAAAAATATTATTCGTATTTCATCAGTATGTAATTTGTATCTAAATATAATTTCCAAAACACACGAATTTAAAAAAAAAACCGAGCGAAAAATACCGAGCAAAGCTCGGTCAACCGGGTACTTATGTTTATACATCCAATGTTACCCTCAGCCACATCGATTTTGTATAAAAGCAAAATTCAGATCTTAAATAATTAAAATCATCAATGAAACATAAATCCAACGAAAACACTGCTAAATTAATCTAAAATATTAAATATACATATACAGATTGCAACCCTCACCCTTTGAACACTGTACTTTTTGTTTGTCAAGGGAAACCTGTTATTGCCTATACATACATTTAGTTATAAATGGTGTTTTGTTACTTGAAATAAATCAATAAATCAAAATAATAGGATGTCTTAACAGTACACAATTCCTTGGGTAGTGCAACAAAAATAATAGTAGAGCGAGAAAAGTAAGAAAGTTTCATAGGTAAGAAACACTCATAGACAGTGCAGGATTAATCAAGCGCGGGGCCCGTAGCAAATATAAAGAGGGGCCCTTGATTTGCATTATAAATAATAATGTCCTCCAGACCGAATTTCGGCCACGGCGGCCTGCCTCAACGGAGGGCAACGCAGGGCAGGTGCCCGAGCGTATGCGCAAAGCACAGGTGCACTCTCTATTGCCTCACTGGACGGTAAACTTACACGACCCGAGAGAGATCAGGCGCAGGAACAACGGCTTTACGTGCTTTCCGAGGCACGGGGGTGGTGAGACACCGCCAACTTCTTGACTCCGGGCAGCTACTGAGAATTTCTTGAGAGAAAAACTCAATAATTGTTTTTTGGCCCGATCCGGGATTCGAACCCAGGATCTCATGATCAGCAGTCGCACTACTACAACCACTAGACCAACGAGGCAGTAACTGTAAATAAATATATAGGGTTTGAGTGTAAAGTAGTAAAAAACAATTCAATACTCAACAAGTTTATTTGCGATCTATAAGTAACAATTTTATTGATGTTTAATAGTACTACTGGACCTTGACAAGTACAAAAAGCCAGACGTGAGATTGTCCTGTTAATTTAGAAAAATTTTGATAAGAAACTAACAATTTAAAACTGACGATACTAGCAAATAATTGTAAATGTTTTTAGTACATATTTCAAAGTTAATATTTATAACAAGGTATATTATATTTTCAGCAATAGCTATTATTATATTTTAGTAATGGAGAATTTAAATTACGGATATATTTTATATTTCTTTAACTGTTTCTTTTACTACTTTTTAAACGTCTACTAAGTAACTTTTTTTGTCGTATCAGGTGTCTTTAGTATGAGATGGCAAAGTGTGTATAGTCCAGTGATTTTGGGAGACCCTTTTTACTGGAAAAAAGCATTCCATCTTAGTCCTCACTAAGTATTGGTGACAACGCATCTGCATTTGATTCCCAAATGAAAATAGGCATAGATGTCGATCGGCCACAGCAACCACTTACCATCAGGTGGACTGTGTGCTCGTTTGTCACCCCTATCCTATAAGAAAAATAAATATCTTTATATTCTTCTGTTCGTGTGATGTGACAAAACTCCACCTAAACAGCTGGACCGAATGTAACCAATTCTTTTGTTTGTGATTAAGTTGATTCGAGAGTAGTTTAGTTTCACAACTGGACCCTGTAGGTGGCGCGTTGTCGAGATCCTGAACACTCCAGTGCGAAGCTGGGGCACACCGCTATTTTAATATGTGTATGTATTTAGTTGTTTTTTCTTTATAATGTTGTTCATTAACTGCAGAGAAAAATTAATCCATTCAAAAAATTATTTTAAGCGAAAGGTAGTACAGGCTTTCACAGGAGTAGACAATTAACCCTTATTGTTTATGTTGCTAGCATCTGTAGTTTTGTAAATCCGTAGTAACATCTCAAGTTAGATGTCTTCAATTCGCTAATTGAAAAAAAAGAAATTAAATATAATGTATGTATGTGAATGTGTACATGAGTATATTGTATGTATGTATATTTGTTTAAATGTTAGTATATGTATATACTTGCCCATATGTATAAGTGTTTAATTATAATATGGTTATATTTATATGTGTATATGTGTGTGCTTACATATGTTAATATTACCCTATTGAAGCATAAATAATTTCCTTTTTTTTATAGAATAGGGTGACAAACGAGCACACAGTCCACCTGATGGTAAGTGGTTGCTGCGGCCCATAGACATCTACATCTATCTTCCATTAAAAATCAAAATGCAGATGCGTTGTCACCCGTGAGGACTGAGATGGAATGCCTCGTTTCCAGTAAAAAGGGTCTCCGGTTCTCTACACTCACCATACGAATTACAGCAGCATTAAGCTACTATTTCACGCTGGTATTCAAAGGCTGGTATTTAAAAAAAAAATTCCTAGGTCAGCCATGACAAACTTTTTAAAATAAGTATTGTTTTTGATCAAAGGTTTTGTTATTTTCTTTTTCTTTTCAATTTTTTATACTTCTAAGTTGTGCTAAATTGTGGAAAGTGGATGACAATTATAGGCCCTATGTAAAACACATTATATAAGATTTTTTTTCATAGAATGAAGGAAGTTGTTATCCCTAATAAATAAAATAAAATAAAATAAAATAAAAAATACACTTGTATTAGTGCCTAATGCGATGCGAAACGTCACTTTATCAATCCCATGCCTATTGTGCGTGTACGCTAGGTACTTGTCCTTTCTTGTATAAAAAAGGACATTCTCCGTCAGAAGCTGGTGTCAATGGACACGGTCAGCGACTGCTTTTTGCGTGTGTGTTTCCCAACACTTGCGACAGCTAAAACCCTACTGTTATACTGTTTACTAAACGCCATTTTAAAGTAAACTCGTCTTGTTTGCAATTCGACATCAATTACATCGAGTTAAGTAATTCTTAAAGTACCTAGGAGTATGTTCGAGGTAACGTAGTAAGATTTTGATCTGAATATTTCGTTCAAACAGTATAATACAATTCATTTAAGCTATACCTAGCCCTGTAGTGTTTTTCATATCCCGCTAACACAGAAATCTGTCATGGATATTTAGCTGTTTCTTTGTCAGAGCTGTACTAGGCGTACGTGTCTGATTATTTGTTTCTATAAGTATGCCCATTGACCACTCGCACTATTCTTTGCTGAATCGTTTCATGAGATTTGGAACGCTATTCATTCTCAGTCTTATGTAAATGGTACTTCCAGAACCCGTTAATTTAGCTGACGGAGCGTTAAGATGATGATAACGGTGACGACGACGATGATGATAATGATCAATCCACATTATAAAAGTCTAACGGTGAACACAGGCCTCTCCCATAAATTGCCAAATAAAATTGGCAATCGCAGTATTTTTATAATTTTGGGTTGTTACCGAGGAAGCTGCTACAGCTCATCTCCTGTTTTAGTTTCGTTCTGTCGCCTCTTACGACACGAACATCTTTTTTTTATAGAATAAGGGTGACAGACGAGCACACAGTCCACCTAATGGTAAGTGGATGCTGTGGTCCATAGACATCTACATTTATCCTCGATTAACAATCAAATCGCAGATGCGTTGTCACCCCTGAGGACTAAGATGGAATGCCTTGTTTCCAATAAAAAAACACTCTCCGGATCTCTACACTCATCATACGAAATACAGCAGTATTAAGCTACTATTTTGCGCTGGTATTCTGTGAGAGCGTGGTCCGTCCCAGGTCGAGCCGACCTGTTCGTGCTACAACCATAATATAGTTGCAGCGTGGCTCTACCACTTAAAACCTTTTGGTTCATATTAGTCACAGTGACAGCTATGAGATTTTCACAAGTTATTAACTGTACAGGTACAATGCCGTAACGATACACGGTGACACTCGTTCTAATACTCTCATAACAATTTTATGTAATGCGGTAAGGTGGGCTAGAGTGCAGCGTCAGTGGTACGCGAAATATACACAACACAAGCAGATCCGGAACATAACAATTATATATGTGCACAAATGTTGTGGTCATGACTGGGATGCACCGACATGCAAAACCGGTAGTTTGACCTTTAATCCACATAAACACTATCCAATAGTCGTCGAACTATTTGCGATGTACTGTTTACTGCCGTGTGGTCTTTGGCATATGGGAAGTCCACTGATAGACGCAGCACATGATGGAAAAATACTTTAAATATGCAAGTGCTGATTTACTACGTGCTTGAAAGGAATACATCATAAGAAAACTTGTCTAAGGAAATCTAAGGATAAAATATTTCGATGCCAAGTGAAGTCTGCCAACACGCAGCTGACAGCAGCATAACGGACTATTTAGTCGCTTCATAACTTGCTCTCAGAAATAGGAGAAGAAAACGGTGTATATGTACGTAGGCAGTATGTCGGCAGTAGCTTTATTTTTTTTTAGTAATGTTAGCAACACTTTCAACATATTCTTAAGACAATATCACAAATCAAAAAAAATTTTAATGGATCAAAAGGATTTTTCAAACCTTTAAAAATTCATTACCTCTAAAATATGAACTTTGTCGCAAAAAGCCATTTGGCCAGCCAAGGGGACCTTTTTATTCGTATTTTATCAAAATATAAAAAAAAGATTTGTACGGTTTGAAAATAACAATTCCTTACAATTGAGAAAAAATTCTCTATAAACAATATGGCAGAGTTGCCCCACGGCAACATGCATTTATATCATCTGTAGGACAATTTGAAGAAAATCGCATACAAAATTGAGGTGGGATAGTTTTCGGTACTCATGCGCCGATTCCTTCTGGACTAAAATCCCATTCAGGAAATTAAAAACGTTAAAATTAAACGGGAGTAAATCTGTAAAATTATTTTTTATTCAACTAAAATTAATGATTTTACAGCAAATAAACATCCTATTCAATTTATATTTTTGTTTTTTGTTAATTTATTATTTTCCTTATAATCGCTATATGATTGTATATAATGACTGTAAAAACTTTAAAACACACACTGCGTTAATCTCCTGTAAAATCA